>JAOXJM010000001.1:180843195-180858935 GCA_026413425.1 Tringa solitaria
TCTTCTCTTCTCTTCTCTTCTCTTCTCTTCTCTTCTCTTCTCTTCTCTTCCTCTTTTTCTTTGCTTTTAACATTCCAGACTTGGACCTAAAAGTCCAAGTGCATCAAGACAGTGAAATGAATTACAGTTTAATAATATTCCCACCACACAGACAAAATGGATTCAATTACATAATGGTAGCATTAAATGTTATTAAGAAGGGGATCCAGAGTCTTGAGGCCAGACTTTCAGAAAATCATGATAAGCTGCTTAAAACAGCTGAAATAGCACATTTATACGTTTTCCAGCCATAGGTTTGTTGAGGGGAGGGAGCACAGGGAAGGAGTCATTATGTTTGCTCAGAGGCTCTGGTGTGCTAATCTGTTATCGAGGATTTAGTGTGTAGAAAAGCAGTGCCAGAAAGTTTCCGATTTGATTATTACATCTTAACCTGCACGGTTTGGGGATGCTTTCCGGAGTGGCTGCTGTTACAGGAGAGCGCACGTGAGAGGAGTTTGGATGGAAATTATGGCTCTGGGGCTCCAGTAACAGTGACAGGGGATGGCCAAGCCAGCCAAAAGCCAGAACTCCCAACAGAAGGGAGGCAGAGGTAGTAGCCCTGCCCTGTGGGAAGGTGACCACAGTGCCCCCTGCCCAGCCACTCACAGGCTCCTGGGTGACAGGATGATGGTGAGCTACTTTCACACAATGAGACCTGTCTGTCCTGGGCTGCTCAAGAGGCCTTTGGGTTGATGGGACACCACTGACACGTGGGGCATACCTCGGAGCTCTCCCAGAATGGGGCAAGGACAGGCAAAGCATTGTTTTCTCCTACAAAACCCTCGAAAGAATTTTCTGTTCTTGATACTTAAAATTACAGTTACAGATAATATTTATAATCTTTTAACTATGTTTCTTTTTTTTTTCTTTTGCTACCTGAAGAAAAAAAAGATATGATTAAAAAAAATTGGGAAAGAAGTAAAATAATCCCCCCAACTTTTTTTTTTTCCACTACTTTTCCATTTTTTAATTTGAAAAATTTGAGACAAGTTAAAAAGAAGAGGAAAGCAGAAAAAAGAATGGTCCAAACACAAATTTCAAAACTAAAATAGAAGGATGTGCTCTTCTGATTGCTAGCACACAAATGAATTGCTATCTTCAGGGAAAGGAATTTTTAATTCACTTCACCCCTGTGGTAAGACATAATTTTACAGCTGATGAAATTAAAAGGATTTCATAGAAAATTTCAATTTCTATATAACTAATATGTTTTGATGACCATTTTGAAACTTTAATTATTTCAGACAATTCTTGTATAAAGTGTTCCAAATGCTCCAAACTCCTTACTCTCTTGATGATGTGTCCCTAAATATTTCCTCAAATGTGGATGTGCTAACTGAAACTGAGTTGTTGTATACTACTTACCAGGGAATGTTTCTTTGTGAAAGCTGTTTTGACTAAAACAAGGTTGCGTGCCAGGGTTGGGAGAGATTTCAAGCCCTGTTGAGTGGCCAATACTTTAATCAGGGTGCTTGCTGATTCATGGTCTTATGATAAATGGTCTGTGACCACGGAACATCCATTGGTGGTAGGCAAGAGAGGGTTTCACTTCTATGCTTCTTTTAGCAAAATGTCCACAAGCACCTCAGGTCATCATTGATCAAATATTCATACCCTCCAACAGGGGTTTGGGGGCTTACCTGAGAAGAACTCTGAGGTTTCTGAGTCCTAACAGTCCCACGTGGGACAATGTGCATACTCTGGTGCTGGTCACTGAAAAATCAGTTGTATGAGGCTCCTTCCATCCTTGAAGGAGAAGGAGAGTGACAGAGGGACCTTCACAGGGTGTTTCATCTCAACCTCAGTAGGCATCTAAGGGAGAGGGGATGAATTGCCCTGTGAAGGTGCTGCTTCTTGTGTTTTGTGGTTTTTTTTTTTTTCTTGGAGGGGGCTAAACATCTAGTTGCCAAGCGAATAGGTTGCTAAAGTTAAATGAGATGTAACTCAGCTATACCATAAGCTGTTGGCAGTGTTGCATCCTTTATGTCCTGCCAATCTGAAAGTACTCTGCAATTGTCATACAGCTTTACTTTCAACGAATTGATATTGCAGATTCTTATTTTGGCTGCAGTGCATTAACTGTATAAACAGTCGAGTAAACTGGGCACCACAAAAGCTTGCTGGCTGGTTGCTGCATGCCCCCTAGGCAATAAAAACATGTGCAAAGAACAAAGAGCTGCACAAATCGACTGCAGATATGACCACACACGTTAAGATGTAACACGTCATTGAGACAGGAGAAAAAGCCTTTGTAGGAACCAGCACTGGGTGGAACTGGCTAATCCCATTAAAGAGCACCAAACGCCATTGACAAAGGGCCAGCTTTTGTGCTCTCGCTTACACTGGGGCAAACCTACTGACCTTGGGGAAAAGGAGTCGAGAGCAGAACCTGGCGCAGTGCGAGCCCCCGTCCCTGCCTGCAGAGATGGCAGCATGTGTGGTAAGTGGCAGGGCTGACATGAAAGTGTGTGTGGCACTGGTTCCTCCAAGCACCCTGCCGTCTGAGAGACAGAAGGCCAGAGGAAGCTTATAAATCTACTCACACCAGGATGTTATGGCATGTGAACGTGTGGATTTCAGGGGAAAGACAATAAGAGCCGCGCAGATACTGTGGTTCCTGGGGAAGCAACTGCTTAGAGCTTTGATCCTCAGAGCCTGAAGGCTCTCCCAGGCATCCCCACATTTTGGCATGCTGCAAAGCTATGACTGCTCTTTGCTTGGAAGCCTGGATGAGAAACTGGGGAACACTGAAGGCAAGGTACTCAGTTGCATGGTCCATGAAGGAGGTGCTGACCTTGTTCCCAGACAAGACATGCATCCAGGGGTCCCCAGGAGGTATTGTGCTGATACCTTGTTTTCTGACTGAATTGAAGTTGCCGTCTCTGTTCTTGTAAGTGAACACGCAGAAAAATAAAAAGGAGACAGAACTATCATGAATAGTTTCTGTCGTGCCATTTTTTCCTCTTTGGAATTTTGTATCAGTGATGGCTTGTGCCATACAGACTTGCATCTTCTGATGATGCATGCCCTGAGCCCACAGCGACAGCCCCAGTTTATCCCAGCTCCCCTCCAGCTGAGAGATACCTCGTAGCTGAGCACACATTGGTAGCCTGCCTGTGTGTTCACTTGCCAGCCAGAAAGGCTGTGCTTGGCTGCCCAGGCGGTCCCTGCCAAATATAACAGCTGAGTTTGGCGCGCTCTTCCCTCACTGGGGTCACAAATTCGGGTCTATCTTCTCTTCCCTCACTTAACGTTACTTTGAAACTGGAATCAAAATTTATTAGGGTGTGTGTACTGAGAGGAAGGGGAGGCTGACAGGCAGTCAGGCAGGCAAGCAGGCAGCGCAATTGCAGGATTCTCATCTTCTAAGCTAAAATTAACCGAAGGTTAGATGAGCTTTGTTTTGGGGTGAGCCTTTGTTCAGGAAGCAAACCCTGGTGTCAGGCTGTAGAAAATGGTCCTGGGGCTGCAACGGCATGAGAGGATCCACCCAGGGATCCTTCTCACCACTTCATTCCTGGGCTGTTGCCTTGGAGCCACCTACAGGGACACCACCACAGAAGAAGAGGCTCCCTGGACTGTGTTTGTCCTCTGTGGTTAGGGAATCCTTCTTGCTTCCTAAATTCATGTTAGGGTGAGCCCCTAGATGAAGCAATCCAGGGCAAGTGGGCTGCAGGGAGCTCCAGCATCCTCCAGCTCTGCCTGGGCTGAGTGCCCTGGGTAGCAAACATGCCCGGTGAAATGCTCAGCCTTGCCCAAGTGCCTGCTGATGGCAGGCACCAGCCTTTCCTAGTCCCACTGTCTCAGACCATAGTGTCATGGTGTTGTTTGCTTATGTGAAAGGTTTAAGAAGTTTGTGCCTGTCTAGTTAAAAAAAATATAAATATGATGATTCTTGAATTCTCATTTCTTTCCAAATTGGCCTGTTCATATATACAAAAAGTTTAAAATAAATGTGGGGAACACATCTCTGCTTCTACAATTCTATCCAGGGGCATTTGCCACATGTAGCTACACATACTTAATTTTACATGAGCTCTTTGTAGTTCACCCCAAACAGATGCTCGTCTACACCTGAAAGCATGAGCAGGGCTCAGAGTTAGCTCAGCCAAGGGAGGAGAGACCAATCAACCTACAAGTGAATTTTTACAGGGAATATATTTTTAGACTAAGAATTTTAAAACTTGTGTATGTCTGTGAATCAGGTTGGGCATGAGGTTTTCTTTTTGTCTGTCTCCCAGCCCTGTTCCCTCCTTTCCTTCTGCCCGTTTCCTACTTCTCCTCCTCCCCATCCTGCCTCAGAAAATTAGCTTTCATTGGGCTTTTATAGCTGCACTTTTAAGTCAGTCAAGATTACTTTCTGGTGCTTAAATTCCTAGTTAACATGTCATGGTGCCATTCAGTGCTGGAAATGATGTAATTTATTGGGTAGCCAGTCAATTGCACAAATAGCTGGAAAAACAAGTTTAGCTTGATATAAATAACAAGACACAACAGTATATACAGTACAACACCTTGCCTCCTGCTGCGAATCTCCTGATTTCTGTTATTCTGGTTTCAGCGTGTCTAGCTGCCTCCTTACATTCACTACTATGAAATAAGATAATTATAGCACAAGTAAATATTACCCAATCAATCTGCCATAACAACTGTTAAAACAAGCCATCTTATAAATTTTGTTAACAAAATATGCCTCAACCCAATATACACAGAAGGTAAGTTTCTCTGACCTTGAAATAAATTTCAAGAGCAAAGCACATTACATGCATAACGAACATCCAGTGACGAGAGGCAGAGCTGGGGTCCAGTCCTGCTTCCATTAATGTCCTGAAATCTCCTCAAGCTCAGTGGTAGAAGGATGGTGTGTCTTGGGACACTGCGTTTGGCGATGGTGTGTCTTGGGACAATGTGTTTTGGGATGGTGTGTTTTGGGACAGCTTCTCTTTTCATATACAACATAAATAGGAACAATCCTCTGAAATCACAGTTGCCCCTCTTCCCTTAAGCCCAGTAGCTGGACACAGGCAAATTAACCCTCCACTTCTCAGACTCTAGTTCTTATAAATGTGAGGGCTGCACACAACATCAGCAATTCGGTGCAAGAAAACCATAAAGCCTCTTCAAAAACCAGAGCATCCTTTCTCTCTCCCCACTGAACCCATTTAAAAAGGAAAAAAAAACACAAAACAGCCATCAGCAGAGATCAGAATAAATTACTCAGCTGCAAGCTACTCACATTTCTGTGCAGAAAGTAGTGCATGGGCTCATAACATTGTGTACTGCAGAATACTGCTCAAATCAGGGGCAAACTTTTGGACCAAGTATAGCAGCAGGCTTGTTTTGAAATGCTACTAGATTTAAGGTTTAAATCCAGGCAGCACTCTGCAGGTTTATCTAACTGACTTGTGCTGAGAAGACAGGTTCTACTGGGGTGAGGATAGATGAGAAAAAGAAACCAAAATGTCTGATTGTAAAGATAAATTTGGTGTTTATCAGATACCAAAGTGCCATGGGGATGGTGGCAGGGTAGGTCTGGGCTGACATAGCATGGCTAAAATCCCTGTAAAATCCACCTTCCATTTCAAGAGTGTTATGTGGAGGAGGAGTGGGGTGGGATGGAGGTGAAATACTTCATTCATGCCCACGGAAATGGAAGAGTAACACTTATTAGCTCTGGTTTACTCTTTGCTGCACCTTCTCTGCTAGTCTTTAGACCTGAGGCATGCCTCCTTGCTAGTGCCGTGTGTCTTCTGGGAAGCCAGATGTATGTGCCGCCTCTCACAGAGGTTTTGCAACTTGGACTAACATCCCTAAGGGTTGGGACCACCAAAACCACTGATGTGGCTCATCTTGTTGTCTCTCAATTGTGGTAAACTAAATGTCCTACCTAAATGACCATTTGTTGTTGTGGAATGGCCCATTTACTTACCTGTTGGACTGTTTCACCTGCCAAAATAGGGGACATGTCCAAATTTCCCACCTGAGCAATGCCTTGCTTATGTTAACCTCTGAATCATGCCTGGAAACTGAATAGCAGAGTGGTAGTTGTCAGGGGACAAAAGCAACAGTTTTTCACGTCCAGTGTCCATGGTGGCCTCTTCAAGGTCCTTGAAACTTGCCCAGAGCCTGACTGACCTGAAAAATATCTCAAGGTCCATCCTAGAAGTTGAGTAGAACTGGCAGCTAACCTCCAGGCATGGGCATTGTTTATTACACCAACTCCTAGGTGTTCTCATGGTCCCATTTACTTTGACGTGGACTGACCAGAGAGTAAGCCTTCATGCATATGGGATGCCAAAAATGCAAAGAACAAGCTGAGATGTATAAATAGATTTGCTTGATGGGGAGTCAGCCATGGGATCTGGCTGAATCTGATGCTTCTGCTAAATCTTAAAAACTATAGACAAATGCTGAGGATCATATAGGAGATGTCTTGAAATGGAGTTCATGTCCTGGTGATATTCTCTGGCCAGAAAGTGAACCAGCTTTTCCATTACCTTTGGTGTCTTGTTGGCTGAAAGAGAAGGATGTACTTTCTGTCCCTCCAAGGAGATGCTTCTGGTTTGTGCATGCCAGCCATGTTCAAACAGCCTATAGAGCTGAATGGAATTCATTGTCTGACATAAGTCTTTTGTTGTTGCTTTTTGTTGAAAATCTGGCTTTCTCCTCAAGGGAGATTTTTTTGCAGGAAAGTTCTTAAGTGTTTTTTTCCCTCTGCTTTTTTTTTGGACAAAAATTTGAATTTTTGAAGGAAATTTTAAATAAAAGTAAAGCATTTTTTGTTTTCTATTTTTCTTTTCATTTTCAGCATTGCTCACCCCTAGTGAGGTACTGAGCAGTCACTTGGGGAAGAACAACCTTAAGCATCTGTATAGGCAAGGGCCACCCATCTGGAAAGCAGACTGGCAGAAAAGGACTTGCAGGTCCCGGTGGACACTAAGTTGACCATTAGCCAACAATGTGCCTTTGTGGCAAAGAAAGTGGATTGGTACCCTGGCCTGTATTAGGAGTGTTGCCAGCAGGTTAATGGAGGTGATCCTTTCCCTCTACTCAGCACTGGTGAGGCCACACCTGGAGAGCTGCGTTCAGTTCTGGGCTCCTCAGTACAAGAGATACGTGGACATACCGGCGAGAGTCCAACAAAGTGTCACAAAGATGGTTAAGAGACTGGAGCACATCTCCTATGAGGAAATGCTGGGAGAGCTGAGGTTGTTCAGCCTAGGAAAGGGGGATCTTAAGAGCCTTAAGGGGGGGATTTTATTCAGTAGAGCCCAGTGACAGGACCAGAGGCAATGGGCACAAACCGAAACACATAGTAGGTTTTCTCTGAACACCATAAAGGTGACTCTTTTTCACCATAAAGGTGACTGAGCAGAGGCAGAGGTAGCCCTGAGAGGTTCCAGAGTCTCTTGGAAATATTAAAAAGCCAACTGGACATGGTCCTAAGGCAGCCTGCTCTAGGTGCCCCTGCTTGAGCCAAGAGGTTGGACCAAATGAGCTCTAGAGGTCGCTTCCAACTTCAACCCTTCTGTGATACTATGATTCTGGAAGCCTATTAAGAGATTACACAGTAGTACTGTAGAAAACTAAACCAGCTGTAATCTTGCCTGTGTTCTCCATAGGAAGCAGTCCTTGAAGTCAGCTATTCCCAACATCATACATGGACTTAATTTTTTGAGAGAAGTACTTGATTTGTTCCGAAAGAGAAAAACAAGACATATGCAGAACAGACAGGAGGTGAGGACCTGGGAGTGAAGGTGGGATGAAGGTGATCTGAAAGTCCTGAAGCACCAAAAGCTGGGTCTTAAAGTAGGGAAGGGGTTCCCAGGAGAAGTGCAGCTGCTCTAGGGGCAGAGGTGGCTAGGCAGCCTGGACAGGGCAGCGTGAGAAGGCAGATGCTCTGCTGCCACTGAAAGTGCTAGCTCGTTCAGTGATGCCTTGTGCCCCACCATGGGACCAGCTTTCTCCAAGCTCATTTCATGCCTGACATTCAAAGCTAGGCATTCAAAATGTCCTCAGCACAGCTTTTCAGCTGAAACGCCCAGAATGAACGTGCAGACCTGGCTGCATCCAGCCAGAAATGGAACAGGCTCTGCTGGTTTTAGAATGCAAACGTTTCCTGCCTGGATGGAAAGACCTAGATTTGTTATTGCAAAGCTAGGGGCAATCTCACAAAGCCAAGCTTAGACCAACCAGGCAGCAGAGAAGAAAAGAGAGCAACACACTGTGCAAGGGTGGAGAACAGGAGCATGGGATTTGGGGTGTGTGGTTTTGGGTGTGCATGTAAATTGTTTGTGTGGGCAATTTGCTGTTTTTACAGTGAAAAATCCTGATCTTCCAAAACTGCCTGCGTGGAAAAAAAGGGAGTGCAATTTTCACTACTCAGATTTATAATCTCCTCTCGAAAGTATGCCCACAGGAAGCAAAATTAGAATTTTCTTCTCAGGACAGTGCTAGCTCAGGAGTTTAAAATATATCTTGAGCTAACATTTTTGTGAGTCATCCTGCATCACCGAATAAAGATATACATGATGTGAGCACTGCGGATTTCGGAACGAGCCAGGGTTGTTTTGTTTTCTGCCTTGTTCCATTATTGAGAATTTTCTGATTCTGCCACCAGTCCATTAGGGCAAATCTGTCCCTGGTACAGCTCCACAGGACACGGTGGAGGGGTGGCTTCAGTCCTGTAAACATGCTGCTAAGATCTGAGCATGAGTCTATGACTATGGATTTTTGTGGTACTTTCAGGGGTATCATTACACAGAATAGATAGTTAGGTACCAGCTCACAGTCTTATATCCTCAAAGGGAAAAATTAACTCCAGTTTCCGTGCGTGAAATTATTCTGTTTAACAGGAGATATATCAATACACTGCAAAAGGGTGTAAAATACATTTGGTTTGTAATTACACCAGCTGCATTGGGAGAATAAAGCAGGGGTTAAATAAGGCCACATGTTTAGTTAGAGGTCTCAAAGGGCTATGAATACAAGGAAAGCTGATCTTTTCTCATGATATCAATACAATGCAGTCATCCTGTGTGGGTTTTGCATACCATCCTGTCCACAGTCAGAGAAGTCACTTCTTTTTCAGTAAGAATTAAAGCAAAAGCAAAAGAAGAACAAAAGGGTGAGGGAGTTGATCTGGAGGAGATGATGATAAATCCCACTGCATCTTGTAAACCCGGCCTGCTCTTTCCTCCGTAGCAGCATTATTTTCCCATCATAACCACTTCCTTAATAAACAATTAAGCTTTGTGTTTGGAATCTAAACATATTTTTTGGGGGTGAGGGAGAGAGGGACTGGGTGGCTCAGGGTTTGGCAGTAATACAGTCAAGAGCCTACAGTGGTTTGAATTTGATCCAGGTTGTGCTGCCCTCAACCAGCTCTCCTGGTGGATGGGGAATCACTGTCTCCCCTCCATACTGTGTTGGTGGGTCTTACTCTGTAGTAACATCAAGCAAGACAAAATAACACGCGCTTCTTTTCCCACAAATATTTGACTGGCTTAGTTTGAGAAGCAAATTCTTGCTGATGCTGTTCATGCCCCTCTGTCATGGAAACTCAGATCGATAGCCAAGTGAATGCTGAATAAATCAATACAGGTATTCAGTCATGGTGTTAGATTACAAAAGTGATAGGGACAGAAGAGCAATGAGCCAGGTGGCTACATCTGCATGTACAGTCTGTACGTCCACAGATAGCTGTGGGAATGACGCAGCATGGTCAGTCTGGCATCACTGCATGGATGAACTGATGTGTTTCCATGAGCAAAGCAGCCACCAGCTCAGCTTGCATTGCACAGCCGGCGAACTCTTACCTTCTTCCATCGGCTAAGAGACATGTAGCACTGCCCTGGTCTTTGAGCTGAGCCTTGGAGCGGCTCTTTCCCTTGCTTCTGATGCCTCCAACCCTGAGATGCATCTACTGCTAACTTCCCTTGAGCTGCTCGGCCAATGTAGCCTCAACGTGAACAGCTTGTGGATGGGGCTGCTGGCCAAGAATTATTCAACAATTCTGAGAAATAAATCTGTGAAATCATAAGTGCTCTGTAGAAATTCACTCTTCAAAACAAAAGTGAAAAAAAAAAAATATGGAAAGGGACAATCTGGCAAACGGCTTGCTTTGAATAATTCACTTGTCTCCAGGACAAAGCCTGGGCTCTCCTCCTCTGCTCCCTAACCAGAGGCTGTGGGGACAGCTATGCTGCTACTGTCCATGCTGATAATTGTCCATGGCCTGAGATACTCCCTTGCTTTTCAGTGCCATCAATCTGGCAGCTTCCCTTTGTATGTAATTATTATTGCTATCTTTTTTTTTTTTTTCCCCCCAAATGCTTGGAAAATGATGAGATAGTTTGCTAACAAACAGTTTTCATGAAAGAAACAGCTGGGTTGTTCTACTTCTAGCTCTTTATAAAGGCTTTCTGCATGTCTGTCGAGCCAGGGTGTAGCGTGATGAGCTGTTTCTGTTGAGAAACCAGAGTTTACAGAATAAACAGAGTTGAGGTAAACCCTGATTATGGGGAAAGTCTGTGCGTTAGGCTCCCTTGCAGCCTTAACTCACACGACTGGCCTGTATTTTTGGAAACACTTCCAAGGTTTTTCCTTTGTGAATTAGTGCAAATGGCTTGTTGGAGCCAGGCGTGCCTAAATTCTCACTGACTTTTCCTTAATCTCTTTGACTCGAGCAGGGCCTCAGACAGGCGCGAGGAGATCAAGGGGGTCCCTGGGGAGTGCTCAGCCGGTGGGGTACCGTCCAGCAGAACCGGCTCAGCGCTTCCAGCTCCCGGCCGCACACATAATTGTGTCCTTTCCTAAATGGGAGAAGAAACAAAGCAATGTATGTCAATAAGCTAAAAGGAATTATCTCATGTACAAGGAACAGCAAGCTGTGTTTTCCCTTGTTTGCTCTGGGATTTTCACTCTCTGTACTAAATTTGGCGTGCTAGAGATTGAGTGCAGCCTCCCCCCCATCCCAAGAGCCATGTTCAGCCATGTCGGGTCCTTGGGGTAGGGGTAGCGTGGTGAGGGGGATTTGATGAAAAATCAGCTGCAAGGGGAAGCAGCGGAGCTCAAGCAGCTCTTTTTCTTGGACTTTGCGCCTCTGTATAACTCAACCGCAGCCTAAGTGCCCTTGCCACTGCCAGCTCTCCTCACCGGGGCATTGTGGTGGGGTGGAAATGGTTCCTGGCTCCTCTGGCTCCTCCGGTTCCTCTCCAGGCCCTGAGCTCCCACAAAATGAAAGCACGCAGAGCCCAAAACCTTCTCACCAGACAGCTATTGATTTTTGCAGCGTTACTAATATTGGTGTGGGTGGGATGAGGCATGTGTTGGTGTGCCTCAACCAGCCCGGAAAAGATCTCACAGTTCAAATGCCCGATTGAGTAAGAGCCCGATTGCCCACTCTGTCGTGTGGTGGGAGTTATACAAGTGTCCTCGGTGGGTGTGAAATGCTAGATCTCTATTTGGACAGCCAAAAAGCCCGAGGTCTTGTTTTAACTTTACTTCAGTCCTTGCTTTAACAAAATCTTTTCCTGCTTCGTTGTGGGATTACCTGTAACGAGGCAGGGGTGAGATCGATAGGTTAAATGGCATTAGTCGCTGCTCTTTTCAGCCCAGTGGGATTTTGCAGTTTTGAATCCAGGAGGTGAGTGGCTTTCTAACTAAGTACTCCAAGATTTCTGTTTATTTTATTTTGCTCAGAGGAAGGTTCAAAGATAGAAGGCTGATTAAGAATGATGATGTGCTCCCACTCTGTTTCTGACTGTCCTTTAGCCAGACCTTCAAAGAGAGTTTTATTTGTTTGTGTTATGAACCAAATTTCTTGAGATCTGTGCTTACAAGAGGCTGTGATATTACCTGGGAATTATTAATTGGGAGATGCTTACTACCTTCTGCTGCTCAAAAACAACTAGAACATGTTTGTGAAATGTGAAAGAAAAATGAAAACAATTTCCTATTTGCTCTCTTTGAAGTTAAGGGGGAAAAAACCCTCAGAGTATAGCTGAATTACCACATAAAGCAACATTTTTTTTTATTATTATGTAAAGATCAAAGTAGAGGGAGAAAAGTATTGCGATGAGTTTACTTTGATGAGTTTGGTTAAAAATCAAAACTTGGTTTGATGAGGGAGATACAGACACAAAGCACTATGTGCCACGGATTTGCTGAATATGTTAAAAAAGTGCTGAGCAGTATTAAATTAATGCAAAACTGAAGATTACACAAGGGTAAACACTGCAGCTAATGTTTGACTAGAGCTGAACTGAGGGCTGAGTGCCTCCACTTAATTTGCAGACCATGCCCACGGCAACCCCCAGGAGGCTGGGAGTAGAGGAGACAGACATTTTATAGTGAGGAGCCACATTATTATTTTTAAATTTAGGAAAAAAAAAAAAAGAATTCCAGCTAAAGTTACTGCTTCTAAACATTAGGGAGAGGGAACTGAGAGAAAGCAAGAGAGAAGGAACAGTGAGTGGCTTTTGGAGCTGAAAGAGAAAGATCTGCTAAGCTAATATCCAGTAGGTGTGAATGTCTCTAGTAAATACTAGATCATAAATAGAACTGAGAAAATCAGCGTCGTTCAAAAGGCATGCTGCAGATAGATGTTCAGCCTGAAAGGGTTTTGCAGACACTACTTAAGCATGTGCATGAAAACTGTGCTTTCCATGAGCATTCATTTACATACCATCCAGCAACGAAACGGTTGTGGTGAGTGAACACCAGTGATGGCACAGGGAAAGCACTGGAATACGAAGTAGCTTTCAAGTTCAAACAAATATTTGAAAATTATTTCTTCCACTCCACCCAGCTTGGATCATGACACATTTTCTTTCCCTAGCAAGATGGGCCATCCCCATCATGCTGCCTGGTGGCCTGACCCTGCCTTCTGTAATGAAGACCACAAAAGACTGCTCTCGCTTTGCAATTAAGAGTTCTGTATGAGATCTTCCACTTATGAAGAGCAAGTTTGCGCCCTTGACAATCTGTTGCAATTCCTATTTGCGTGAGTGGTTTGAGAAGTGAAAGGAAAGAGAGGAGGGTAGCACCAGGTTGGGACTGGAGCTCATTTAAAATTATTCCTTAGATAACTTTTATTTGGTCATTAAAGCCATAAGTGCCTTTTAAAGGATGATATGCTGTGTCTTCAGTAGCACAGCAGTAGATATCTTTAGATTGGGTTTTCATCATATACTTCAATTTTCTAGGTTGGGGGATGACCATAATTGCTGAACAATTCAATGTAATGGAATGGGCTAATTCAGCGCTTTTTACTGCATTTTTCCACATAATATCTAAAATCTTTTTTTCCACCATAACCCATGTTTATGAAAGCAAGTACTTAACCCGCACATTTCCTGGGCTTGAATCATTTCCTTAATAAGGCATAAAATTTTGCAAAATCACTCCCTTTACATTAACACATCATTATAAGAAGATATCAGTGTTTAGCACGTCAGAGGCATACACTAGTCCGTGCAATGTACAGCTACACCACTTAGCTTCAGAGCCACGTACCGTGGCTTTTGAATAATAATTCTATAAAAGCAAGAGCTTTCCTTTCCTTTTCTTTCTTTCCTTATTTTTTTTTTATTTCAATGTTTTCTTCCTAGCTGTTATAGGCTGTTCTCTTGCACAGGATGAAGTATGTCAAACATGCTAGCTTTACTTTTAGTTTTGGCTTTGAGTCTCATAAGTAGAAACAAAGCAGCAAGCAATGGCTATGATTTGAATCTGCTAGAACCGCAGTTCATAAAATAATATTAAAAGATGACAAAAGTCATAAAAATCTCTGTGTTCGCTTTTGTTGCTGTGTTCTGTCAGACAGGAATCTCCTTTTCCAGAGAGACACTGGAAAGGCTGATATATTACTTCAAAAATAAAAAAAAGTATACAAACCAGAATTTCTCCTGTCAGGGGGCTGTGAACTCATTGTATTGCTGCAGGATGCTTGACCATCCAGTGCCCAGTTACCTGGGCACACAGTAACTCCTGGGAGAAATTCCTCTGACATCAAAAGATTTGCTTGCTTGCATTGACTTAAGCACGTGCTCACGACCTGGTCTTCATGTAGATTTCTCATTGCTATGTGAACTTTGCTTTGGAACAAGACTTCTTACCAGAGCAGTTTTGCTGCAACAGCCTTTTCCATAGATGCGGTCACCAAGCTAAAAGCACTGTGCTTTCTTATGAGTTGAATGCCTCTCTGTGTCCGTTGAGAGGGTGGAGGGATCAAGCCTTTGCAGAGTCATTTCAAGGGATGTGAACCTGAGCCTTGCCCTGTCTTTG
The DNA here is from genome assembly GCA_026413425.1 of Tringa solitaria. NCBI lineage: Eukaryota > Metazoa > Chordata > Aves > Charadriiformes > Scolopacidae > Tringa > Tringa solitaria. The sequence goes on from JAOXJM010000001.1 coordinate 180,857,524, forward strand.
TGCACTTTTGAGCTCTGTTAACTCAAACCACCACACACACAAGGTGGTCCCTAGGAGGAAATCTCACAACTCTTTAAAAGAACCAGTTGAAGAAGTCGAATCTTGTTTCATTTCTGACTGGGGACAGAGCTCAGATCTGCCTGCATTTCAGGCACTTGGACCATCTATACCAGAAGCCAACTCTTCCTCATGAGAAAGACACTCATCAGCTTTGTTCATGGCTAAACCATAGCAGGCTGAGGTTTACATTACTAAAAATCTGTAAGATGTCAACATTTCATAAGCTAACACAAATCAGACTCTTTGCTTGTGCCCCTGAACCTTCTCCCATTTTGTGAGCACGCAGTCTGGGTTTTGACCATTCAAGACACATCAGGATAAATACACCTGAAGAAAAAGAGAATAACAGGTTTAATGAAGACCTGAGTGATGCAGGGTTAATGGAAAGTAAACACACACAGGCTAGTCACAACCAGAATTATCTCTGGTAGCCTTCTGGGTCAGTTCTTTATAGTGTGTTCAGAGTCAGAATGAGTGGCTAGAAGCATATTACTACAGTGAGGCTATTTGTGTGGGACCAGACTTCATTCTCTTGGAAATGTGAAATCATAATTATTGGGTTCCTTTCAGTTTGAAGCAATCCAGAAACGATACATCTTCTGAGTATGTGGGAAGAAAATTTCCTTCTTTGCTTTCTCCCTTGCTCTCTCTCTCACATGTCCTTTTCTACTTCTTGATCCTAATGTATGACAGTAAATAATAGTGGGAGAATTATTCATACTGAATAATTTTGTTGATATATTTCACCCTGGAAACTCTTCAAGCACATTGTGATTTCTCTCAAAAGCGTTTGAAAAATGTCACACTAACTATAAGCCACATGGTATGGTTTCCCTTCAGTAGTTGGATGACTGGCTCAGTGATGATGGCTCTGATGGGAGTGCTCAAACGAGCCAGGAATGTGAAACATGTCTGAGTCTCGCGAAATTTTCATGAGTCACGGGATTTCCACCAGGTCAGAGCCTATTCCTTTGGTTAGAACTAAACCACCTTCATCTCTGTTCTGCATTTCTGCAGGAAAAATCCCACTCCCCCTCACTCTGGTTGCCCATCTTCTTTTCTTGTGTTCTGGGTGAATAGCAGCCCACGAGAGCCCAAGTTGGCCAAGTTTGTCCAAATTTCAGAAGTAGTTGAATTAGGGACACTTGGTTCCTACAGATTTTCTGCAGGCATAGTAGATTAGGGAAGCTCTACCAAAAGGTTTGGGGAGAGCAGTCTGAGCAGAAACATCTTTGTTAACTCTTTGCTGGAGACATGGACACTGGAATAGGATGCACTCTTGGCAAGTTTGCTGATGACACCAAGCTGTGTGGCACGGTCAACACACTGGAGGGAAGGGATGCCATCCAGAG
>JAOXJM010000001.1:180860850-180890416 GCA_026413425.1 Tringa solitaria
ATATTAAAACAGATATTAAATTAAAATAACACAGATATTTAAATAAAAAAAAAAAAAAAAAGAAACTTTCTGAGAAGTTAGCCTTAGTGAGAGACTACAAATCAAAGCTTTCTGATTAAGTTTTTGTTCCAATTTAATGATGAAATCTTTCTTTATTTTTGGTATTTAAATTTGGGAATATTTTGTGTGTTGCAGTTTAGTATTTGTCATTGGTATACAAATTAGTAATTTACAATTACACAGAAGCCTATTACACTGGGACACACTGTGGAAAACCAGATAACCCAATAGCTGAAGTGAAGTCCTGAAAATAATCAGAGTTGCTTACACATGCATAACATCTTTCATATCACTGAAAGTCTCTGAAATGGAAACTTGCTAACAGGTCTCATAGCATGAATTTGCTTATGACTTCTTCAACTCAAGCATTACTTTTTTCTCCTCCTTAAATTGAGATAGTGAACTCCTCAGTGTTCAGCACTGTGGCTGCAGTTCAGATGAAAAAACTGAATTTTTATTTGCCTTTTTCATGAGGGTCATGTTATAACTGGTTTTTTTTTGCACTGTAGTTTTGAAAGAGGAGCGAGAGGTAGTCAATGTTATGTTTCTGTCTACTTGGTTATACCATCAAGATGGAATGTGTGGTTTTTTTTTTAAAAAAAAAGGATGGCTTGGAAAAGAGAGGCAATAAACTCAAAATATTACTAAATCTGACGGTCTGTGCCTATATTTCCATCAATAGATACCAAAACTTAATGCTTACCTTAAAGCCAGACTTTGAAATCAAGAGATAGAGGCAGAGCAAATGAGAAAAAATCTGTACTTTTCTAGTTTCAGAGTTAATTTGATGCAGGATATTGGTTCTATCCACAGTAACAAGCAAACAGCTGGAAAGTGCATTTCAAAAAGGGAAAAAAGTTCTTGAAAACCTCATAGTACTGAGAATGGGAATATGACTGGACTGTATTACAAAGACATCTCCAGTAGGAATGTGTTTCATTTAAAATTTAGCTACTGAAATGTCAGTGAAGATCTAAGAAGTGAAATGGAAGGGGCATGAGTTGAAAGGGACACTTTCAGGCAATGCACATAATTCCCATCACTTTCTTAATGTTCCCTTATTCTTCAAACTTGTAAAGACTCAAGTAAACCTTCTGGTCCCCTCTCAGGTCCCCTCTCCTAGGCAGCTATACAAGCTGGAAGCTAGATTATGACAATCTCATGTCAGAAGACGCTTTAACCACAGGTTCACTGTATAATCAAAGGAAATTGGTTTACTTGATGGCATGTAGCTTGTCTCTCCAAATCCTGGCTCAGAAGTTTGGCTCATGTTTGTTTTCTGAATATAATTCCAATGGGGGAAGCATAAGGCCTTGATTTCCTTTGCTGAGATATGACTGTGTTTCCGATCTGTGACTGTAGAGCTAAGTAAACTATTGATTTGTGAAATCTGGACTGACCTCTGCTTCTCCTTAAGCTACTCTTCAGTACAGGATAAAAAGGTGGAAACCAGAGAGAGGTTACAAAGGAAGTGGCAAGGCTTGGCTGTATACATGCACTATCCCCTTGATAAAACAGATCAGTTAAAAAATCTTAAGCAAAACCACTGACTCTGCCATTAGAAAAAGGCTGCATGGACAGAAGTAAGTGCTTTGAGAAAGGCACTGTATTCACAGTCATAAAAAATGATGTGTGCTTTTTATGCATCAAACAATTGGAAAAGAGAAAATACAGCAAACTTCCCTGAGAAACATCTGATGCTCAAACCTTTGCTTTCCAAATGTACAGTAAGTCTGTGCTGTTTTCCATAACGGTCCTCAAGCTATTATGTCCACCCGATACTACCTCATGCAAACTGAAAGGATTACACAAGTCCTGTGAGTCAGTCCTAACCCTCTTTCCTGAGCCTGCTAACAAGGGTGATAACTAACACGGAAGAACCTCGATAAGGGATGTAAGCAAGAATTAGATCAAGGATTAGACTCAAAGGTTAGTTTCAAGGTGCCTTTAGGGTCCTAAATTGACAGCAAGATAGGATTTAGATACCACAAGTCCCAAACAGAGGACTGGAAAACCTGTGGCCAATGTCCATTCAGCCTTCAGTTTCTCATTTTATATTGGAATCCTGCTGATTGCACCTGGGAAGTTCTTGAGCCCATTTATATCTGACTTTGCCTTGATAGGGACATTTTAGCACTCAACTCACAAGTTGCTTTTTTGGTGCTTCTTTGCCCAAGTTGATCAAATAGCGTACTCTGGAAATCTGACAAAGGAAAGATCAAATTTTTCCTAAAATGCATTTCTCTACTTTCTTTACAGTACAGAAGTCTGAAAATTCAGATTCATTTTCAAGCCTACAGCTGGAGGCTGCCTCAAAATAAAGGTAAATGCCAATGAACTTGGGGGGAACCCTGTGTCTAATAGAACACATAGGAAGACATACAAAGTAACAAGCAAATATGTGATAAAAGATGAAACATCTGAAAATTTAACATTGCAATGGCTAGCCTTCCACTTTTTGACCTCTGAATTGTAATGAAGCTTCAGGGAAGTGCTGGTATTGGCCCCACTGTTAAGGATGTGGGAAAGCGGACACATCAAGCAGACTCCAGAAGCCCAGGATCCCTCCTTCCCAGCCATTGCATCTCCACCTGCTGCATGTTCCAAACCTGAATTCTCTCCCTCTACATCCAACAGATGCAGCTATTCCTGTTTCCCTTTATGAGTCTGACCAACAAAAAGGTGGGGGTTGTAACTCACACACACACTCACAGAGGATGCAGACTCAGGGGGTAGCCACACAGGCTGCCACAGGCACAGCACTGACTGCCTTTAGCAGCACTCACATGCACATAGCATTCACATAAAATATGAATAGAGACAGCCCTGGCCTGTTCCTTCTGTCCAGCGGATCAAGATTGAAGCTCACGCAAACCCTCACTCTCACTTTTACAAACACTCTTTTATTCACATACCTACAAATATCAGCATGGCCATTAGGTCTGTCTAATCACAAAATAGTTTACGTTGGAAAAAACCTTTAAGATCATCTAGTCCAACTGTTAACCTAGCACTGCCAAGTTAGCACTAAACAATGTCCCTTAACACTGCATCTGCATGTCTTTTAAATACCTCCAGGGATGGTGACTTAACCATGTCCCTGCTCCACTGCTTGACAACCCTTTTTGTGAATAATTTTTTTCCTATTATCCATCCTAAACCTTCCCTGGCACAACATGAGGCCATTTCCTCTTGTCCTATTGCTTGTTATTTGGTAGAAGAGACAGACCCCCACCTCCCTACAACCTCCTTTCAGGTAGTTGTAGAGAGCAATAAGGTCGACCAATTGATTCAGCCAGTCCAGATCCCTTTCCTACCCTCAAGCAGAACAACACTCCTACCCAAATTGGTGTCATCTATAATGTGTAGGTCCATCCAGTGCTCAGGTTTCTTGCTACTTTTTGGATAATCCAGCTTGATGTCAGATAAAAAACAGATGCATGCAATCACCCAGTCATCTCACAAGAATCCGCACAACAGGGGTGCCTTAAGTATTAGCACAAACTCTCAGACTGCTTAATATCCACAATCGTACCCTGGACCCACTACACACCACTGGCTCAAACTGTGAGTCTTTGGAGATGCAGGTGTCCTCCTGCTCACCATCGAGTTCAGCTTCAAGTTAGCTAGACGCACACGCAGGCAGGATGAACTAGGGAAAAATAAACAGACCTATGTCTTTCTACCTACTTGTTTTAGGCTTCTTATACATATAAATGCACCCTGATATACACATACATAACTGCTGACATATAGATCTGTGACCCATGGTCCCTTTCCTCGTTTCTGGTAACCAAATCTCTCCTGCACACTGGTATCTCTGAAAACTGATACCTAGGTCTGTGGACGCTATGACCCTCAACCCTTTTGCCAATCTCTGGCACTTAGATTTTGCAGCACTCACATGTAGGATAGAGATTAAAATTGCACAGGAGAATATAGTCAAGAAAAGTATTTATAAGTATTAATAAGAAGGTGGGGCAGACTGCTGCAATCAGGCACAGGGCTCCATCAGACAAGCACACAGCCTGGCAGGCTGCTTGCATGTGGCTTCCTCTTTTATCTCCCCTCCTTTGTATTTTCCTATACTTGTTCTTCCCCTATCCATACTCAGCTTCCCCTTCCCCCAGCTGTGACTACTAATCATCCTGTGACAAGTTTTGCAATTTAACAAGCCTCTTCTGATGTCTCATAATAGTCATGTCACTCTTGAGTCAATCTTTTCAGGTTGACCATCTCCAAAGCTATGTCTGAGTTGTTAGTTAGTGTCCCATCAGCCAGTGCCTGAAGAGCACTGGTCTTTATTATTGTCTCAGTTATCACCTGTTTGTTAAGTCTGTGTATCACTTTCCTCATTAGCTGTAATTTCTTTTATACTGAGTAGTCCTGAACAAAGTACATTATCAAACCAGATGTTCTCACAGGCTTCTTACCCTCACACATAGAACAAATGGAAAGAATGAAATTTCACAGAAAGGGACTAACAGGAGCTATCAACTGAACAGATGATAACCATGGTTAACAAAGTTAGAACAAAGGGAGAACATCATGATGAAATGTTGACAGGAATGTATTCTTGACCCTTCCCTCTCCCCGTGGCTCTGGACTGCAGGGCACTAATGTCCCTCCTGTTGGGGGTCTGAAGTCCAGACTTACGCTTTTCTGACACCAAGGGGATTCATGCCCTCAGAGAGAAGTTGATGAAGACCAAGTGAAGTGCTAGGGTGTTCTGAGTGGCTATAAATTATATGCCACATTTCCACCGTAAAGACATCTAAATTCCCTTTTCAGTCACTACAAAAGTGTAAGCACTTTCAGAGTGTGCCTCATCTGTTTCCAGACTAAAACTTTAAAATATCTCATATAGACCTCCTTTTAGTCAACAGTATGATATCGGATCACCAGAGGATGATTCATTCAGTGTGTTTGTGCATCTGTCAAAGCACAATACTCAGGAAATAATTCTCTAAGGTAGCAGTTCTCTCGTGCTATAAAGGAGACAGGAAAACTAGCTCACATATAAAAATTCATTATATGGTTATTGACAAGTAGGTAGTATAGTTCTCATGCTGGATACTCATAATATTTCTTTCCAAGCATTGATTAGGATTAACTTTTAAAGGCTAGACTTACATTGTAAGTTTATGTTATTTTCAATCAGTGAGACATAATTAATCTACCCGCAGAAACATTGTAGCTGCCAGTTTAGTTGTCTCAGGGAAGAAGCTGGTTTCCTTTTCAGATCTCTGTGTGTCTACTGTCCTTCAGGATTATTTTGTTTATATATAGATATTTTGCTTTTGCTGGCAATGTGTGTATAGGATGCAATATGGATATTCTATCCAGCCATGTGAGAAGCAAGGATAGATACGACAAAACAATGAAGCAGTAACTGTGGTTTCTTGGACACTAGGAACTAGGGCACTGAGAGATTCAGTAACTTGTTTACAGTTACACACATCCTATTTAGCACAATTCAGGTTGAATTTACCTCTTCACCAATTTAATTTTAATCTCCAGATTTCAGTTTCCTTCACTGACATTTTTAATAGGGATTTTATTTTATAATACTATAAAGTATTCAACATCCATCCTTTTCTCCACAGCCATTCTTTCTCCAGTTCATCACAGGCATGGGTAATGAAAACAAACAAACAAACAAACAAACAAACAAACAGTTTTCAATTAAAGAATAACCTTTTCTAACACATACCAAAGAATTCACCCATGAATTTCTGCAAGACATAATTTTTCAGTGGTCTTGAATATTCTCATGGAACTACAACCCCAAGTAGAGATATTATGGATGACTTATAATATTTTTCTTTACATTTTGCATTCCTTTGTCAAGAAATCTCCCAGCTTTGTAGAAGCTGGTAAGTTATTTATGTTTAAGAACATAACAAATATTCTTTCTCAGTTTTATGCATCTTCTGGTGTTTCACAGCTATCTCAAGTGGATAGCTTTTTTTCTATCATATCTTTATTTTATCTTCGCTATATTAGAGCATTCAAGGCAGAACCAATAAAAACACAGGGTTAAGCAAAGCAGTGAGACCTGTATAAGCTGGCTGAAAAGATTTGTTAATGTCTTAACCACAACCTCAGTACTCACCTGGTTACTTATTTTGTTGAGATTTAGGTCAAAGATCAATTACATTTGTAATTATGTTATACATCACGAAAAAATGATTCTGCAAGTGTCCAAGACCACAATGTATCATTAGTAAAGCTTTTAAAAAAAAAAGGTTAACTTTGAATTTTATTTTTTTCCTCCTCTTCAGGGAAAATATTCTGAGCATAGTCATATCTGCCACTATGTAACTACTATTATGTAGCAACAAGCACGTACCATGAAGTAACATTTCATGACCTGCAATTTGTTCATTTTCACCTTTAATTCCATTCAAAGTTTTGATGCCAATGGAAGAACCTCTGTGTTATCATCTACAATGGAGAATCTGAAAATGGATTTCCCTCCTGTTCAACATAGTAATTTTAACTTTTCATTCATAAAGTCTGAATTACATAGACTGAGAATTTGAACTTATGGAGATTTCTGTACAACAGCATGTTTAACATAAAGATGGCCTTGTGCATGGCACTGAGTATGGAATTCTGAAATTTTATTCCTACCACCTATTTTACTTCTGATCTGTTATATGGCCTTGGGCATGTAATTTCATTTTCCCATGCCCTTAACTACACTTCAGTCCTTTACCTTTCTCACTATTTAGACTATTAACCCTCTGAGGCAAGCACTTTCATCTTGCAGGTAGGTGTATGGTGTCTAGCACAACTAAAGTACTGTTAGCCCTTGAGGCACTGCAATAATATTAAATAATTTCATCTAACCATGTGGAGTAATTAATTGTGAAGCTGGATGAATAATTCTAATTATGTAATGAGGAACATGGTCTCAATAATTTTGCAACAGTGTCCTGCTAATTGTTATTTCCTTTGCCACAGCTGCAGAAGGGAAAATCAGTAGCTGGTGGACATTCATGATAGAAAAATGGAGATGAAGAGTTAAATGTCAAACTTTTGGTTTTCAATGCTTGCTCTGACACTTACTGGTTCCTCTCCAACTTTCTGATCTAGGGTTTGGAGCCTGACAGTTCTGGGCTGTGTTTTGCCTTTGTATGGTTAAGAGGACCATTGTCAATTCTTCCAGGCAGCATCATTCCTGGTGAATTTAAGCAGGAATTTGTGAGGAACACTCTGTAAGCAGGAGGTCAGAAGGAAGGAGCTGGTAAGTTTTTTCCTGCCAACAAGGTCCTGATATCAAGATTTGCCTGCACAGTAACAGGTCATGTCTTCTAGAACAACGTTCTCTAACTGACCCTATTTGCTTAGGCAAGCTGGACGAGATGATCTCAAGAGGTCTTCTTCAACCTCAGTAATTCTGTGATTTATATCCAGAGGCTTTCATATATGTTTATTAACACCTAATTAATGAATTAATAACATGGGATGTTCCCATGTTTCCAAATCATGATACCAGTGTGAAATTTCCTGGATTTTAATATTTTCTATTATATTAACCCTAGGAGTCAATACATTTCATTCAACAAGTTGGTAAGACTCAATTTTCTATAACATATAATATCCTTGAAGGCTATGTAACCTTTCCAGGACTAGTGTTTCCATTAGTATCTCATCTTCCTTTCTAAAAATCACTTTCTAGGTACTTTCACGGATTTTTTATATTGGTCTAGTATGACCAGGATAAACTTTTTGTATTCCTTTCTGGCCTGGACTTTTATTTGCAGAACCATGAATGTGCCAAACAGATGCTGATTTATTATTAGGATTTTAATATCAGTTTGAGGATCACATGAAGATTTTTCTGTCTTCTTATTTAAATGAACAATTTTTAAGTCATATATATTTAATTTTGGAACTGCTGTTAAAAAGGCAATGGCTTGAGCATAGAAAGACATTACACTGGTGGAGGTTTTTTGTGCTATAGTGTCATTGATATCTGTGAAGTAACAAGCAACTATGTTACTATCACTACATTTTATTATTTTGTCTTCTTGTTTCTCAAAATAGAGAGACAATACGTTTAACTGCCTATCAGTGTTTAAGAGGCAGTTTGACAATGCCCCTAAAAATTTAATTTTTGATCAACCCTGAAGTAATTAAGCAGTTTGACTAGATGATTATTGTAAGTCCTTTCTGACTGAACTGCCCTATCCCATCCTCCTCTCCTCTCCTCCCCTCTCCTCTCCTCTCCCCAGCTGTAAGGAAGAAAGGGTCAGGTTGGTTGTAGCTCTGATGGTAGGAGGGTGGAGTGACTCTGGCTGACATCAGCATCTACTGCCTTTCCCTTTTTCAGCATCAGAACTAGATCCTGCCTGTTGCTAGTACCTGGGATGGTGGGTTGAGGAGGTTTGCCTAGTTACCAGCTCCCTTTCCAACCCACAGGCAAGTTGAACCTTGTTGCTGGAGTCCTGATTCATGATTTAGGAAGAGGCTGCTGTGGATGGGGAACTGGTCATTGGTGCTCTCAGCAAACTACCAAGCAGTCCTGACAGAGAAGACCTTACAGACAGCATGTCCTTGCCCTGCTCCTGGGGTGGGCACCCTCTCTGACAGAGAAGCAAAACACAGGGAAGCAAAAGACAGAGAAGCAAAAGCCAAGACAGAGGGAGAAAAAAGCAAAAGAGAGAGGGTATGAGAGAGGGCAGGAAACAGAAGGAGAATTAAAAAAAAAAAAAAAAGTTATTGAAAATGAAGACTCACAAAGAGTCTTTTACTGAGGAGTCTTGAGCTTGGCATAGCACAGAAGGTTACCAGGAAGGCACCAGCAGAAGCATACAGGCAGGTTAATGTCCCTAAAATAGAGTATGAGCCAGTAATAACAGGGTCTTACAAATAGCAAGCTACAGCCGGTCAGAAAGTCTGCACGGTAACACACCATTAGATTTAGCAATCACGGTATATAAAGAAACGTGTCCCCACATCCCAACAAGCACTGAGGATGCATAGAAAAGGCTTTTGCACCAGGTGATAACCCAGCGTTGGGGTGAGGCAGTGCCCGGGCACAGAGAGGCTCTGAGCCTGAGGAACTGAGAATGCTCTGCTTCCTTGGTATAGCACCAAAGCATGCATTCGCATGAAAAAGTCACTGAAAGAAAATCAGAAGGGTGGCTGTTAGGATAACATCACAGAGCTTCATCAATATGGCAAAGCAATGAGCAGACTTTTCTTTCTTGCTCAGTTTTCATATCTATTGGGAGATATTCAGGCATAAATGAATTTTTCCAGGTATTTCTTTGAAATTCTTCTTTATGGCAAAACTAGAGATATTGAATGAAAAGAGATGGAGTCTCTTATGACTTAAAAAAGAAAAAGAAGCCAAAACTTATTTTTTGAAGTACTTCACATTGTATTTTTGTTAATAAATTATTTCTTTTATGGGTTTTAAATACTAATTCTTATCTCTGACATGTATTCATTTGCTTCATAGCAAAATATGTATATACCAGAGTATTTCTTCAAGAAATATAGTCTGAAAATAGTCATCATTTTTGGGGTGATGGCAACCATTTCCCTGCTCCTCCATGCCATTTTAATATGGTGAAAGCACAAAGGAAGCCACCTGGATATGAAATACTGTGCCTGAAAAAAGTCCATACAGATGGAGAAATTTAAAAATGACAGGAATGGAACAGTAATCTATTCACATGTATAACAGCATCCATCCAGCAAAAGGCACGCTGTGCAGTCACTGGGAACCCAAGGGCCAAACCTGGGCTCTCTGCCTAACTCTGCTTTTTCACAGTCTCATGAAGGCACTACCAGTTTTGGGGGAGGAAAAAAACTGGGTTCAGGGAATGAGGAGTAACTCAAGTCCGGGACTTACACCCCCAGGAGGTCAGCATCTCCGTTAACTGAATATTTACGTACCTGTCAGAGTGGGGTCTGGCTGAATGGGGCAGCTCAGGAGCAAAGGCAGATGGTAAAACAGGATTGCACAAGAGTGGGGGTTCTTACTCATGTTTGGCCAAGATCAAAGGAAAATGGCACCACTGGGCTGACCAGGCTGTGGCAAGCTATACCTGTGTAGGAGCAAATCCCTATGTGGTCTGTCCATCCGTAGTTTCTTGCAGGATGAGGGCTGTAATTTATTTCTGAGAGACTTGATGATTCAGCAAAATAAAATTAGTCTCTTTTTCTTGGCATGAATACTCTTTTCAGGACATTCTTCTGCCCAAGACTAAAAATGTTTTCATAAAGAGATGAAATTCAAAGGGTCATCAACAAAGAAATAAATAAACAGTCAGGGCAGCAAAAAATGGGGAGACGTCTGTCCCTACACAACTATATGACTGGTATTATGGTGAATCAGGAAAGTCTCAGCAGTAGACTGAATTTACCATATACACAACTAACATGCAAGGGGCACAAGAAAAATAATTGAACGCAGGCATTTATTGTCTGCAACCCAAGGGCTTTTTCTAAAGAATGTGATAACATTGTAAGAGTAGTAAATCCCCGATTAATGTTGGGGGGTAGACATACATATTTGCTATGAATTGGATAGAAAAGAAGAAACAACTACAACACAATCTCAGAAGGACTTGCAACCAAGACATTACATGATGGGCTTGCTTTATACACAGCTCTGGACAAAATCAACCCCCTGACTAGGGAGAGAGGTGACTGGAGACAGAAGGTTTGGCTTCATTTGTCCCAGGAAAGGACCTTCTCCCAGCCTCTCCTCTCCATGATTGTGTGAATGGAGAAGGCATTGGGTTGAGTGATTGCAATCAGAATGTGGTGCTGCATCTTTATTTAACACGACTATTAATGACCAATCAATCACAGTTCCTCACCCCAAATTGCCTGATAATGCACCGCCTCTCTTGGGCCTGTTCCCACCACTGCTGCTTTGAAACCCTTGTAATGCCATTGATTTCAGTGGAGCTAATCTGAAATACACATATGGGAGATAGATAAGAATTACTTCACTCCCATGCTGAATGACATGGCCTGCACTTCATAGTTGGCAAATGTGTATATTTAGTGGCACCACCACACACTTGGGATAGTAGATGTTGAAATTACATTAATCTGAATTGAATATTCCAAGCAAAACTACTGCCAAAACACACACCCGTTTTGGTAGCAGCGATGGAGGGAAGCCAGCGCTCCTCCTTCCACCCCCCACAAAGAGTTCATGCAGAGTCTTCAAAAAGTTACTGAATGCATAAAGCGGGGGAATGTCATCGTCACCTGACAGTAATGATCACATTTCATGGTAAATAATTACCAGCTCCCAATAACAAATGCGAATTTCTTAAACTGCCATAATTCATGGCAACATGCTTGCTGCCTCAAGCCATAAATCACAATTTTTGCTAGGGTGCGGGTGAAAGAGCCATCTGTGCTGATTTGCAGCAAAGCCTCCAAAAAGCCCAATTTATCAATATTACGTTCATCTTTCTGCCCATCTCTGTTGGCCCAAACTCATCTAAACAAGTGTCCTCTTCCTCCCTCCCAGTGCAGGTCACCAGGGCAGACCCTCCAACACGCACATCTGACTCTACAGCACCCGTTCCTCTTTGTCTACAGTGCTGGAAGGGCTATTTAACCCACACCCACTGGTGACCACCCATTTTAGCAAGTCACTGATATGCCTTGCTTGGTTTTCTGCAGCACGGCGTTTATTATGAGACTAGCAGACATTATTAATTTCTTGCCTGGAGGTACACCCAACAACAAGGCGCCTCGGTAAGCTTGTGGAGCAATGATACTCCTACCTTAGTGCTCACATCTCTGCCACGGTCCAAGTGACTCATATACAGTGCTACAGCTGTTTCAGTGTTCTCCTCTTTTTAAAGACAGATCTACTGGTGACTAAAGCTTATGTAAGTAACCTAAAACCTCCGTATTTACAATATAAAAGCACTACAAGAAACCCCTCTCAGACCTTAAGCTTCTGTAGGATTTAGTTTGGGGGAATTGTATTTGAAAATGCAATATCCTTCCCCTTTCTTTCTTTCCTTTGCAGAATTAGAAGAGCAGATCTTGGATGGAAACGCACAATTTATAAAAATGAGCTTACCTCATTTGTGTAAAAAAGGAAAGACTGTCAACCTTGATTAGAAAGCAATAATTCTTAAAAAGAGTCAAGTAAGGTTTAATATTATTGTTTTCTCTAGGCCTGAAATGATAGAAGTTTTCCAAAATTTTAAATATAAAATGAAAAATGAATATGCAGCTCAGGAAATTAGAGAATCTGAGAACTACTGCCAAGGCTGCTAAAAAAAAAAATCCAAAATAGCTCATCCTCTTTAGGATTGGAAACCTTACAAAATGCTTAGAGGAAACACTATCAAACTATGCTCCATTCTTCAGTTTTACTCCAACTACAACCAACTACTACTCCACAGCAGTAGATTTATGCTGAAGTATCACAGTGTTGAATCAGGTACTAAGTGTCATTCCTTTATTTGCTTATTTCATTCCCCTTTTTAGCTCATGCTTCTTGGCACAACAGTCGGATATGGTCCACACAAAATTGGTTTTAAAACTATTTAGTTAAACTGGCGCAAGATGTGGTCATTCAAGACGGATTTAAATCTGTTCTGTATCAATTTAGTTTAAGTCATTTCCTGATCAGATTAAGCTAAATCAATACAAACCAACTTTAAATAGATTCCAGTGTTTGCACTGGCTTAACTAATTTGACTTTAAAACACACCTTTAATTAAACCAGCAGAATTCTGAGGGTGGAAAAGGCTTTGCAAAGCAGAACTGCTTGTCTGTGATAATTGGCTAATATTTTACTACCCTGTTGTGCTAATTGTGACTGGTAGAATATGGTGAAAAAGCAATGTTATGCCTAAGAAGCGTGACAGTAGGTGAGACTTCAAAAAAATGCTGTGTCTTCGCCATGGCTCAGGGCAGTCCAGATGTGGGAAGATAGTTGTGGCCTGTCAAAAGACAATTAACGTATTTACAAGACGTGTTTCATTTATGAAACTGGCCACTCTCTAGGGAACTGATAGCAGTTGGAGAAAGCGGTTGTACCTGTGGTCTGGGGGCTGTTTCAGTCCTCTTTCTATTTTGTCTCCACCTTTTTGACTTGGCTGTTCTGAACATTTCTCATAATTTTGTCAGCAAGGGAGAATTTTTTTTTTTCCTAGAAAGAGTGACCTTTTTTTGCAACATGGAGAAACATTAAAAGAAAGCTTTACTCAAAGAGAATACATGAAACTTGCTGTTTACCCCAGGGTTAGAAGTGTGATCATCCTTTGGGTTGTTGAGGTGGGGTTTTTTTGCTATTTCACAAGCATTGCTGTGGACACTCTGCTCATCACATAAATTCTGTGCTTGACTCAAACTCAGAAATTTGCAGAGTATTTTTGGTTAGCAGCCCAAAAGTGAGAGAGAAAGAAATAAATATACGTAACCTCCTCTAAATAACTGCTGCTCCAGATCGCAAACCATCCAGGAAGCCTATGCGTTGTGTTGTTATTGTCTTTTTGATATCAGGGAACTGAAATGCAGGGAAACACAAACCTGAGATCCAGCACAGCACTCCTATGCATCCTGCATGTCACCAAGTGGCCATGCACATCTGCCTGCAACACCTGCCTGGGTTGCCAGGAGATGCAGGTGGGGCAGAGAGGGATCCACTCAGGATCACTTTGGTTCCTCCAAAGGAAGGAGCTCTTCCTGGGCTGATCACATCTTCTTAACCAAGGTGTCTTCCTTCTTTAAGGATTGAGAGACCCAGCAGGAAACTTGATATGCCCTCACATGCTAAGGATGCAGATTGCCCAGTTTTGTTTTGCTGTCTTTTGTATCATGTTTGTTTAGCTCAAGGCAAAATAGACGTTATGAGACTAGCCAGATATTGAAAAAAGCCACATCTTCTTCTTAGGATGAAATTTAAAAGTTTTGTTACAGTTTAGAAGTCTGTAAAAAAAAAGAAAGAAGAAAAAGAGCCTGGCAGGCTGGCAGCAATGTGCAAATTTAGAGATGGTTCCAACCATTGCAGCTGGAAACAACCTGCTCCTTGTGTTACCACATGATGTCCCAGTGCTGTATAAACAGGGGAGAAGGAAAGGAGGGTAATCAGAGCTGTTATCCCTGTGCTCTCCCCATCCTCACGGGAAAGCTGGAGCAGAAAAGATGCTGCCTTAAACACTTCCTGGGAAGTAAAGTGGAAAGGCTGAGTAGAAACCTTGCAAACACTGTGAGGAGATGAAGCAGCTATAGAGGACCTTGGCTGACAGCTGTCATCTAAAATGGTGTAGGCAGAGCCTGTATGGTCTACTGCATGTCTCCCAGCTCTGAAGGGTGAGGGCAGGATAGTAGATGTAGTTCTCTATCCCCAGAACAGGTGAACGAACCCAGATGATTGAGTTTGGTGCCCCTTGGGCTAACTGACTAGTAGCTAATTCAGGTACTGCTGCAGAGGGTAGATACACACCTCACCCTCTGCCTAGGAAAAGTAAATAGCACTGCATTGTTCTACTTGTTGCTTGATGTCACTGTGGAAGACATACCTAGAAGGGTCTTCATTTACATACAACATTGATGCAAAGCAGACTTTCTTTTAGATTTGATGTGACACAATTTGCATGGCCAGTGCCACCCAGGAAGTGCTATGTGGCATTCTGCAGCTGGTCTCCCATCTTAATTACTTAGGTGAGCCCACGGAGCCCAAACCCCACAATGCAGTGCCCTGTCGTGACTAAGCGGTGGTTCCTCTCATCAAGATGAAAGAGAGCATATTGGAACCTGAATCCTGGAGGGCTCCCAGATGGATAATGTAGCTGCACTAGTTAATTCAAATTGGTTGGGACCCTGACAAACTACCAGCATGCCTAACAGGCAGAGGCTGAACATGCCCTTGCTTAGGGTACTTTTGTAGAGCATACAAGAAGACTGTGCAGCAAGGCACATTATAACTTGCATCCCACCTTGTAATTTTTGGTTTTAAATCCTACCTGGATGAGTCAGAAACAGCACATAAAGAATTCAGCTGCTAGTGCAAAGAAAGCACACATCCAGGACCCCTTCTCTAATTGTAGGATTAAAGCCTGAAATCACCCATAGAGGGCTGTTATTCTTTGTGTTGTGACAGTTCCAAATGATAGTTGGGGCTGAATACTGTGGGTGCATTAGGGACCCTGTGAGACCCAAGCCCTGGCTCCTGAAGCTGAACAGCTCTGCTGGTAAGGTGTAGAAGGATGGGGTGGGAAACAGAGACATGGAGAGATGGGGTAACTTCTGCAAGATCACGCAGTAAACCAGCAGCAGAGACAAAATTAGTTGAAAATTAAGCCTGCTGTAAGAGGCTACTCATTCACCATTTGAAAAACATTTGCAAAACACCCTTTGATGGGGCTCAGACTGGCTCACATACACGTGTAATGAAGGCAGGAAAGAATTTCCGTCTTCAGCCAGAAATACCTCAGCAAACCAGCCATGCTATGACTCCTGCTCTTCCTGTCACAGGTTTTATGATATCATCCCTAATCAAAATTGCACAGAAGACTGAAAGTTGGACCAAAGTTGTCCTTGTTAGTGATGTAGAAAAAGTCTGAGCAGAGCAGATGTGGAAGAAGAATCGCAGGGACGAATCTGAGCACAGGTATACATAGCTGAATGTGGAGGCAAGCACACACACTCTTATGCTAATTATAGGTGATCTCCTAGGGAAAGATCCTAATTCCTCAAAGGACTTGATCCCAGCCACCACTGGAGTCTGTGCCAAGGCTCCTACAGATGTCAGTGGAGCTGGGTCAGGTCTCCAGAGAGAGTTGGTGATATTCTGGTGAATAAAAAAATCTGTGTCCAGTGCCCATAGGAAGCTGCAAAAATAATCATGCAGTGCTCTACAGGACCGTCAGTTCACGCTCACAGAGACACTCAGCTCTGCACCAGCAACACACCCACATTATTCTTGCAGACTCCTAAATGGAAACTTTCCAAAAACAATACCACAAAATACATATCTCTCTTTCTCTTTGTGATAGGCAGTGGTGCAGTTAAGGGTAGACTTGGTTAGACAGAGTATAATCACTTTTTATTTTTGGAGGCAAAAGTTTGTCTGCTTTTTGGCAGCTGTAAGTGTGGGTATGCCAGGAAAAAACCCCAACAGCCTTGTTTACCTTACATAGCTCCCAACCCTTTCACTTACTGAAACTGCCCTCGAGATTATATCCTTTATGTACACCACGGTATACGTGATGGCACTGTGATAGAAGCCTTGATAATATCCCAACTGCTCGATAAATCAGACATTGTCTTCGCGTAATTGTCTGGGATGCCAATTAAACAAAACAAAAGAAAACTAGAACTTTGCCTACAGACTCATTTTCTCCCCTTTCAGGACCTATTCTTGCCAGTACCAAGGGTGGCTGGCTCTCTCAGCTGGCTCCTGTCTGACTTGTCCCCCGCTGAAAAGCGTAAATCGTCATCAGGCTTCACAAGAGTTCGTCTTTATGGCTCGGGTTTGCAGAATTTGCAGCCACATTGACGTAGATATACAAGTGACAAAAGCACTGTGGTAAGTCTTATCTGGCAGCTGGCTTGCTGAAAAGGATGAAAATGGAACAGACTATTTGCTGTATCTATATCAGACATCTGTCCAACAGTCAAGGTTTTCAAAGAGAGCTGCCCAAAGTAAGAGATTTTTGTCATGTTCAGAGGTACCTGAAAAGTGGTCTTTTTCCTAAAGAAGAAACCAAAAGTAGAGTTAGAAGACTAGTGAGCAATAGCAATTTATAGAAAAGTCTCCTAAAATATGTAAATATTGGTAACTGGGCCTTACATGCCCAATTTACAGAGCTAGTGAAGAGACTAAGATAATTTATTTATATTTCACTTGGGACTGCATTAAAATAGTAAGGCCTGATCTTAGAACTGATGCAGTGAATGGGCAACTTTCCACTGTCATTCATAGGCTTTGGATCAAGCCACCAACTATCATTTGGCTTGTTTTACTCAAAAGCCAGAAAAATTCAGTCAATACAATTTTGTTTTGCTTTGTCCTGCTGTGCATAGCCAGTATGGTTGCAAATGTAAGGGTGAAAATATTTTTCCAGTAAATTACTCTTTTTCAGTATTTTTAAATAAAATAAGTTTATAAGAAAACTCTTTTTGACTGAAATTTAAATCACCTTTATGAGCCAACATCCCACTCATAAGAGGTGCATTACTTTTGTGTTCCTTGACCTTGCATGTTTTACTTAACTTTAATGTCTCAGGAATGTGGATTGTTCTCTCCAAAAGTCTCCATTAAGAGAAGAGCACAGGATGTATTGCTTAGAGGTTTGCTTTTGCAAAGTAGGACAGTTTTTGCAATATTTGTTGTGAGAGCTTCGAAGTTCATTAAGGAGCCTGTACCAAGAACCTAAGGACCCACTGGAACCCATTGCATTGCAATTGTGTCAAGAATCTGAGGATCTGTCACCTCAGGACCCTTTCTTCACACCTCTGGGTGAAGAAAACTGGAGGAGACAAAGGTCCAATACCCTGTTTGAGTCATACTCATAATTTTTCAAAGTTCAGGAATATTCTGATCAAAGACAGACTTTATTTCCCAGTAGATAAAGGGGGCCAGATTCAAAACTTGCTTTCCAACCCAGGTCCAAACTTCTCCAAAGATTATTTTGGGGCAGAATAGTTCTCTTCCTCAAATATCTGGGAAGAGGCTCAGTGGCGAATTCAAACTTCAGGAGTTATATGATGACATAATGTGTATATCTTTTGTTATTTCTCCATGTTGATTTAAAAAGCACCCATCAGGATGACTCCACACACTTGGGTAATTATTTTAAATATACACACAGCTATGGATAAAAATCTAAGATATCTTAATTTGGTCTACTGCAACGATTCCTGTGCCAAAGCGAGAGGCTACCTCAACTTGCCATCTTGATTCGCTCAACCTGTCATCCCCAATAAAAACTAGGAAAATAGATGCATCTTGCCAGGATGCCCCAAAGTCAGTGAATTTGAGGTTTTTCATACAAAGACGGTGGAGGCTGCTCCAGCATGGAGGACGCTGCAGGGGAAAATACCTGCTATCAGCATCCCCTTCCTAAACAAAGGATCTCTCTGCCCAGGATTGCACCTGTGGCATGTATGGCAGCAGGATCTCTTGAAGAGCCACAAGCCAAGTGTACTGGCTAGACCCATCTATTCCTCTTTGACACTTAATATTCTGACTTATGTTCCAGTGGTTGTAAAACGCTAGCCTTTTGGAGCTCTTCCACACTGGAAAATTGCATCATGATAAAACACAACCCCGAGGAATCTTGGTAACTAAGACAATGCTAAACATGCTGCTAAACACTGAACACAGACAGGGACTGTTGTGTTTAACATCACATCAGCTGGTTGTGGTTAAGCCCATGGGCTGACCAGCTGCCACAACGCTGAACATGATGGTGTCTGCCTGCTCTGAATATTTAACAGTGTGTTAGCAGCCCTAAATCTCAAGGGTCTTTTTTCTTGCATGATCTGGTTTTCTAGCAATGGCAAATGTTATACTGATATATGTGACTGTTGCGTTGTACCAGGTTAACCAGATTGGAGCAGTTTACATGGTACTCTGATTTATGTCAAGGGCTTCATTCTCTTAGTTGAGCTCCCAACCAGAGCAACTGCAAACACCATGTTAGTTCATGCCTTGCCTTTGTTCCTGAACAAAGTGCCCCTGACCCCAGCACAGCTGGATTGTTATTGCACTGGACTGATGGTGAAAATAGCAGACACATGGCACCCTGGCAAAGCTTGTTTTTTTACAGAGGTCTTATCCTAGCACAGGAGAAAGAGGAGACAAATGCTTTAACAGTATTTATGTACCAGCAAGATGGTGAGGAAAGAAATGACAAGCATCTGCTTTCCTTCACGTGATTGGGCATGATGTATTGGAAGTTACTCTCAAACTGGAAATTACTCTCATCTCTGCAATGTAAAAGGATAACACAAATTTAATTCTACTAGTGGATCGGTTCCAGAACTATTTCAGCCCCAAGAAATATGTGACATTTGGATGTCTTTTTTTATTTATTACCAGATATCAGACTCCTGCAGAAACAATAGATCAGTATATGAAAAGGTCTAAAAATTAAGGCCAAGTTTGTGAGTTTGTGCAGCTTGATGCATGACAAACTCCCCACAAGACTTGGGGATGACCAGATATTTGGCTTTTGAAAGGGAAAATAAAAGCATACAACAAGTGAAATCAGTGCTTTCCCTGCAAATTAGGAAAAAAATCTCAACAAATGACACACATGACTTAAAGGTAGGAAAGGGAAGCCTAGGTAAGTATTATTAAAATAGCATATGGTCTGAGAGATGGTCAGCTCTTATTGCAGCTTTTTCATAGGCAGAAGGGCTGTTTAGGGCATTTCTCCTCACTTTAGCTGCTGATTTCCCAATCACCGAAATCATAGCTTCAGCTGCAGTACTTAACAATTTCAAAGTTGCTGGAACTTAATATTTTGAGGTTTCTTTACACTTACCAAATTTTACTGAAATTAATCAGTGGCTTCTGTTATGAGGCAGAAATGATGAAAATAATTAAGAAAATGTTAACTTTGTCTTTCCTAAGAAACTGGATTAAAATGAACGTGTTACATTTTAGTTAATGGCAAATTTTTCTGTAAAGCAGCTGGTATTACTAGTGTGGGTCCAAAGAAGAGAAATATTTAGAAGATACAAAGGATGAGTTTGAGACTAAAAGAGTCTCAAAAGAGCACTCAAAAGAGAGAATGGGCGTATCTGAGCTTTTCTTGCAAGCATAGGGGCTCCTCAAGGAGGAAAGGGAGTATGCACGGTATTGTTGGGAGACAATGGGGTGTCCCACAAGGAAAGTGCATTGGAGAGAGAAGGAAGGGCAAATGGAGGTTGACGGACAGGCTACTGGGCATGCCAGCTAGGATAGGAAGTGGGTGGAAGAAGGAAGATTATCGAAACTGCTGAGAAGTTGGAACAGCTTGAAGAGGAAGGAAGGAAAGTAAAAAGGAAAGAAAGGGAGGCCATATTCATAAGTAGAATAGCTGAAGCATATGGATCCGTGGACTGTCTTCAACAGAATTTGACTCCAGCTGAGAGTTTCCAGTGACAGGGAGTGAGCTGCAGAAGTTAACAAGTACAATTCTCAGTCAGCTCAGGTTGCATTCTACAGAAAAGGATCTGAATATTCTGACTTTGGGATGACTCAGAGATTAATGAGTGTGTGGAGCACTGGTAAACTCTGAAGGTGGGATATAGTGAGCAAAATGGATATTTCATTCTCAGTGCACACTCACAACTTTCACTATGCCAAAAAAACACTGAAGGTACCACTGAGGTTGCAGAAACTCTCTCCTTCATGTCCTTAGCAACTTGCAAATCTATTGCCCAGGCCCAAGGACACTTCTCACTGAAAGGGAAGCAAGACTGCTTTTTTTGTCAATTTGTTGTCAATGCCAGTTTGCCTCATCCTGGTAAGGATTTCACTTCTAATTTCATGGCCAAAAAAGTCACCATCTGACTTAAATTCCATTCATATGTCTACATCAAGGGCTTCCTAGCTCTTGCTGGACACCAAAAGTGCTTTGGTCAAAAGGTGCACTGGGAATAATCTGGAGTTGAAGTGAGATTAATTTGGGCCAAAGAGATGATGGTATGATGCTGTTTGAATTTCCATACCAGTCATCAGTAGATCTAGTTCTGTACCCATGGTCCCCCAGTGTGCTGGAGGAGAAGGAGGTAGGTGTGCCCCAAGAAGAAGAAGTGGCAACAACAACCAGCCTACTCACCTGACCTTGGAGTATGTGATAGGGTGAGCTGGTTATTTATTAATGTGTTGCTGTAGTCATAGAATCATATAATTGCCTAGGTTGGAAGGGACCTTTCAGATCATAAAGCCCAACCATCAACCTAATACTGATAAAAAACATTACTAAACCACGTCCCTAAGCACCACTTCCACCCACCTTTTAAATACCTCCAGTGGTGACTCCGCCACTTCCCCGGGCAGCCTGTTCCAATGCTTGATAAGCATTTTGGTGTAGAAATTTTTCCCAATATCTAATCTAAACCCCCCCTGGTGCAACTTGAGAACTTTTCTTCTTGTCCTAAGGATCCTTTACATTCACAATTGTGTTCTGGTTTTGGAAAGGGAAAAACTGTTGTGCGTAAAGAGGCTGTGTCACTTAGGCTCTGCAAGAAATGAAATGCACCCCAAGCACTTGGGATTTTCAGCTTGCAAAGGCATAGGATTGTGAAAAACTCTTGTCTAGCCCCAAAGCTATCCTGTATAATGGGATAACAGAGTAAGCAAGCAGAACTGTTGAAGGATTTACTTGCCGAGCCAAAAAAGCCTGTAAGTAGTTAACCAGTGTTTAGCCTTGCTGAACTTTCATAACACTGTCATTGATAACCAAGTGGGACCCGCACGGCACAGGCTCATGGAAAAAAAGAGCTGGACGTGTCCTTTCTCAATTATAAGAAACCTTTTAAGCCCCAAGAGGTGAAAGATGTCAAAGTTAAGACGCCAGTAAAAAGACACAGCTGAAGGCAAAGCCATTGCCCATTTTCTTTGACAGAAATGTAATAAAACTACAAATGGGGTGGTCTGATAACATGCGCAGTAGGAGTTATATCGTATTCTCCTGAAATGTGAATCTTGGGCACAAGACCTCAGAAAACAGAGAGAAGGTCGCTGCCATGGGGGAAAGCTTTTCCATTCAAGCATTTGGGTGATAATGTAAGCACATTGTGAGTAAGAGGCTACAGGAAGGTTAAACCAAGGGCAAGTTCCCCAGCAGTTTTGGTGCCCCACCAGCCCAAGCCTCTGGTGTCTTGACATATGTTCAGGGGAAGAGATGCACTTAAACTCTTTGTAGTCACTTCTGGCTTAAAAGCCAGAAGTGCTTCATCCCCTAGTGTAAACTATCGTTACTAGCTCAGGGTATGCAATGGCACATGAGAGCTTTATGCAGCCAGTCTACACTGGATTACCCAGCTTGAGAGTAAAGGCAAAAATACAGAATATATGCAGATTTGGCTCTAAGAACACAAATTTTGAGTGTATCAAAGGGGGGAGAAGAAGCCAGTGGCAATTCTGTCTGTGGAGCAGCAGTCTTCAACCAGGCTCTCCACTGATCAATGCAGACATTATCATGTGGTGCCAACAGGGCTCACATGCTTAAAGATCCAGAGAGGCTGGTGTAGAACTTTGCTGGACACCTCCAGAACCACAGGGCTCTTCATGCATGACCACCTTGCTGTAACTAGGTATAAACTGCTCAGGATGACTTGTGATTGCTGTTGGAGTCCTTGCTTGCTATTAAAATGGTCATTTTTCTGTTTTGCATGCAACTATACAATGCAGCCCGCAGTCTGAGAGGCTGTGTTCATGCCACATGGATCTTCAAATCCAGCCCTCCCCTTGACACAGTGCAGTTTGTTGTGCTGGTGACAGAGGTCACAAGCAGCAAAAATCTGCAGTGCTACATCTAAACACTTCGTTTCCAGATGTGCACACAAAGCAAGTTCCCACTTTTCATCTTGATAGGTGGTTTCTGTATGAAATGCTACATTTGTGCATGGTTCTGTAATAATGCAGAGCTGCTATGGCCTTTCTACTAGTTGCCAGGTCTGCTGAAGAGCAGTGAGAAGATTACATTTTCCTCTGAATTCAGTAGAGGTCTCCAAACAGCACTTGTGTGAGTATAAGGAGAGTCAAGCCCAGGAAGCCTGTAATTATCAGCTAAATAAATAATTTAATTAATACAAACTCTGGGCTAGATCCCAGTCTGACTTGGCAGTTTTATTCTGCTTCGGGGAGGTATAAAACAGTGCCAAAGCCCCCAGATCTAGCCTTTAGGGATTCTTCTGTAAGAAAGTCCAGGTGTCATGCAGAGGGGAGGACCTAGCCCTGCAGGTTAGCAAAATGCTTCAGAAACAAATAAGAATTGACCACACTGAATCTTTTTTCCCCTTTAGTTTCTCAAAAGCTCAGTTCTGTTCCTCACCCCAATCTCCTTTTTTTTTTTTTTTTTCCATCTTTACATACCTCTAAATTTCCTGCCTTTTGGCTGGGATCAGGCATGCAAGAGCCAAATGCTATTATAGCTGTTTTTGTGTTGGTTCCAGCCCAATTGGAAGCAGGAAATACTAAAATTCTCCTGGGTAATCCTTTTCTCTGGAGACTTCCAGTCCAATTTTGCAGATTCATGAGTGTTACGTGCTTTAGGCAAAGTTCAGAGATGCAATCAAAGCCAATAGCTGCAGATACGTAGACACGAGATGCACAGGGAAGACGTTGCCTGTAACATCCCTTGCTAGCTGGGTGCTTGCTTGTACTGAACTACTGTAGAGCGTGTTTAGAGCTGAGTCCTAAATCATACTGTTTCTGCGCACCTTCAGAACTTGATCTGCACTTCTTATTGTCTGAGGGTCCAGGGTGAAGCCAGCGGGAGAGACGTTTCAGGACCTGAGAGCAGAGACAAGAATAAAGCAAGCAGACCGCATCACCCTCACGTCAGTTCGCATCTTTGCCCCCGGAGCCTTTCCTCCTTTGCGACGTTGGTGATGCTGTGTTGCATTACACCTCTCTGCCAGTAATACTGTGTGACAGACTTGACCAGCATGGTGTAAGTGCCTGGAGACACCGTTGATGTTGTACACAGCGGCAGTGTTGAGAATTCAAGATTCGGTCACTCTATGAAGGGCTGACTGGGCAGGAGCCTCCAACTGCCCTGTATCCCAGCAGTATTTGCACTAGCTGGGGGGGAGCCGGACATGAAAGCACTGCTGGAGCCCCTCCGTACCTCTCCTGCCAGCTTCTCTCTTCTGGGGGCAGACAGCAAATTTAAACAGGTTTGTTCTGGGAAGAGCACTCAGAGACAGCAGTCCTGCAAATACAGTTCCTCTCCATGGTGACCCTGAACTCGGATCTGCTGATTGCAAACAAGTTTAGAGCAGCTACCATGCAGTGGCATTACTATGTAATGGAAATTTCTACTGGCAGTGAAAAAATAAAATCCTTTTGAGGAAGAAGAAAAGACTGAGAAGAATCTGAGGAGCTGTTGGAGGAATGGGAGGGGATGAGTGCTGAGTTCTCCTCATATCAATGTGATTTTTATCGCCAGTGCACAAATAATCCCACATGATACCCCTGTCCTCACTGTGTGCTCAGCAAACAGCATGGGCATACAAAGATTTATGGACATCGGCCACTGTCAGAGAACCAGGGAGAACCGCTTCATGAGGCCTGTTTGTGGGGAAAAAAACCTGAGCATGCATTTCTTTGCCTGCTCTGGAGCTGATCAGAAGATACTTGTTTAATAAGACTATTATTTTGTATTGTTTGCATGACATTAGCACAACATTAGCGCCCATTGAAACTGGAGACCCATTTTAAGTGGCACCGTACCCAAGCACAGTAAGAGACAGTAGTCGCTATGCTTATCAGCTGAACAGACAAGATGTGGTATGTCCCCTTTCCAAATGGGGAATTGATACACACAAGCGATGAAGTAATCTACCCCACAGATATTCAATATACAAACACAAGCATGACAGCCAGCTGCAATACTGAACCATGGTAAGAGGCTTAACAACACAGAAAACAATAGGCATTGTATACTCTAGGCTTATAAAATAGGACTGGATGAAAAAAAAAAAAGGTTCTTTTCTCCCCTGAGAAATGACAGATTTTTGTCAAATGCAGTTTGGCTGAAAACTGGAATATGGAGCCGATTGGAATATCTTTTGTTTGGTACCCTTCATTAATATTAAGGCAAAATGCAAAAGCAGACACCTCTCATGGATAATTTGTCTTTGACCAAAAAAAGAAGAACGATTTTAAAAGAAAATTTGCTTCGATGAAAAATTTGCAGCCTGCTCTGATGCAAAGTACCTTATGGTAGGTGTTTCCTTTCTGTTTGCTCTTGCATCCAGCTCTGCAATTCTGCATTGTGTTGGCCTTTACTCGAATACCACCTTCTGCTCCTAATATACTGTTGCCAGCTCCAGCAGCCCGAGCATAAATCTTCTTAAATTTGAGTGCTGGGGTGCTGTAGGGGAGGAGAAGGAAGAGATAGAGAAGGGAGAGACTAGCCGGGGACAAGAGGGAATTCAAATCCCAGTTTTAGAAGACAGGTGTCCAGCTTCAGTTAACAAATTAAAACGGAAATAAAGTTTTAGCTGCTGTGGTTGTGGAGAAAAGCTAGAAAATGTGAAACTCACAGGCTCAAAAAAAAACCCAGCCATGGGCAAAGATTCCTGATTTTCTGCTTTGTTTGTAATGCTGGGGGTTGAAGGCCCTGAACAGGCCAGGTGCACCACAGCTTGCCATGGGCAGGAGCCTCTGCCAGCATCTCTGTCCTGGTGCCTGCCTCATGGTGGCCCAGGGGTGCTGCTGCCAGCTGGTTTCCCCTGCTCACATGTGGCCGCTGGACACCTCCAAAACCTGGACCCCTCACATCAGCCCTGGGGAGGAGGAAGAAGGAGCAGCTAGTTTGTCCTGCTTGCTGAAGCTGACTTGAGGCTTCAGTGTCTTCTCTTCTGCCCAACTGGATGCAGAGGTGGAAAGCCTGTAAGGAGAAGGAATAAGGACTTTGCAATGACCATGTATGGATTTTTTTCTGCTCCGTTGCAGTAATGCTGGTTGCAAGGAATATGCCCAGCAATTGCCTTGCCACCTCTTTTTGGACTGTTAGGCACACTTACATCTGTAGGGCTATGTGTATCCAAATACTCCATGCTGGTTTTGTGACCCCCTGAATGCCATCTTCCTTTTCCAGCATGAGCCATCTTTGCGAATCTTGTTTCGGCCTGGATCTGCCCTCTGTTTGAAAAGCAGGGTTCATTTTCTCCTTGTTAAACTTCCTCTCCAGTAATAACAAAAGAAGGATTGGTTTATCTGGCTTATCTCAGGTTAGTCATTTCCTTACTCTGAACCATGAACCGTGAACTTGAACCCCATTGGCCTCTTACTGGCAGGCCTCTGGGAGGCTTTTGGTGCAGGACCGACCACCTCACCATGAGTCCAAACAGCGTGTCGAATAACCTCAACAGCTCTAGGCATGCTCATTGTGAATGTGGGTGCTAAGGAGGGGTTTGGTGGAGTTTTCAGCTCCCTGGCTGCTGGTGAGGTGCCGGGGGAAGACAGAGGCGGACTTCAGCTGCCGAAGCAATAACTCTGGGGACGTCTGGCAGGAACAGAAGCAGAACAGAAGTAAGAGGGCAGAGGGGGGTTGTGAAGCTAAGTGGAACTGAATAAGCAGAGATTATTTATTGCAGGAAAACAAGAGCTCGTTGAGAGGGTCCAAGCAAGGCACTTCCCAGCAGAGCTGTGGGGAAAGGCTGAGAAATGCTCCATTGGAAACGTGCACCTCTGAGGACCAGACCCACCCATCATGAAGGCTGTTATGAACTTCTGGGAGTGCAGGGGAATATGCTTTTCCCTAGATTTCATTACAGAGGTAGTAGAAGTAGTGTAGAGTTGTGTCTAGCATCTACATTTATACTAGTCTGAAAAACACTTCTGTGAGCAAACTCACTTGCCAACATGCTTAAAATGGTGTAACACTGTCATAGTTTAAGTTTTTTAATACCGATGGTTTGACCCCTGCTCCTAGGCACATGACACTAGACCTCACCTACAATGATGCTGAAAATTTTTTCCTCTGTTGAGAAATGGTACCATTTAATTCTCAGGAACTACTGTGCTACTATCATGTGTATCAAGATATGTAGACCAAATGCTCTTTATCAAAATAATTTTACAAATTGTAGCATGTTAGAAGGATATTTCAGTCAAAGCCAACACCAGATGTTTGGTGACATAAACACCATAAAAAATACATTCAGATATTTTTCTCTTCTTTGCCTGCTACTTTGTGTGAGAAGTCTACCACGGAGTAATGAAAAGGTTATGCCAAACGTTTAAAAGAAAATTCTCAGCTTCAAATACTATATAAAAATGGAAACATAAATATAATTTTTAGAAGGACATGTCTCCAGGGGGCAAACTGGGTGGCCCTAAGTATAAGAAATGCCTCATTGCACAGGGTATCTTTCACATACAGTTACTTGGAGGACAACACACATTGTTTGTAAATTAATTCCGTAGCAGAAAATGGGTTGAAAGGGTGAAAACCACAAAAATGCGGGGAAAATGTTTGCAGATCTGCCCATATCTTTTGAAGTAAAATCAGCTGAATAGTTACAGTAGCATGAAGATTTGTTTGGGTGGAAAAGACCAACATATATATATATATTTATTTATTTTTAATGGAAATTTTTTGCATCTCTATCTCTGCATTGCTTGTTTGTTTTATGCTGGTTTTTATTTTTCCAGTTTCCACCACTGAGTTTTATGGAAAACTTTCTCTTCTTCTCACTGGACCATTGGGTGAGTGAATACACCAGTGGGATAGAATGCTCTCTAACGTGAAAGATTAGCATGTTCCCTACTCACACTGAACACAGTACATATTCCCTGCATGAATGCTTCTAAGCAGCTATTGAAAATTAACTACAGTGATTCTGAGAAAGAAGGAAAATTGTAATTATAAGATTTGATGTCAGACATCACTTGTCTGTTGTGAAGGAATTTATTTTGGAACAGTCATCTTAGGTCATAAGTTATTCTCAATAAGAATGCACTCCTGCAAAGGTTGTAACTATGACCTCCTTGACTGATTTGCCAAACCTTCTGTGTTCTGAATTACCATTTAAGTTAGTGGGTGCTTGATGCTTGAGAGGACTATATATGGAACTGGAACGTGTGTGATCAACCAATACAGATATACTTAACATTGAATCCCACTGAACTGGCCCCATTGAAATGGCCACTAAGCCAAGACCATCTGTTTATCACTTACTAGGTGGTGGGAGAGCTTGAAGCATTTTTATTAAGTGTTTATCAATGCATGATACAGACCATCTGCATCATGTTATCACCTATTCTCCATTTGTGACCAAAAAAGTATACCTAATACCAAATGCCTCTTTATTTCTGTCAATATTTTTAGGATGGTTAACATGTATGTTTCTTCCGATCTCAGAGAGCTGCTTTTTTGTATACTTTTTCTAACTGCCTATATGTTTATTAGGTTCATATTCATCAGCGGGTGGTAAAAACAGCCTGTCCTTTCTCAGCTTATTTTGCTTGTGGAGATACTTCTGAGTCCCCACGTAGAAGATTTATTTTTGTCCTTACTATTCTGTTTTGCAAAAGCTACCATACAAGCACCACCTTAGACTCAGGATAGAGTGTACATACATACGCAAATATATGTATAAAAAACCCCTGAACAAACTGTGCTGATTACAACTAAATTGTAAATAGCTCTTCCAGCAGGGAATCCCCCAAGTCTGCATTACTCTGTACTGCAAAAGTAGCAGATGAGTCAGGTTTCCCAGTAAACAGGACCAGAAAGCAACAGCGCTGAGGAAAAACAACAGCCACAACGAGACTTGTCATGACAAGACTGTCGTTACCTTTTTTGTCTGTCAAGTCTGTATTAATGAAGGGTATCTCAGTTACTGAGTTATTACTTAAGGGACCAGAGGTAAAACAGAGAGGCTACAACTGCTTTCCACACGAACAGGGGACTTTGAGCATTTTCTGGGCTGTTAATTCACTAAAATGTTCTAGTAGGGAGTTAAAGTTTCCTGCATTGCATCATCAGAAGAAAAGCTGCCACTGGCTGGAGAATTACCTGGGGCATTCTCCTTCTGGGAGCTCATGACCCTTTTGTGGCTGTGCAATGCATAATATGTGGGAAACAAGGGCCTGACCATTCCACACAGGTGAAAAGGTACAAATTAGGGCTGTTTGAGTTTTCAACTGACCACCAAGGTTTCTCTAGAAGAATAAAATCAGGCAACTGAACTGGTTTAGCTTCCCCTGGCATTTTCTCCCAGCTTACCTAGCTGAAGAACAAACCTGAACGTGGTTTGGAGTGAGCAGAATATTTTATAGCAGAAGAAATTACATTTTCCCCTTTCTGATACCAATAAGCAAATAAAAGGATAAAAAGGACTAGATGTGAAAAACAGGTTGGGAAACTGGGCAAGTGTGCCTATCTTATCCAATGGCCATGGCATGCACCCACCTCCAGTCTTATTCTACTGAGAAGCTTCAACATAGATCTTGACCTGCCCAGGATGTGCCCTCACCACTAGGTGACACAGGTGGGATGTGGAGCATCACCTGCTGGCACCAATCTCCTCCACACAGCGCCGTGGAGGCATATATGACCCCGGCTACATGGGACACCTGGTTTCTGTACCCCACTCCACCAGGCATTTGGCCGTTTACGTATCGCATAAAAGCGGCAAGTAAAGAGATTGAGCTTGATCTACAACCCCAGAAAGATGCATGGGGTCTGTCTGAGGCATACTCAAGGCACACATGAGTAAGGGGTTCAATGAATAGAATTTGAATGCTAAATTGCTCCAGAATACAATTGTCCTGCTCCTGCTGCAGTATTATACCAAAATTTTTAAATACATTGTGTAG
>JAOXJM010000001.1:180895112-180928787 GCA_026413425.1 Tringa solitaria
GGTTGGAAGGGACCTTTTAAGATCATCTAGTCCAACCAATTAAACAAAACAAAAATCCACCAAACAAAACAAAAAAGCATCAAACAAACCTACATGCAGAAAACCTTCTCTAAGCCAGTTAAGCTCTCTCTGGAGTATCAGAGCCTCCATCTCAGCCTCTTAACCCTTTGTCACTTTGTTCTTTGTGGTATCTGGAGCCTGTTGAACTTTGAGGGAGATCAGCACCTCCACCTTGTCACAGAGATCCATCAGAGAAACAATCCACTTGCATGTTCTTTTGAAAACAGGGTGGCAAATTTGCATTGCTAATATTTCGCCAAGTGCTGGTAGAATTGCCACCTACCTGCACGCCTCAAACATAAGGCATGGGTTATGCCTAAACTGGGATGGCCAATATATTTTTACATGTTGAAAATGGCAGTCCTATTTCCCCATTTCTAAACCTGACCAGCAACTTCCCATTAAATACACGTTTTTTACTCTCATTTAGTGCTCTTCTCCCTTTATCCTCTTTCCCCTTCACTTTGCGACAAGTTCAGCTCTGCCAGATGCAAGTTTTGCTCTGAATTAAAAAGAGCCACATTTATTTTCATTTTTCCTTTGCTGGTCTCTCCCATCTTTCACTTAGAAATTTATCAGATAATGTTCTCCATAAAATGATATAAACACAGGATAATTCCAGAAACTGGAGTTTCTCCTTTTTTTAAAAACAATTTTGCCTCCTAATGTGGCCAAATGTGTACATCGTGGGAGAGGGGAAATACAAAACATTGGCATGTTAGACCACAGTAACAAAGAATTTCAGCAGGTTGTATAACACTGCATTTCCATTCTTTACCCTACCATCCTTGCAAAGATGTGGCATTCATTTAAAAATATATTTAGCAACAAAATCCAGACCAATTAAACAAGGCTCAGCAGTGTCTGTCTAGGATCACAACTGAAAGTTGCTTTTTAGTTCATTTAACTGAGAAGGCTTTAAAGCACAATAGCTGTTTGCAGGAAAATAAAAGAAATAAAAAGTTGCAAAGGAAAATTACTGACATGATAATTAAAACAAATTTCTAAATAACAATATTGAACTTTTTTTTTTCTGCTGACAAAACAAGGTTCTGAAAGTCATTTGGAAAAAGTTATTTCATTTGAAGACCTTTTAGCCAAAAAAACCATATGCTGCTCTCAGTGCAGCCTAATAGCTGAGCTTCTTGGGAGACTAGTTATCGTAGAGAGTCTTCACACCCTGGTGTCAGTTGTTTGGTTGCTTCCAGCAAGCTCAAACTGCAGCCAAGGTGAAGGGTGAACATTGGAGCCCTGTGTCAGCTGACTGGGTAAGGTTTGTTGATAAGTGCTGGTGCCCTGGAAGAGAACAAAGTTTCTGGTGAATGCAAGAAAACTGCATGGTGCCAGATCTATAATAACGTTGACACCTTGGGAAGTTTTAGGTGAATGAAATCTGTGATTCCTCAAACTCGCTCTTTCAGCAGGTTCCACATCTGGCTATCTCCTTTTTCTTCCCAAAAAGCCTCTAGATGCAGACAGAACCATGTGGTCTTTGGGCTGCACCACGTTCCCAACTCTCAGAGAAGTATTTCTCATGGTTGCCTGAGGGGTGTGATTGCAGAGGCATGCTCTATGTGCAGTGAACCTGAGACAAGAGCATGCCCACCATCGGCAGTCCTTGCATCATTTTTAAAAAAAACCCCAATCTCAGTGCCTATAAAGGCACTGTGTTATCTTAGGCTGTGAGTTAGGTGCTATGACTAAGGAGCAGGAAAGCTGGGTTCACCACCCACATCAGCCTGAGGGCATTAAAAACCACATTTACTACTGAACTGGGGGGTACCTTGAATCATGCCCTTGAAAACATGGTTGTGTGGGAGGGCTCTTCCAACCCTTCTTACTAAGGTGGTGTTATGGTATTGCAAATAATGCAGGATTCCTATGGCTGGAATGAAAACCAAGAGGGAAGATGACTTGGGCTTCTCAGGGTCAGGGTGTTCAGCTGGTGCGGTGTACCCCAGGGCTGGTTTGTGCTCCAAGGACTGCTTACAAATTTTTGTTCAAATAGACTTTGGATTAAAAAAGAAACAGTCATTAGAGACTGTCTGCTAGGCTACAAAGTTATATATTCTGTTCTGGATGAAGCTTCTACTGGTTTTGTTGTGTATATGCTGATAGGAGAGAACAGCTCTTGGAGACCAATTTGATGGCAGGAAGAGAGGGGAGAAGTGGGTGGACTTCAGATTGAGGTGAGAATAGAGCCTGGTCTTCAGCTTCCCAAGTGCATTCATAGTCACTAGGATATTTAAAAAACAAACAAACAAGCAAACAAAAGTATTTTATCTATAAAATACTGAGATTATTAAAAAAGTGAGCCTAAGCCTGCTTTTCTAAGTAACTTTGGCAGATCCCATGGAGCACACTGCAAGTGCTGGGTAGCTGGAGATACCTCCTGCATTTGGTGCAGAAGATCCAAAATGGGGCAAGAGTCTAGACACATCGCTGTGGCTCCTGGCTCTTACTAGTCACTGTGGAGTGCAAGGTATGGGGGCATTTTTAGATGATTCTTCTGAAGTTACAGCTCTGCTCTAGTTGAACCAATCTGGGTTTTGGATTCTGTTCTGGTGACCAAGATCCCTGCAGACCCATCTTTGACTCAATCTGGCCTTCAGTGAGCACTTTTGAGCAGCTGTGTGAATCCCACTGCTGAACACAGTGTGTCATGCCATCTACTTTTCTTAAACAGCCAAGTGTCCAGCATTGTCACTGCTTGGTAACTAATGCATACAATTTTGACTTTACACAATGCAGTGCAATACATTTGGCTCCACAATTTGAAAAGGGTCTGCCCTTTGTCTCTCTTTATCAGTATTATCTGACATTGAGTTATGAGCTGCTAATGACCCAGAGATAATGAAAGTCATGTCTCCAAGAGCTCAGAGTCTGAAACACTGATGCAAGAAGACAGGAGAACCACTCAAGAAATCCAGCGGGAAGAATAATCTGTGGCTTTGAGCATAATATATATTTTAATTACTGTTTGTTTGGCACTCTGGTAGGGAATATGGAAGAAAAAGGCTTTTAGGAGAGTTTTCAGTGGGCTGACAGCAGTGGTTTCATTTTCTTCAGCTGAATTCCCCTTCCCCCCTTAGTTTTTCTTCTCAGGGTACTGGCACTTTGATAAGTGTTGGTGGAAAATACTATCTTTTATGCTTAATGTGGGTGTGAGTAGAGGGGAGAGTATATTGAAAGTGCTGCATGCAAGTGCCAGAAATGCCTGTGGTTCCCACACTCGAAGGAGCAGAAGAACTCCCCCCAGGAGGCCCAGCAGTGTCAGAGGGTGCAAAGCAAAGGGAAGGTGGGCTGTAGCCCAAGCTTCTGTCTCTTCCCCAGTTCTGACTAATTTGGAGAGCCTAGCAAGGTCATGAAAGTTAGGAGCTCAGTGGCCTGGGGTTGCCTTCTGAAGACGTTTCTCTCAGGTGTCTTTACTGTAAAGTCATGCAGACTTTGCTTAGGCCAGTCTCCTATTGGAGCCTGTTGGCCACTTATTCTTCTCAGCTGAAACAAGATAATCATTCCTGTCTAAGTTATTCAAGATTTACACTGGTATGATCTGGCTGAGAATCTGGTGCAAGTATCCTGCAGATATGCCAAGAAAGGAGGCAGTTGTATGTGAACACATTCATTATGTATATTACCCCAGAGAAGCAAGCCACTGTCTCTGCTTGCCACTTCAAAGGAGTAGAGTGGGTCTGTTAAGAGAAAAGCAGAATCCTCAAGATGCCTCGAGGGAGAATAATTGAGATTTCGTTGATTTGTACAGACAGCAATGGAGACAGAAATCTCACACTTGATTTTAAGTTTATACGGCACCCTTTTCTCAAGCACGCTGTTGTATGTGAGCCTGAAATCTTCAGTTAAAACACTGTAGCCCAGCAATGAGGCTCCATGATCTTCACAATATGCCTTTGTTTGTGTTTTTATAAGTCAAGAATATGCAGCTGATGAAAGACTGTCACAGATTCCCCGCAGAGCACTCCCAGTCTGAATCTCTCTCTCATGCCACCAGAATGAATCAATCTGCAGACAGCAGTTTTTAGCAGAGATGCTTTATTACCAGGGCTGTAGCACCCACTAGAATGAGGGAACTCATTACTTTTAGAAAATTATTCTGATGTTTGAAGTCCTTTTACAGCCCCAAACTAGAGAAATTGCAAAGCTCCACATTTCTTTTTTAATGAGAATGAATGCACTGGATCTCTTTAATTAGACAGAGGTGGAAATGTATTAATTACCAGAGGACAACTCTCCATCTTCAAGTAATGGTATAGATGGACTGGCCCGAGCTCCCAGTGGTAATAAAGCATCCTGGCATGTTGACTAACAGCTTTAGTGCCTGCTGGGATGAAAAGAACTGGTGAGTACCTTCACTAAACCTTCCAAACCTTCACTATCATGAAGTACCATGAACAGGAAAAAATGCTGTACACCTTTGGAAAGCTTATTTTCTCATTATACATAGCGCTTCTATCGAATCTTACTGATTTACACATGCAAAATAGTTGGTTGTTCCATTTCCTCTCAGCTTCCACATTTTAGCTGCAGCTGTCTAGAGGATGGAGGCAGTAGACTATGTTTAAAACATTGTTACTTCCATTTTTGAATGTTTTAAGTTTAAAGTATTATTTGCTGAGTCTAGGAGTTTGCGAGAAGCATGGTTGCTAAAAATCATGCTGAAACTGAAGGAGAAGAAGGTGATAATCAGAACAGTGTGATTTTTAAGGATTGTGAATTAACTTATTCAGTTGGAGTTCCTTTCTGCTGTTGTCTTTATCAGCTGTTGTCATTCCCTCATCTGTTACAAATGCCTAAATAAATTAAATGGAGAAAAACATTGGATGTCAAAAATATTGACTAGAATTCAAAGTGGTTGGGAACAGTTGCAGTGCCTATAGCTTGAACAGGAAATGAGCAATTGTTCACGACAGCAGCAAAAGCCTGAGCACAGAACAGCTTTTCTGGAGTTGAAGGGTAATTATTGACATCAGGACTTGCAAAAGCATCAGAACTTTATTGTTAACAGAAGATTGTGCATCTGTGTGGTGAATGTACATTTTTCTTCCTCTAAATACCACATGAGGCTTCAAAGAGACCCTAGGTATTCCCTGGCCCTGATAATTTTTATTTTTAGATTTGACAACTGAATAGCAGCTGAAGAAAGTCTTGTTCCATTGGCCAAGGTGATTCAGTCAGCGGAGGGGAGTAATGCTATCCTAACTCTCTCTGCAACTCCCAGATTTTCTTTATCAGCTTGAATGGTGCATTAACTTACTGTTTTGAGCAGTTCCATGAAAATTACACACCAGAAACTATAAGAAAATTGTGAGCAAATTTCTACTTCTACTAAGACTGTATCTTGTTCTGTGCTTGTGTGATATGAACGGTAGTTCTTAGAGTAAGGAGACAATATTGCGTAGTCACATTGTGGGTCTGTATGTCAGTCCTTTTCCTCACTGTGAATGTTTTGATTCATTAGCTGATTTAATCAAGCTTTAACAGAGGATTAAGTCTCAATAGACAAAGTTTCTGCAAAAGATCTGTGAGATGTGTGGTGAAAGAACATATGAATCCACCTCCCCTATGCCCTGTCTTCTCCTTCCAAAAGAGAATTTGTCACAGGGCAGCTGCAGCACCATGTGGGCTGGGCTGTGGAAAAGAGTTTGACTCCTGACCAACCAGTTGAGCAACCAACAGCGTGCATCCTGGCTAGTCAAAATGTGTTCATGTAGTCCTGGTTCCTACAAAGGTATTGATGTCTCTTGTCCCACCAGCAAGCTAGACAAAGTTGGTGAAAGATAGGGGTGGGAGCAGGGAGAGTAGAAAAGACATAAGGATGCTGTAGAGGACTGAGGAGTCCTGCAGTGAGGAGAAATGAGGGAACTGAAGTTATTGTGATGGGGCTGTAGGTGATATGAGGATGAGTTCATTGTGATTTGTTTGAAGGTTCAGTCAACCATGAAGCATAAATCCAGTGGAAATCAGAACTAATTAGTGATGAAGCTCATAGAGTTACTTGTTGATAGCGTGATGCATTCCTCTGCTTAGCTCCCTTTGCCACATCGGGAAAGTGTTTTTCTTTTCAGATGTAGTTATATGAAAGGTCATCTTTTTGACCCAAAAATGTTTACGTAATGGCTTTAAATGATGGATTGCTCCGTATCTTAACTTAATGACAGTGGCACTTGAAAAATGTGGTGGTGATGTATGGATGAGAAAAACAAGGCTTAGATCCTGGTCTCATGCCAGGATCATGTTAGTCAGGCTCTGGTGTATTCTGTTTTGTTGTGTTCAAGTATGTGCATAGGACCTATCAACACTACACTCAGAGCACCTGACTTCTGCAGTCATATTGAACAGTTCATTGGCCTAACTCTGATCTAATAGTAGGATAAATCAGCAGTGATTTGATTTAAATTGACAGAGATAGAGCAATATATTTAATGTGGTGATGTCAGAATCAGATTCCTAGGATTTGATCTGAGTTCAATGTGCTCATGCAATAACTGGAAGAAGTGCTAAGTGTAAAACAATAGGCTCTTTGCTTTTTTTTTACTTACAGTTTTTACAGCTGGCTCTGACGAGCTGGAGTCTTGTGGGAAGCACTGTAGACTTCAGGCCTCCATTTATCCCCAGGCCAGGAGCAATGCTAGTAGCTGAAATGTGAGCTCCTCTAGGGTTCTGAAATTATCTCCCCTTGGTCCCAGAAGATCATCTTCTCATGGGGTAAGAGGCAGCTTGAATTCAGCCGGATTTTCTCATCTGGCTTTAATGCTTAGGACGAGCGGGCACCATATTGAAATAGTGGATGTGCCCTTTTCTCACCCTACATTTAATACTTTCTGAAGCACATCAGGTATGGAAACATGTTCTGGCAGCACCTCAGGCATCCTAACTGTCCTCTTCTGTCTTTAAATCTGGTGATTCTGTTCAGTTGCAAAATTGTGCAGCTCTGAGTTTTCTGGATTATAACTCTGGGTATTTGTGATAGGGATTGTCTGTTATGTTCTGCCACTCACCTCAGTTTCTCATGGTTTCTACTTACTCATATTCAATGATTTTTGTCTTCAAGCAGTTACAGATTGCTCTTCTGACTGTGGCCTAACCATTTAACAATTTTCTCTTTTTGGGAAGGTTGCTATTGGCTGGAAACATCCATCTTCTGCAAAAAGACAGCTGTGACTCTCACCTTTTAGCATAGCTAACAATATCTATATGTCAGATATGAGTCAGAAGGAATATCTGTGTTTCTGCTTGAATAGCACTAGCATCTGACTCAGCAAAGAGCCCTGCATTGCTGTGCAGAAGTCCTCAGCACTGCCATCCTGTTACACTGGCAGGCCAATTCATACAGCATCAACGGAGAACAAGGATTCACAATGACATCTCAACTGGTCCAGGAGTCTCCTTATGACTCCTCAAAGGAGAGCCTGCTCAATGGGAGGGAATGAAGTTGTCAAGTTACAACCAATGATTTGATTTTAACCTTGAGAAAGTTATCTGTCCTGTTTGGGGAAAAAAAAAAAAAAAAGAAGTTTGACAATAACCTAGTAACTCAGTTATTTTAAGGCAATTTTGAGGTGAAAGAAGGGAAAAAAAGCAAGAAGCTTTCTAAAAGGAAAGATGAAAAAGTGAGGGAGAAAACACTAAAAATATTTGCTGGATGTCATGATACTGCTTCTAGATAGGCACATTTGCCATTAAGTTGAGGGAAGGTTTTGCTAGCAAAAGATAGCACCATGCTTTCTTCCCTCTTCTGGCAGTAAATAGGTAACACTCACTTTCTCTTGTGATGTGGTAGTGCCCAGCAGCATTTAGAAAGGGTTGCTTTGTGTGCCGCTTGCCTGAGAGCTGTTCTCCTGCCCTGAAGAAAGCGATGTTTGTATCATGTTCTGGTTTATAAACAAAATGTTCTATTTCATGTATAAAATGTGAAATGACTTACCATGAGAGTTTGATTAAAGTAGTTGAAAAGACCAAGAATTGCGTGCATGGAGTTAGTTTTTCTTTGATATCAAAGACCCTTTGGCTTGGGCATTTTTGTCAGATGGGAGAACAACTGTGCAGATAAATTACTTCAGTCTCTGTCTGCCTCAAATAGCACGTGATGTGAGAAGTGCTCAGGAGATTTTGGTCTGGAGACTTTTTTTTTTCCATGCCAAGTTGATGTAAGAACACTACAAAACAGTTTATGTAGCATTTGGGCTGATATAGAGCCAGGTGGGGTGCTTGTCTGAAGGCCTAAGTGTTTGCAACCATCCCAAAAACTACATCTGTAGGTCACTAAAATGCATCCTGTCTTGCCATATAGCTGTTGGACACTGATCTGTACTGAGAATTTGCACGTGTGAGTAGTGATGACAGTGCTAGCATTAGGCACCTTATAAGTAAGTAGCACTGCCTAAAATGTGTGTTCATCACAGCTCCCTATGGTGTGCCACGTACCATGTATTTCCCACATTGAGTTTCCATTAGCTCAAGAAGTAATAAACATATGGGTACTTGGGGCTGGAAGAAATGAGCTCTGCCCCAGGGTATCGCTGTGAACTTCTGACAGTCAATAACGGGCACTGCCTGACCATTTTGATATAGTGAGTACCACCAACAGGATTAGAGGAACTAGCAGAGGAGTTTAATATTTCTCACCAGTTTATTGAGAGTCCTTGGACAAAACCCATTTAAACTAATATTTTTTTCAGAATCATGTTTTCAAATATGGTTTATAGTCTGAGAGCTATCTCAAAGTAGCTATAATTAAAACATGTATAACTGTAGCCTGTACAGGTTTTAAGAATAGCAGAGGTAAATTACACCCTTGTCTATATCTGGATTATACCTAATTGTTCAGTTTCAGATACGTGACTGAGAACAAAATGTGTCTTTTAAGACAGAGAAAAACTGGATTGTAATTCATTTCATTCTTATACTATGCTCATCTCTGTAGTACTTGAGTGTCATGTGATATTACTATCAAAGTAATCTCTGTTGCATGTTTGCTCTTTCAGTTTCTTAGTGAGAAAAACAAGCATAAGGAAAAGTTATTGAGTTTCAACTATATGAAATATGTTCTTACAGATGCACATGCACACACCCAACCTGAAATATATATATATATCCAAGTTACTTTACTTAATGATCACACATGTCGTTGGAAGTAGATATGTGTGGTTCAGTTCAATCAACTAATACTCTGAAAATTTGTTTCAGGTTCTCTTATACTTCAAACTTAGTCATCTGACATAGGAGTGTAGCCAAGAGGTCTCATTGCTACATGATGTACTATGAAATCAACACACAGTACAGACTAAACTAAAACTGGTGTTAGATAAACAGATCCAAGCATGGAGTAAGTCTGGATGACCTGAATGGATGTGTCATTTATTGCTATGAGTTATTGATGACCTTTCATAATTCACAAGTGGCTCAGGTTCCCTCCACCACTTCTGAGCTATGAGATCATTAATAATGTGTGCAAATAAATAACACATCTCGAGTCAGCTCATTGTATTTCCTATTGCTCTCTCCTTCCCTCCATGTATGGTATGTATGCATATAATATTTATTTCAGAAACAGTGAAATTCCCACCAGCAGCTGTTGGGAAGAAAGTTATGTCTCATAGTTATATCATTGGAGAGCTATATTTCATAGCTGTGAGATTATAGTCATAAAATATAGCCTTTTAATGTGTTAAGAAAAACTTCTGCAGTTATTTAAACCAATAGGACTATTGTATTCAAATTAACTAAACTTTAAAGTACCGTCACATCCACTGGGTCAAATTCTACCCTGACTTACACTCTGAACTCATTGGAAATTGCAAATAACATCATCAGTCAGTATAAAACTGATTCTGCAAATCCTCTGTGGATTTGTGGAATCACACCAGGGATGAATTGGTCCAGC
Organism: Tringa solitaria; assembly: GCA_026413425.1. Classification (NCBI taxonomy): domain Eukaryota; kingdom Metazoa; phylum Chordata; class Aves; order Charadriiformes; family Scolopacidae; genus Tringa; species Tringa solitaria. The sequence goes on from JAOXJM010000001.1 coordinate 180,905,074, forward strand.
AATTAAGGTCTTTTGACCCTAAATGTGCTGTAGCCTCACTTGTTGTTTGCCAAGTCTTCTCTCTTTTAACTTGGAGTAATGGGACTCTCTCAGCCAAAAGCTGAAATGACCCTACATCCATTGAAGTTAAATCTTTCCATTTAATTCAGTAGGCTTTAGATCAGCTCCTAAGAGCAGCTGCCATCTTGGAAAAAAATCTATGTGAAAATTGTCCTTTATTTCACTATTAATGATCTTTGCCCTGTAGTTACTTCATTCCCATATTTTTCCAATACTGTATTTAAACGTTGTTTTTCATTCCTCATTGTTCATGCAGCTTTTGAGGTCTGTTCTCATCAGTGGGTTTCTTACTGCGCTAATAAGAAAAATATTGCAGTTTGTAATCTCTTCTTTCATCTTTGTGTTTATTATCTTTTGAGAATGTATGCAGTTCCATGGGTCAGTCATGCCAGAGAAAGAAGCTTTGTCATATCACTCAACCTTCCTGCTTGTAGCCGCACAGCCTTTTATTTCAGTTTCTGGTAGACTCCTCCTAGAAAATGCTGTAGTAATTGAACCAACAAGACATATCCATGGGGGAAGTAAGCTGAAGGCTATACTCTTGCTGTTATATACTGTTACATATACTGTTATATATGTGTTGATGCATATATGGCATGCCCTGATAGTTCATTGATTGGTTATTTAAGGCTATTTCAGCACATGGGCAGTAATCCAAAGTACCAGAAGACTGGTACCAGATTAGGAAACCTCTGTATTAAACTGATGTCTGTATCCACAAAGGATACAGGTATTAATTTTGGTATTAATTGCACTGCAATTGTGCAATTACAGAAAAACTACCAGTGTGATAAAAAATACGTTCCTAAGTGAGTCTTCATTCTGACACCTTTAGCCATGCTGTACAGTCCTTCATCCCAGGTTTGAATGGGAACATTTTGTTCCCTCCACTGTGCATGTGCCTGGGGAGGCTTTTTTGCTGAAAAGCGTTCTTCACAGTTCAAAGCATCCAGGGTGATAAAGGCCAGAAGTAGGGAGTTACTACTGGTTTCTGTATCGCCTATTTAGTGCAACCAACAGTGCTTTGCTGCAACCTGTAAGGGTCTAATTTAATTTACCTCAAGATAACTATCCGGGGGAAGCTCTTGGAAGAGGAGTTTAGGTATGAGAGGGAGAGAGAGAGAAGTTGTTGAATTCAAGTTGTGTTGCCCCCCTAAAATGGCATGGAAGGTCTGGATGGCGGTCCCCTCTCTGGAAGGAAGCAATGCCAGTGTTCATAGCAACTATCTGAGATTATAGCTGAGATATTTGAGATTATATCAGTGCATTCACTGAAGATCCACTTTTCACATCACCCGAAGTGATGAGAAAACCTGATACTTCCCAAAACTGCTATCGGAGTCACTGCCATTGTTAGATCACACTGGCTACATTCTTCAAATTGAAGTGTCCTTCACTTTAAATGTGATTTTTGGGGGCTGCCCAAAACACGAGTCATTTCTTCACAGACAGTTTTTAAAAAATTGTTGCCTCTATGTTAGCAGATACCTGTCTTTCTGCTAATAAGCCAAGGATTCTGTTAGCTGTCCTAACTGCATGGAGTAAATCACCCTTTGGCCCCTGAATGCAGCAACCTTTCTACTCTAGCCATGAAATAATTGATGGAGTAGCACAGGAAAGCTTGCATTCTTGCTGTCTGGCAAAATAATAAATAAAAAGGTATCATTTCTTAATGGACTTTGGAGAGGTGAGTAACTTAAATCTGGTAAACATATAAGAGCAACAGCCACTTTTATTTTGCTCAGACAGTAGAGGAAAACATTGCTTTAAAAATTAATCTAAATATCCTCCTGCATGAAATGAAAAATCATCTCAAATCTATCTAAGAAAATGTAACAAATATTTTTCGTTCAGGTTAACCACTTGCAGTGATACCCAGAGGGATCCTGGTCAAGCTTCCACCGATAGAGATCAACGGGGAGTCTTTCCATTTTCTCTAGCGGGGTTTGTTGTGTTGCTCAGTGCTGATTTGAGAATAATGGGGAAGCTGGCAACCAAAAGCTACTCTGATTCATTAGAACAAGAAGCAGATTTTCTCATTGTAGGAGTGCATAAATAACTGTTTTCTGAAGAGTTTTATTAAGAAACTAAAAACTTACCCATGGCCTCTGTGATGTGAATGGGGAGAACCCTACCCGCATTAGCAGGTGCAGGTCTGAGGCTTTAAAATCAGCAGAGAGAAATGGCCGGAGAAATGGGCTCACAGAAACCTCCCAATGTTTAAAAAGGGGATGAGCAATGTGCAAACTCCTGCACCTAGTGAGCAACAACCCAGGCACCAGTATATTCCTGGGGTTCCTGGAAGCAGCTTGGCAGAAAATGACCTGGGGGTCCTGGTGGACAGCAAGTTGACGATGAGCCAGCAACGTGCCCTTGTGGCAAAGAAAGCGAATGGGATCATGGGTTGTATTCGACAAAATATTGACAGCAGATCAAGTGAGGTGATCCTTCCCGTCTAGTCAGTGCTGGTGAGGCCACAGCTGGAGTGCTGTTTCCAGTTCTGGGCTCCTCAGCATGAGACATGGAAGTACTGGAGGAAGTCCAACAAAGAGCAACAAAGATAATTAAGAGATTAAGAGACCAGAGCATGTCCAAGGCCGGGAGAGCAGGGACTGTTCAGTCTGGAGAAGAGAAGGCTCATGGAAAATCTCATCAATGTTTACAAATAACTAAAGGGCAAAGAGGACAGAGCCAGGCTCTTTTCAGTGGTGTTCAGTGGTGCTCAGTGGTGCTCAGTGGCAAGACCAGAGGTAATGGACACAGACTGAAACACAGGAGGTTCCCTCAGAACATCAAGAAAGACTTTTTTTTACAGTGAGTGTGACAGAGCACTGGCACAGGCTGGCCAGGGAGGTTGTGGAGTCTCTCTCCTTGGAGGTATTAAAAAACTGACTGGACATGGTACTAGGCAGCCTGCTGTAGGTAGCCCTTCTTGAGCAGGGGGGTTTGGACCAGATGAGCTCCAGAAGTCCCTTCCAACCTCAACGATTCTGAGATTCTGTGATGAGTGGAAGAGAATTAAGGTACAGCAGATTGTAGCTGTCCCCAAAATGGAGACTGTGAAGAACACATGTAGCCTCAACAGAAATTATTCCATTGATTGTGACTTCAAATCACAATGGATCAGCAATGGTAATAAAATATACAGCAAGGGTGGAGGACAAGGAAACCTAGCCAAGACTACTCAGAAACTGTTATGCTCAGTAACTGTTTGTTATTGGTGTGGAGTAAGTGTAAACTGTATGGTGTGAATTAGTCATTGAGGTTAAAGAGAATTGAGGTTAAAGAGAATTAAAGTTCTCTGTCTGTTTTTTTTTTCTTTTTAAAGAAGTGTGTCTCTTCTAGATCAGTGAAGTAAATGAAATCCTTATCCTTGACTTTTAATGAATGCAAGATAGAAAACGTAGGAAAAAATCCATTATGAATTGAGAACACATACGTAATTAGTGACAATTCGAGACCAAGACAATGAATACCTTTATGAAGTGCTTCTTTAAAAAATAAAAATGTTGCTAATTTTGCAGAATTCCATCATATGGTTACTTAAGGGTAAAGAGAAAACAGCTAAGAAATATGAACTATGTCTTAGCCAGCTAAAAGACTTACCAAACCATGGGCAGTTACTTTTTAAAAGATGAGAGCACTGGGAAATGACTGGAACGAGAACAGAAGCACACTAGTAAACCTCAAAAAAAGGAGTATTCTTAGTAATTACCATTTTTTAAAGTACTTTAATCCCAAACTCAACATCTGATAAGGAAAATAGTCTTTGAACATCTAGAAGACAATAAAATTATGATCAATAAGCAGGACTGATTTGTCAAGACTAGATGTTGCCAGGCAAACCATTTTTATAGCCTAGAGTAATTAGTGGATGAAGAAAATGAGGTAAATGTTATATTGAAGGTCAGAGTCTCAGCTGGAGAAAGGAAACATAACCATATTGACTTCATCGTACTTATTAAAGCAAGCTGAAGATCAGCTTTTATACTTTAGAACAGCATTTCTCCAAGTCTAATAAAGTTTTACCTGCAAAAATAAATCAAATTGTCTCTAAACATTTCACATAAGAATAAACCTGGGTAAAATGATCACAAAAGCTGAGCGATTTGGAATTATTTTAGGTGTTGCAAAGATTGTTTCTAAAAGATATCTTATTTCCTAACTGTTAATAATCCAGGAAAGGTCCAGATTTTATTAATGGAACCTGGTATGTGCTATGAACATAGAATAAAAAATATACATTATGTTAGGGAGGAAAGCTGAGGATTAATACAAGTATGATATTTTTAGGGAAAAAAAAATTAAAAATGCTGATATTCAGAATGAAGAAGAAACCTGACAGCAGTAGTGCCATTTTGCTTGCGGGAACAAAGATCTAAGCCTGATTTTATTATATGTGTATTTTGACATATAACCTGTATGTTTTATGAATGTGTTTCTACTCCAATTGAATCAATTCAGTGGAATGTATTTCCATTCTTTTCCTTATATTATTATCTAGTGAAAAAATTACTTGGTGTTGACATTACATAGTTAGTGGAATATTTAATACTCATAACTAAATGTATGTTAGTACATAGAGTGAAAAAGAATGGTCTTTTACGCACTACAAGACAAGAGACAAGATTTAGATGCAGACAATCAAGGAGAAAATGAAAGGACAGTGACATGATACTGGCCAGCCTGATAAGTAATGACTTTGGTGGAAGTGATGTGAATCTGTTCATTATTAAGTCTGTCTTGAGGATATGCCTCTGGTCTCTGGTCATTGTTGGTCAGAGGTTACTCTCAAGATGAGATTCTCCAACCATTTGCTGTGTGAGCACTCAGTCATATCTTGGACATTACTTCAGCCCAAGGTCTAGAGCTCTCTAGAGAAAAATCCAAGTGTAGCCATCATCATAATATGATGTAATCACACAGGAGTATTTCAGATTACAAGTCCAGTCCAACTGTCCCCAAAAAGCAGGACAATTCAGAGTTATACTATGTTGCTCTAGGTCTTAACAACACTTGGTTCAGGCCCACAAAGTAATATAGGTGGAAAGGGTACAGACTGTGCTGTTTCTGATACTTCAGAACTCTCTTGATTTCTCAGGTAAATGTGAGTTTAGATTCTCAGGTCCTCCCATAAAACCAATGCTTTTTGATACGGAGCAGTTGCTTTTTTGGCAGCACTGACCAGAACATCACAAGAAGGAGCTGTTGTCATTGTGCTGCAGGTGTAGCTAAGCATAAACAAAGGAGGACCAGGCAGCTTCATCTGCCTGGGTGTTTGTGAGAAAATAATCACAAATTTGTGACTGGAAACTCATGTGTCCAGACTTGCATATGGGTTATATGCAATATTATTTTTCCCATGCTGCAGTGTGTAGTGAGAACATGGGGCAATTATGAAAGTGAAATTTGCTTTTTCTGCAATGTGTGCAACATTTATTTAAAGTGAATTGTTCCAGGGAACATCTTTGCCAAGAAACTCTTTCAGGAGATAATTTAAGGAAAATGAGCACCAAAGAATGGAAATTATGGGACTGAATTCGCTTAATTCAAATGGAAAATGTCTTCATGGTTTCTACTCAGCAGGTAATGCATATGTTTATTGCATTATAGAAATTACAGAGCTAGTTAAATTATTTCACTATTTTTGACATTCTGAAGATCTTTCCATTCCTTGTGATCTGAAATTGATACTTTTTCTGCTTATTTTACAATGTATTTCCACTGATTTTTGCCAGCATTTTTATGAAATCATGGAGAAAATTCATGTTTACTAATAATGTCCTTTCCTCCTGAAAGTAGGAAACATAATGAAAGCAACAACGTTAAAATGTGTTTTAAAAATATTGACATATGCAGCTGGCAAAGTTTTAATAGGAAATACTGATACTGCTTGAAACATTTCCCTTATAAAAGTATAGGTCATTTTTTCAACAACATAATGGCACAAGATTTACTAAAAGCTATCATAAATTATGGAAAAAGTCAGGCTTGGAGGGGACCTCCAGTGGTCTTGTAATTCAGCCTTGAGGTCAAAGCTGGGCTAGCTTTGAAGTTTTATCAGGTTGCTTAGTGTCTTGCCCGGTTGTATTTTGAATATCTCCAGGTATGGAGATGCCACAGCTTCTGTGTGTGACTTGTGCTAGGGCTCAACAACCACCATTGTAGAGCTTTTTCCTCACTTTTGATCGGGGCCTGAAACAGGACACACTATTCCAGGTGTATCTTCATAAGGCCTGAGTAGAGAGGAATAACCGTTTTTCTCAGCCTGCTGCCCACGCTTCTGCTAACACAACTTAATATGTGCTTAACCTTCATTTCCACAAGTTCACAGGGTTAAGTTGAGTTCAACAGGGTCCTTATCTGTAGAGCTGCTCCTCACCCAGTTGGTCCTCAGCCTGTACTGACTTAGGGGGTTAGTCCTCCCCTGGTGCAGGACTTAACATTTGTCTTTGGTGCACGTAATGAAGTTCCTCTGGCCCTGCTGGTTCAGGGCCCCCAGGTGACATCCAATGTATTGGCCATCCTCTCAGTCTGGCATCATCAGGAGACTTGCTAAGGGCTCATAACCTACCATTGTCCAGGTTATTGATGAATTTGCCATTTGTTAATCCACACTGGTTGTTTGCCATTGCTATCTTTCCCTTCACGTGCAGTGAAATGACCTGCATGAAGACTTGCTCCATAATTCTTCCAAGAACTGAGGGAAGACTGTCTGTCTTTTACTTGCCTAGATCCTTTTTCTCGCTTGTTTCAAAAAGTATTTTTTCTCTTACTGAAGACCCAAAGAGGCAGTCCTGCCTGAGGACACCTCTTCTCTGCGTAGACATTTGGTCAGAGGAATCACATATTATTGTGTAAATAACTAAGTCTGTCCGCTCCAGCCTAAAAATATTCTGTTTCCTTAGGAGAATGGGGCCTTCGTGGGGCACAGCTCTTCAATGTCCCCAGGCATGTCAATGTTGTTGATTAATCATGAGTCTTTCCTGAATACCACATCCAGGCTTCTCTGTTTGCATGCAAGCATATGCTCAGGTGTAGGCACAGGCTGAGTTTTGGAGTTGTTTATAAGAGCCTAAACACATCTGGCACCTTTGCACAGACAAAGATCCTGTTCACTGAAGCAGACTGGGTAGAGGAAGGACCAAACATTCCTGCTAGGTCTGCTGACCCATGCCACAAGCATGGCTATTGCTCAGCACTTCATGTAAGCTTCAAGCATAGGCCACAGTTGAAGAAGTAGCCAGTGATAAAGACAGAAATGATGTGGGCGATGGGCTCCCACCCGCTTGCAAGAGGGTGAGATGGGCAGTCTTTCATTCTTCAAGGGAACTGGGCTTGTTGTGTTTCGTGGTTTTGTAACCACGAGTTGAAGAGAAGGTTGTGGGGTTAGTCAGGCTTTACTTGTTTCAGGTACTCACTATGAAAGAAATGCTAAAATAAAAGCTATAGGGTCTAGTAAAAGAAGATATGGCGTTTGTTTTCTCAGGGACTCTAGGTGACTTCAGGCAAAATCTATGAACAGGGGTTAGCAATCAGGCTATAAAACTGTTCCAGCTCCAGCTTTATTCCATGCTTCCCTATGGCCGAGCACACTCGGCCATAGGGAGACAGATCTCAGCCAGTTTGAAGGACTTGATCCATGAACCATTCGGGTAACAAACATTATATCTTCCCAAATCAGAATCACAGCAACTCCACTTTTCATCAAAGGTTCATCCAGAAATGAGAGGGACTTTCACATCAAAGGGATGTTTCTCTGCTGTGCCATCCCGTCTGCAATCTGGAAACTCCTGTTCCCCTGTGAAAATGAAGGCGGATGAGTGTTTGCTCCTAACACTCCACTGACGGCAGTGCTGAGCCTGGCAGCTCCCAAAGGAGCCTGTGCAGAAAGTGGCATTACCTCATATGTCACTGTGATATTTTAAAATGGTTGCATAATTACTTTGACTGTTTTACTCGGACTGGGTGACAGGACTATGAACACAAATTTGTTCCAGAAACTGTTTGGATTTGGTCCTTTTCCCCCACCTTTTTTCTTTTTTTTCCTCCTTTGTAGCCTGGGGGTTCACAGCAACCTGAGATGTTACTGTAGGAGGGAAAGTCACTGAGAAGAGGGGGAAATAGGGGATTCGAGACTCACATATACTTTCCCCTGTTACTGAGAGCTTAAAGGAAGGACATGCAGCCACCTAATTTCCATTATCATGACGGACCTCACCGATGGTGCCCAGTGCACGTACATCACTGGTGGGTATTTTGGGCACAAGGCAGCCAACTCCCAACCATGATGTCATTGGAGGAAGGACAAAGCCTTACTCAAAGACACCACGTGCCTTAGGGCAGCTCCTAAGAGATGTATCATGACCGGAGACGGCAACAAATGTTATCATGTTAGGCACACCTCTGCCCTTTGTGAGGCAATGCCTGCCGGTCTCTCCCCAAGAAGGCACTTTCCGGAATACGACAACGCCCACCATTCCCCTGAGGATTGTGGTCTGTGGTCAGGGGGACACAGGGACCTGGTCCTGCCTGACCACTCTGAGCTTGGTGATGGCCCCAAAATCAAGATATAATGAGGTTACACCATGAAAAATAAAATCAGTACAGTGCAAAGTAGATGTCCTTGGCTTTGAAGGGAACAAGGAGAAAAAGAAGTCTTTGTTACCTTTATAATAGATATTTACATTCAGTCTTTAGACCATGACCTGTGTTATCTGATCCAGACTAAACTACTGTTGGTTTTGGGACCTCACAGGACTATGGTTAAGATGAGCATCCTTTGAAGCATGTGAGGATCTACTGAGTGGTCTGAGCTTTTACACAGATTTTGGAGGGCAGAGATGAAAAATAAGTTTCAAGAAATGCATTTCTCACAGGCACATAGAAAGCCCTTTAAGTGTGGACTCCGTTCCACACAGAAAGGAGACCACATTAAAAAGGCATTTAAAGCCCCGAAAGTCTTTTTGACTTCTGACTTCAAAAGAGTTCCCTCACAGAACTGTACCCACAGTAGCTGCCTCCTGATCATATGGTCAGGCATGAGGGAAATTCAGCTGATTTCTCCCTGAGCTATACAATGAAGCGTGTTACAAAACGTAAAATTGGAAAATTATGTTGGGTTCTTAATCTTTTTATGACAAACAAATGGATTCTTTATTCTCCACTATATCTACTGAAAATGCAGACAGTGATGTATGAAATTAATTTGGAAGCTAGAGGTTAGAGAGGTTAAATTTTCAACTTTTTTCCAGAGACATGGGGACCAATTAGGCCTCCTTGCTGCCTTATCCAAAGCGAGAAGACAACTAACTGGTCCTCTCAGGCACTCTGATGACTGCAGTTCAGTGATGTGGTCCCTGACAAGGACCTAGTTAGGTAGAAGATGCCAGGGAGAAGCCTGGGATAATTTGAAAACAACCAGACGGCATCTAAATAAAATGGAAATGGGAGAAATGAGGGCACTGAGCCTGGATTGTGTAAATAACCATCCAATCCATTTGTTGACTGATCTGAAAAGTAATTGAAATAAATAATTGAAATGCAGAACGTGTTCTATTCTCTCAACACCAGGATTTTTAACTTGGCAAAGTGAAAAGAAATTAAAAAAACCCCAAACCAAACCTTCGGGGTAAAAAGTCATAGAAAGTTTTTGTCTTGGAGTTCTGAAGTAAAAGCCAAGGAAATGAAATGCTAGATTCACAAAGCTGGCAGCAGCTTGGACATCACTTTGACTCAGAAGGAACTCCTGGCTATTCCTCTGCCCAGATTGAGAGGGAACATGGGGTGTGCAGCTGCAGGCAGCTCTGCCAGCTGTTTGCCTTGCCTGGGACACCCTCCTGTGCATGGGTCATCCTCACCTTCTAGCAGAGCTCTCCTCCTTGGAGCATCTTCAGCCTCGTACCTTGGCAGAGTACCAGGAAAAACTGAGAGGGATGGTTCAAGTCAGGTCTTATAATCAGAAAGGACACTTAGGTTGCAGAAACTGTGGCACTGTCCCCAAGGATCCATGAGAGCAGAAAGGCACCAGCACTAACTGATGGCCAGCACTGACCCATGGCCAGGTACATGGGTGCATCTCCTCGAGTCAGAGGACGAAATCAAACCTGCATCTTTCATTTTTCAGCTGAGGGCACCAATACTGTGCTATTGGGTGGAAGGTTAACTACCACCAATGTACCTTTATTTACATGATTTCTAGTATAAGTAGCCAGAAAACTGAATATTTCACAAACCTGAGAGGCTTACATTCAGAAAGTCTCTAAACAAACTGTTTCTGACAGTTAAAAAACCGAGTCTTCATTTGTTTTGGTGAAAACTGTTTATTGAATTTGGTCAAACTTCAGAAAGTCATCATCCAACCTGATATTGAGGGGATTTTCTTTTGGTGACTAATGATTTACCAAAAGAAATATACTGTCTTCTTCCCAGGAGGCATATAATTCATTTGAGAAATCATTGTAGACTTTCATTTCTTCCTTTCTCTCCTTTACAGGGGATTTGAGCTTCTCCAGGAGACAGGTTGCTGCCTTCTGCATTGCCTTTGAGTTGGGCTAAGTGGGAGATTTCTAACCTCCTCCTTTGGACAGGAGCAGTGGACCACCCTTTTTGCTCTGCCCCTCTCAGGTGAGGGGGCTGCTGTCAGCACTAATGCGATGGGCTGCAAGTGCAGAGAGGCCAGTGGCTAAGGGAGCCCAAAATCACAAGGGCTGCAAAATCAGTGTCAAGTAGATGTCTTGCCTGACCTTGCATACTGTGTTTGGGCAGATTTGAAAGCAGGCAAAGGGCATTCAGTTACCCATGTTTGATTTACTCCGTCCTCAAACATGCTAGGCAGTTGACTGAACCCATTTGCATCCATGATTCCTACCTGGAAGAGTTTGCAATCTAGTTTTAGAGGGGTGAGTGGAGAAGATAAAAGATGAGGTTGCCCAAGACTCAGCCCTCCTGGTGTTCCTCTAAAGCTGCTCGGCTGCTTGCTTAAATTAGCCCCTTCTGGGTAATGCCACAGACTTTCAGCTTTGTGGCAGTGCTGACATAACTGCAGGTGGGTATTTTCCTGGGAGAGTTTGCAATGCTGATGGTTTCAAGACAGAGCAAGTGGTGGAGCAAGAGTCCCAGTTTCCTGGGACCCTTCCCTCACAGTGGAGGCCAGGCCAAGTAAGGGGTTAGCAGAGGGAGGACAGCATAAGCATCACATGGAGCGCTGGGGGGGGCCTTGAGGAAAGCACCATCTACTGATGAGGGGAGCTTCTCCACATCCCAGTCTCACCCCATGGAACACAAGGGCAGGGATCTTGCCGGTCACATGCCGAGCACCGTATGGGTTACATTAGCTCAGAGCCATTCAGCTGCTGATTGCAGAAAGCCTCCCGGGAAAGCGCGTGGTTATCTTTAAAATGATCTTCGTCCAGCAGAGCAAGGCTTTGGTTCAGTTTTGCTAGTGCAGAACACTCCCATAACTTTAAATCATATCAGGATTTGATTGTGAGTTTAAATATATGTAGTGAACATTTTAAATCCTGTGCAAACAAAGACCAGACGAGGCCAAGACAAGCTGACGCATGAGCAGCCATGTTGTTCTCTCTCCAGTCCAAGAACTGGATTCTTTCACAAAACCCGCTGCGTGGCAGTGATAAAAAGATGAATATTTGACATAGTTTTAAGATAACACTCTGACGCCCTAGTAAACATAAGTGAATTAGTGGTTATGAAAGAGACTCTATGACGTGGTTGCTTGCAACGGCGGCGAGTTGGATGTGGTGCCCCAGAAGGTATCTTCCAGCCTGGTCTTATCATTTGCTGGTACAGATTCATGGGGAGATGTTCAACGGGATTTGGGTTACTGTTTTGTTTACAGAAAATCTCACCTACCCTTGCTATATAATGCACTCATCGTGTTGGAGCTATGCTTGAAAAAATAAACCTGGATGATAAAATCTCTGTTTCCCACCAGGCCAAATTGTCATACCCCTATTTGCGCTGGATTAATAACCCCCCAAAGGCCTGTGCAGTGACTTGTGGAACAAGCAGTGCTCAAGGCCCTGCCCTCGGCCCCACTGAGTCTCCGGGAAGTGCTGCCGCAGCTGGGTGTGGGTCTAGTGGCCACTGATGCTGGTGCACTTGCCTCCTGAGCTCGGGGGCCCACCAGAAAAGTCATGCTGGTGTTCACGGGAATGCCAGAGACTAACTGCCTAGTCAGGAAAACTGGAGAGAACTTTGAATCTCTGCAGGCTGTAGCTCGTACGATATTAATAAAAAGCTCAGATGGGAGACTTTACCAGCATAAGTCCAATTTAAAAATTGAAATAGATGGAATTTCAGTATCCTCTGCAAATTGGCGTATCAGACTCTTACAGCAGCTTTCAGAGTCCTTGTCCCTCCTTGCAGCATAGCTGGTTCTTATTCCCTGGACTTGATTTGTTAGCGTGTCTGCTGTCAAAAGGTCTGTTTCTTATTTTTCTTGAGTTATACCTTAAATGTGTCTTTTTTTGGCTACTTATGTTCTCGTTTCTGCACAGCAGCAGCCAAGCAGGGGCCCAACTTCTCATTCCTGGCCCTCAGATTTATTCCCATTGCTTTGATGGGTTGAGTCTGGTGCTGCCTGTATCACAGAGCACCTGGATGGGCCGATCACAGACATTCGCTGGCACTGCAGTCTCAGCTGTGGAAACAATTTTGCTGGCAGTGGAAGCCCAGTTTCACTGGGGAGGGCCCCATATTTCTTGTTTGAAGCGTGTGAAGCCTCATCAGAGCTCTGTTATCAGACCCGCTGGAATTTTTTTCCCCCTCATTCTCTTCTTAGTCCACCTTCTCTCCTCTAAATCTTACTTCTGCTTCTTCTCAAAGTCCCTAATGTATCTTTTCTGGCTTATTTTCCTGTAATCTCTCCCCTCATTTTTTTCTTCACCCATTAGCTCTTTACTGTGCTTCTCCACTGCCTCCTCCATTTTCTCTGCCCCTCCTCTTAATTTCTCAGGAGCCTCCTGCTTTTCTCCCCATGGCCCCACTTTCATCCCTTCTCCAGAGGCACCATAAATGACAATTCCAGGAATGGGGTGTATCCCTTGGAAACACACCTCTTGCCCCAGAAATCCTCGCATGCTCCATAGGTGTAAAGGAATTACAGCTTCAACGTTACACGTTGGCAACTGAGGCTTATGGAAAATACAGATAAATTTACTAAGCTGTTTAGGCACATAAAATCGCACATATGCAATTTCTCCCCAGCCTGATACCCTTGTGCATGTTAATAGTCCAATTCCGTTGAACCTGTTGACTTTACTGGGGTATAGGAATGACACCCACGCAGAAACCATAGAGAACTTTGCTCATGGTGACGGGGTGAAGGCCACACAGAGAGTCCAAGACCATCCATTTCTCTCTATGGTCTCATGAGGGGAATGAAATCTCAGCACAATTAAGGGAAGGAGAGAGAATAGGGGGAGAAGAAACAATGAAATTTTATAGACTGTGTTCATCATGCTGTATCTGACTCTGGGTCAAGGACCTGGACTGAAAAGCCTGTTTTCCAGAGGCATGGCTAGAGCTGAAAACTGCATCATGGTCTTCATATACTGGATATTCCAGTACAACATTCATGAAATGCTGTGTCAGCTTCACATATATTAAGACTAAAGACTGTAAAGATCTAAGCACGAATATCATGATCCATGCTCTCCTCCTTTGTGTCAATCTGATGGTTAGACTGTAGGTTTAATGTCATCTCCCAGTTAGCAGGTTTTGACATGCCACGGGCTTTTCTATCAACATACGGTTGTATCGTTTCCTGTCACTTGGAGGTCAGTTGGTGCTTGGCCAAGGGATAAGTGGACCTGCTACATTTGAGAGCAGTGAAATGGTTAATTTGATAATATTTAACTTGCCAAATCCTTAATATGCAGAGGTAGCGTGCGCAGGAGTTGAGTGGGGCAGCGTGATCTCCCTTAGCTATCATTTCAGGATGCCTGCAAAACCAGGAAGACTGTGTATCAGTTTACACTCTGCTTGGTAATCTTACATGGGGCCTGCTTGTGTCTCTTGTGCTGAAGGCTGAATGTAAAATGAACATTGTTAGCCAAGAAAGCAAATAAAGGGAACTATTTCCCAAGGCATTTTACTCTGTTTATTTAACGCCTCTGAACAAACCCCTTTCCACATCCTCTGAACCTACTGGCCACTTCAGATAGCTCCATTTCCTGCTGGGTGAGTTTTTTCTAAAATGTTTATTCAGCTCCAGGAAATGATGATTTCCTGAATATTCTGAAACTTCATATTTTTGTTGTATCCCTGTTTATTTAGCAGTCTTACTTATTGTGCAAGTGTGCAATGCACAGCAACACCCCTTGCGATGTAACTGTAAAGAAGGAGTGGAACTAGACGCAGTACATGAAAAAACAGTTTAAGTGAAATGAAATCTGGTTTTGCTAATTTATACACTAGTGTATTTCCATTAGCATGAGCCGTTACTCCTTATTTATACTGGCTTTAATGAGCTCAGAAGCAGGCTTTTAAATTTATCCTGCTCTTTAAGGAAAAGTGCCTAAAAATTCAAGCCAGTGAAGGAGAATTAATTAACTTAAAGATCAAGATTTTATAATTCACAGTTTACGTTAATGTTTTTTAGTTTTCTTTAAGCACCAAACCAACAGAAGGGACTGTAAGTTTTCTTCACCCTACTCTGGGACTAAAAATGAGCAGTGCTTATTTTGTGAGGTTGAAGTTAACCTGCAGCCAGCACTCCAGCCTGATATGGATTTCACTATAGAAAGTGAAATTTGTTCACAGTCTTAATGAAAAGGCTGTAATACTTTATGCACAAGGATGGGAACTAGGAGGAACTATGCTAACATGAGAAGAGCTTTTCTAAGGTAAATCAAACGGGATTGGTCCCAGAGGAAATTCAGGAATTCCATAGCCTTGCCGTTAACCCTGGACTGAACCAGGTGTCCTCCCCGTGCTTTCATCTTCTCCTTTTGCATCTAGTTTTTCTTAATCTGCATTTGCTGGCATTATCAGCTGTGACTTCCTTTAGCTTTTTACAGGCAGAACAGATAGTTCATATCTCTGCTGAGTTTGAAGAGAAAGGCAATGTGGGCATACTGCACTGCCATGCCTCCAAATGACAAGCTCTTGCAGCATCCAAGTAAAACTTGCCCCATCCTTACCTGGAACTTCTACTGTCATAGAAATCACATCCTTCAATGGCCACTATGTCTCCATTTGAAAATGATTTTGAAGGAGGAACAGACTGAGGATTAGACTGTCATTTTCTCAGGCGTGCTTTTATCTGTCTTGTTCCAGAAAGCAGTCTCTTCCCCCGCTTCAGTTATTTGTTGCCATTCCTATGCTGTCTGAGTTGAGGAGGCTGGTTGCTTTCTCCCACTTTTAAATATATTTTTTAGAGTTTCTCTACTCCCTCCTTTGCTTGCTTGCTTGCTTGCTTCCTTCCTTCCTTCGTGTTTTGTTATGCATCCCATACTCATCCACTATATTTCCCCAATTCATGTGGACACATGCTGTTGGCTGACGTCTGTATCACCAGATGTTGCGGGGATGTTTCTATCACTGATAGAGACTGAACCCCTTGTAGGCACCAGAAGGAGGTCTGCTTTCAGACCACCCCTTGTGAAGCAATGCACTACCGCTGCACTCCTATCTGAAAGGGGTGGTCTGGTTTTGACACCAAATATTTAATATCCACATCGATGAGCTGAGCAATCTCTGAGGATGCCACTCCTCCCATGTTATCTCCTCATCGAGTTCATGTCATAGAATTTTGCCACCAAGATGCAGGACCATGACTGATTTTCTGAGTGGCCTTGGACTGGTTTTCATTAATTTCTGACTAATTCACCTTACATCCTTGTGTGACCTGCTTTCCGCCTCTGCAGGGAGACACTTTCCTCTCTTCCTCCTGTCTAACATGGTCAGGCAGAGCTGCAACGCATTTGTCTTTTTCTTTCCAGGAGCCTTTTTCTTCCTACCTTTTCTGTTCCACCATAGCTCTGCTACCAGACCATCAGCTCCAAAAGTGTTTTCCCCACCTTTTGCAGACGATTGCCTCATCCTGAGAGATTTGTTATGTTTTAATTCTCTTTAGGCTTGGTGAAGTTTTCAGAGGATGTAGGGAACCCATAGAGAACGTTTTTATCTTCTGTACAATTTTTGGCTACTTGGCCTCTATTATCACTTCAGCTGAGGCTGCTGGGAATCATTTGCAGCACCATGTTTAAACCTGAAATTTCATGAGAAAAATCTACCCCGGGCTACCATTGCGTTTGTAAAGTAAGCTGCTAGGTGCTAGGAAAGCAAGAGAATCACACAAATAAATAGGTTTAAATTAACTCCAGGTCCTATACTAATGCATGATGACATTTACAGCTGCCTTGGCTTACCCTGCCATCTTCTGGTGATACCTGCTGCAAGATCAAAAGTTAGAGGTGAAATGAGATGAAATATTTTATTGCTAAGAACACAAGGGTTGGCTCGAATCCAACAGAACAGTTTCCTTAAATAACCATTTTTAATATACGGCACCATATAAGATTCCTGCAATAAATGTTAGGATTTTAGATTTTGATTTAACTTCTTTCAATAATGTATTTATTTTACTGAATGATACTTCTCTAGGCTAAAGAAATGTTTCTGGCCTGACAATGTCTGCCCTGGCAAAGGCGGATTAAAAAAATGTACCACTCATTTCTCTATCATTAAAAGCAACCAAGGATATGGAGGCAGCCAGAGCCATAGACTGGTCAAGTATTCAAGACTGTGACTACTTGGTCTCCAAGTGTTTAGATGCTCAGTTACAAACTGCTTCTCAGCCATCCAAAACCGGACTATTTGACACTTTCCACAACAAAACCACCGATCTGTGCTCCAATTCTCTCACTGTGTCTTTCAGCCTAATAACTTCAGTGATTTTCTTTTTTGCTGGTTTTCCTGCTTCTTTCCATTTCTGTTTGCAGCCTGTCCAGAATTGGGCTGTTTGTCTGTTTGGTTTTGCCCTTTGACCGTCCCCCAATGCTCTTTTCAGAGGCCTCAGCACTGGACATCCCTTAAGGCAGGAATTGAGTCTGAGCTTTTTCTTTTTTTTTTGACATGTAAAGCCCTGTTGGTTTGGAAAGTCCCCCCCTTACCCAGAGGAAAATCTGGACTTCTTATTGGAAAATGAAAAAATATTCAGTGTTTGGCAATGAAGAGATTAGTCATGTCTCAAAACTACAGGCCATTCTTTAATGCTCACCAAAAATGTTCTTTTTTTTTTCCTTTTTTTTTTTTCTGAAAAAGTTCAGTTGCCATAAACAGAGGCTTAGGGTTTTTTGGTGTTTCCACAAAATGTTGAAAATTTTCATGGAAAGCAGCTGTTGTGGGTAAAAAAAATATTAGATGGAGTAATCACATAAAAATACTCTTTTTACTGTTCAGTAGAGAAGTTTTGATGGAAAATTTTGACCAGCTTTGCTTTAAGACCTTTTATGGTGCTGTGTTATGAAAGGATTAGAGTTAGACACTCTATCTGGCTTCTTCACCTATTTCTGTTTATACTTCATTATGTCAATCTCTTCGCTATCCTCAGGTCTGTAATCCCCTCTCTTTTCATATTTACAATATTTATTCACTTGCTTTATTTAAAATGTTTTGCTTGCTTCTGGTTTCATTTAATCAACTGGGCATCTTAGTTGTGGGTTTTTTGTTAATCTGCCTGATTTCTTCAAGGCTGCCCAACTCTGCTGCGTAAGGTTGCTCTCAAGGGCAATGACACTAGGGCTTTAGGGCACTTCAGTGTTGCAGACCTTCATGGCTCCTTTGATGTGCCCCAATGGTACAAGGCTCCCTTGCATCCCTGCAGCATCCTTACCCTGGAACTCGTCAGCACACTCAAATTTCTCTCCTTCTTGGTGTTTCATGACTGAAGAACTTCCAATTTATAGCAAAAATTATTAGTCACTAATTGAAGGAGCTCCTACTTGGTATTATCACCCATCTTCAAGGTGTTCAAGCTGTTTCTGCTGTTCTGGCTCTCAGCCTTCTTCCGCCTCAACTCATGTCACCTATTCTGCCCTGGGACTGCACCCTGAGAGGCACTGTGCTCCCATGGCAGCACTAATTAGGTCCCTAATTATGGCAAACCACCAGATGATGACTGTTTCTGGTACCTCACAGGAAAAAGCACCCTGGGGGTGCAGGACCACAACTGTTACAGGAACTTGGGCTTCAGAAAGACAGAGACACTTTTGAATTGGAGAGACTTTTTGGATTCCTCCATGAACAGCCAATAACAGTGGTGTTTAGAAAGCATGCACAGAGTTGTGTTGGTGTCAAAATTACATGCTAATGTTTTTTTCTTTAATGCATTGAGGGTCTCCAGGGAAATGGCAAGTTAATTTGGCTGATTGGTGTCATCCCCCCAAGTGTGTTTACCAGAACCGAGACTAATTAGCTCTCCAGACAGTATGTGAATGCAAACATATCAGCTTTTATTTTCCTTCTGCTAACTCCCATCTGATCTCACTCAGTTGCACCTTCAAGCAGTGAACACATTAGGACGTCTGCTGCCAGTCTCTGGAGCTCAGTAGCAGAGATTTCCAGGGAGGCAATCCCTGGTTTGCTGTGATTTGCAAGGTTGTGGTGGACAAAGCTGATGCTCACGGTCTGCTGTAGTAGCAGGTCTGAGTCTGCACCACCCAACAGCTGAAGCAGTTTTAATTCTAGCTGCAAAACACGTATAAAGCCCAATCAAGTCAGGCTACCTGTACCCTATCCCCACTTCTAGGTCATTGAGGAAAGTATCACTTTTCTCCCCAGACAACCAAAGCCCCGAGTCCGCTGTAGCAGGCAGGGCATGGAGAACTGATTCAGGCAAAAGGGGGAATTCCCTGCACGAAGCTATACAAGTACAGCTTATGTGGGCTCTGCCTTTCTCTCCGGCTTTGCCAGGATCTTAGTGTGCAGTCTCAGGCAATGTCCAGGCTGAGCAGTGACCCAAAATATTCCGTGGGCAGTCACATTGTGCTCATCGTGGAGCTTCGTCCCACTGTGCCCCCTGGAGCACCCAATGGTACAGGACACTCTGAATTTTGCAGAGTTGATAGTAATGTTTGAAATAAGAATGACCAGATGGTGAGAGGTTTCTAATAACCAAGGACGTGCTTTTAGCCAGTGCCTGTACCAAAGAAAAGATATTTTTGGCATCTTTTTCTAAACATTCTTCTTAAAACAGGCGGAGAGGCAGAGTTTGATCACAGTGACACTGGTGCAAGTCCAAAGTACCTGCCGTGAGTGACTGAATTATGCTAGATTCACAGCAGGGTAATGAGATCAGGCTCTGATCCGCGGTGACTAGTCCAGTTTGCAGTAGGCGTACGTCATTCCCGCTTGAAAATGGTGGGGACCCCAGACATAAAGGCTGATCCTGATTATTAGTGTGTTTTACAGGAGACGCAACTCTCTGTTGAACCTCCGTGACTGAAAAAGTACAAACCCACCCGATTTCTGCCACATTTCAGGGGCTGGTGGCGCGTGGCCGGTGGTGGATTGCAGGCGGTTTGCTAGGGCAGCCACAGCAGCGCCCTGCTGGAGGCTCTGGCTCTCCTGCACACAACGTGGGGAGCCGGCAGCCTTCCAAAGCACGGCAAAAATTGACACCATTTCATGCTGCAACGCTACGAAGAAAAGCCCGATGAAGAAAAGTTCAATTCCTTTTTTCTCTGTCTTACAGGAAGACGGTACAGTCGTCTCTACATCAAAAATACTCATCTTATTCCAAGGCATCACATGCTTATTTAGGCATGTTTGAAGCGTGTGATAGGTGGGTTTCAAATCTCTGTGTGAGGAACTAGGTAGTTCAATGAAAATGTACAAGAGATCATAGCTTATGAGGCCTGCACTAAAATGCCAAGAGACAGTATATCCTCACAGCACTTAGAGAAATATTCTTTAAAAGAAACATAAGCAGCCCCTCAGAAAAGCAAATTGACCATGGCTGAAAACAAGTCAGTGAAGCGCTATGCCCACAGCACTGGGATATGCTTATCTGAGGGAGGCAGAAGTAGATAGCAGAAAGGATGGTGGAGGCTGGATAACTATTGCTGAGTACGGTTCCAAAGTAATTTTTAGTTTAACTTCAATAATGGAGTTTTAAAATCAAATTTTCCTACTCTGACATTTTTCAGCGTTTCCTTCACTGTGTTTCCTAATTGAAGAACTTACTTTCTGTTGCATTTAAATATAAATAAACCTGTAAAGAGATTAATTGAAAAAAAGGGAGGTGTTAGTGAGAAATGTATGTTTTTAATAGTAGCTTGTGTTCTGGGACAATCCTTCAACAATTCTGCCTTCTGGCTGTGGATTTCCCCATGCTATCTATGACAGGATCTCCTAATGAATCCCAGGTTTCAAGGTGAAAAGCCCTTCTATATTTTAGGTGGGCTTACTTGAAGCAAAAGATGCAGGCAGATCCACCCGATCCCCATGTATGGCTTCTGCCATGCCATCCTATCCTGCTTGAATAACAATTAGCAGCAAAACACATAAGTTTAGCTGAGACAGTGAGGGCTTAGCATTTGAGCCTGGCTTTGACGTCCTGTTGGGGCTAATGAGAGAGGGTATTCAGAGCTCTCAGTTGTGGTTTGGGGCTGTGGCAGGCACATACCACACTCCTTATGCCTGTTTGATGGCTGGAAAATTATTACCACCTAGAAGGTCAAAGGCTCAGCTTTAAAAAATAAACACAGAAGTGGAAAATGGGGTTTCTGTAGCGTCCAGGCATGCCGGGTAGACACAGCAAGAGTTTGGTGAGGACCAGACACTGCGTGCTGCTTGCCTCCCCTGCAGCGCGGGCTGCGGGGCTGCAGACCCTGGCCATGGGGGAATGTAGGCACAGACAGCATCCGACACCCGCCCTGGAGGGGGAAGCCCTCGCCTCTTTGCTGGGTTAATGCAAACAGCAGATAGGATAGGAGGTGGATTTGGCACGTCCCCTGCCAAGTGTGAGCTGAGGTCTCCACTTGAGCTGGTTAAATCTGCGACCAGGAAATTAAGAGCAATATTTAGGGGGCAAACACTTTGATGAAATGCAGGGTTACACCTGAGGAAAGTCCCATTATGAGGACTTGAAATCAAAATATTAACCTGTCAGACAAACACTGAAAAACTAGGTAATAATTCTAACTTTTCATTCCTTTTTCCCTTCTGAAATAAATTATTATGAAATTTACATGCAGTGGATCAGTAACCAAGAGAACTTTTTCAAAATGGGATTTAAATGCCCAGGTAATTCTGGTAGGACATTACCCTTCTGAAGTTTGCAAGATATTCCTTGGCATGCCTCTTGTTACTTAACATGGCCATTAAATGTGGTTTATCTGTGGAAGGGGAGGGGGAGATTAACGAGACCAGCAGAAATGATGAATTAAGTGACCATGATGAGGTGCACTTGCAGAGTGAGCTACTGTGGCGAACAGTTTTGTAAAACCAAGAAATATTAAAGCTGGATCTCTGGGGAGGATGCAAGTGTTATGACTATAGACAAGGTTTCTGCTACAGGGGCTGCGAATGGGCTCTTTCCACGGGAATGGAAAATGGGCTTTTTACAGGACCCACAGTAGTCCTGTAGGACTCCGGTCCTATCCTGTTATCCTACGTTCACATGTTATAAAATCCTAAGGTATGACATCTCTCTACTGCTGGGCATGATATCTTGGCAAGCTACTTAGCATGTTTGTTTCAGATGTAGATTCAGCCTTTTCCAAAGTTTCTTGGGGTTTCTGAGTGCCTCAAGTTTGACAGAGCATCGGAGCCTTTGGACAAACTTGAAAAAGACTGAATACAAGAACGTAACATTGGCCTGAATAAAGTTAACTTAGTTAAAGAAATTTAATGAAATAGACTTCAGAAGATAATTTAGTGAAACCAGTGCATAGCTGTGAATATACATGGGAAACATACCAGAATCTTCCAGAGATGTGAGGAGCAGTGTGACAGAGCCAAAATGCTCAAGGGAAAGGAGCAGAGGAGCTGCGAGGGGTAGGACAATGTTCTCTGTCTAAGCCCCTGTTTCCTATTCCTACCTGATTTTGAACAGAAGCCTAAAATTACCTTTAAGTCCTTGGGGGGATTAGCACCTAGGAGTGAACAGGATCAAGGTATAACTGGGTGTTGAGTGTATTCAGTGCTGTGGCGCTGCCTGTACCCCGCTAGCTGTGCAGCTGCTGCCTTTGGTATGAATGAAGTAGGCTTCAGCAGCCAAAGATCAATCCCCAACACCAGTTTATTTAATTATGGGCATGATTATTTGTGCTATAAAAACCACTATGGCACCATGTTGCAGTCCAGTTGCAAGAAATAGGTTGAGACCCCATAGTGAGAACAGCTGAGTGACTACTTTTGTTTTTTTGAGTGAGAGTTAATAAATGTGCCAAATGTGCTGAATTTAGAATGAAACTTTGAATGCAAAAGTAGACAAGAGTTTTTTTGAAACATATTTGTGCCATGAACATTCTCAAGACGTGATCTTTGACTGAATCGGAACACAAGGAAAAGGCTTCTGTTTCCAACGTAAAAAGTTCATACTGAATCAAATGTAATGGTTTAGGCTGACTCAAAAGAAAATGTATCTATTCAGCTTATGCCAGGTAGACCACCATTGCCCAGCTCTGCCAGTGGCTGACCTGTTGCTCCTGGCTGAGAGTCTGAGGGAGGCCAAGGATGGCCCAGCAAGGACTTGGTAGCCTGAGACCATTGTGAGGGATCAGATGGTGCCTTCAGAGCTGGCCCAGGCATTGCCAGTCATGCCATCCATATCCCAAGTTGCCTTTAACAGCCAAGGTAAAAATTGTTCAATAACCGGAGAGCAGTTAGAGCTGTGTGTGTTGGCCAGTCCTTAGATGCACTAAGGCAGAAATTCCTCCTCTCTAGGGCCATCCTTGACCCTCTTGCCTTGGTGGTACCTTTCCCCTCATTCCCTGTGAGGAGTCCTAGCCTCCTCCGTAGGGAGGAAAATATCTTCCTGGAGCAGAGCCAGTTCTTCCTTCCTTCTCTTTCTCTGCAGTCATCTGTTCCCTGGTGGTCATTACAATATCTCACCTGTGTAGCTGCCAAATCTTGAGCTAGCTCTAGACCCACTGGGCTGGGGTAAAACAGTGTTTGTGTATCATACCAATGAAATAAACTTGAAGCCCTGGGAAAAAAAGGAAGGACATTATTCTGCAGGAGGAGTGCATGATGGCAAATACAGGAAGCATCATGCTGGGTCAGACTAAAGGTCTGTCTAGTCTGGTAATGAGCTTTTGGTGGTGGTCAACAGTGGCTGGACACCTATGGTAGAGGGCCTAAAGTGTACATGCTGCTTCCCCTAATGCATCCAACCATTTGCAGCTCAGTAGTACACTGAGACACCTTCAGTGGGTTTTTACTTCATAAACTTGTCCAGTCTCCCCTTGAGCCCATGTCCACTCTTAGCATCCATGGTTTAAGTGCACAACACCCAGTACAAAAACATCCTCTTTCACTGGTTTCGATTTAATCACCAGCTGCAAGCTCCACAGTGTGCCTCTGAATTCTTGCACTTGAAGAGGCAGTAAACGGGCGTTTTCACAGAATCATAGAATCATAGAATGGTTAGAGTTGGAAGGGACCTTAAAGATCATCTA
>JAOXJM010000001.1:180928887-180952011 GCA_026413425.1 Tringa solitaria
CTAATCTAAATCTCCCCTCTTCCAATTTAAAACTGTTACCCCTTGTCCTGTCACCACACTTCCTGACAAAGAGTCCCTCTTCGGCTTTCCTGTAGGCTCCTTTCAGATATTTTCTACTCACCCTTTCCATGCTACTCAAGATTACTTGATTTTTGACTGTATTAAATCCTTTCCGCCACTTCCAGGTCTTTTATTTTCCAGGCTGAAATGTTCTAGGGCATTCAGCTGTTCCTTGTGTGCAAACCGCTCTGTGCCTTTGACCCTCCTTGCTACTTTTCTTTGAACCTCCTCCAGTTTCCAGTAGATCTTTTTTAAGATGTGGGGGTGGAAGAACAACCAGGACTGTACAAAGTGTTCATGATGCAAGCCCGTCATGGCTTTATACGGTGGGAAATGCTGCTGAGTTAGCTCTTGGCTCAGCCTCACCAATCTGAATGGTACTGCAGAGGATGGACAAAGGAGCTGGGAAAGGGCGAGTTGCTCCCCAACAGTGTGGGAGCCCGGAGCCCTGTGCCCGGGAGACCCCATTAACCTGTCAGGCAGAGCTACCGCAGACTGGTCCTGGAGGAGAAAGAGGAGGAGAGGACAGTCACGAGGTGTCTGTTCCTTCTCTGAAAAAGCTAAAAGCCCTCCAGCCCCTAAGTTGTGATGTGCAGCTCCCTGTCGATGTCTGGGTGCTCTGTGCGGGAGCAAGGGAGATAGGACACAGAATGGGCGGTTTGCCAATGGGCACGGGCTGGAACAAGGCTGGTTTGATAAAAGCAACAGACTTGGGAAAGGAAAAGACCTCAGAGATGTCTGGAGGCAATAGAGGGTGACTGCTTGTAAAGTTAGGGTCTGGTGCTGGAGCCTAAGAAAGACATTTACACAGGCCACCCAGGAAACATGGGATGATGATTTTTCCAGTAAATTAAAAAAAAAAAAAAAAAAAAAAAGGATGCAAACGCAGTTACCAGGGGCTTTATTGTGATAACTGTTCATGCCAGCACAGTCACAAGTGGCACATATTCTGTGTACAAGCAGCACCGAAGATGGCCCTTTGCTGTAAGTAGTAATTTCTCTGATATCAGGTAAAGGAACAGAATTGCATTTTAACCTAATTTATTCCCCTGGCCTGTGAAACACATGTTGAGGAGCCAGAAATCACTCCTCCAATGGATGCAAAGTCTTGGTAGTTACCTATGAATAAATGCTGTTAGAGGCTACCTCATTTTAAAATGAGCCAAGTTTTTGGAGAATGGACACTAAATATTTGGTTTTAGGCTCGGAGACCTCAGGATGCCGGGTCTCAGCTGCTGCTTTTCCAGCTGTGTCATCTCTGACTTCAGCAAAGCTCCATTGATACGCTCCAGCCAGGGAGATGTCCCCCCCCTGCCCACGCCCCCATCTCATTCACGCTGCATTTGCTTCATGGGTACACGGTTTGCCAAAGGCTTTAGCTCCGTGTTTGTGGCTCGGTTTATCAAAAGCAGAGCCAAGGCCGGCAGTGGTAAGGGTGGGGCCGCATGCTGAAATTTCGGTGCTTACAATTCCTGTTTCAGATTAAAAAGAGATTCATTTCTGCTTTTCTGTGTTTTGCAGGTAGCAGGTAGCTCTTATTTACTTGAAGACTTTTTCTACATCTTCTCTCTGCGTGCTTGGAACAGGGTAGGCTGCGTGAAGGAGAAGTGGGAAGAGTTAATCCGAGCAAGAGAAGTTTTGACTGCAGCTGTGTGAAAAATGGGCCAGAAAGTGTTTTATACATTTATCTTTGTTTCAACAAAGCCTATTTCTTTTTTATATTTCAAGTACATGAGAGGGGGTAGTCAACCTGAAATGGTTTATTTAATCCAAAATAGAACATCTTGGTTTTGGCCTGCTTAATCCTAATAAAAGAAATAAATAAGAAGAGTCAGTCTCTAACTGAAAACATCTTCTAAACACCAGTTTGAGAATGTTTCAGTTTAAGAATGGTGAAAGAATACATCTAGGCTGTAAAAAATAAAATAAAATAAAAGAAATATTTCTAGCCAAAAAAATCATGTTAAAAAATAAGAAAAATCTGCTGGGGGAGAGAGGGGAGAGAGAGGGAGAGAGAAGCCCACTTCATGGTGCTCGCAGTTAGGTCAGTGGCAAGGCTTGCTGAGAAGGACTCTTTCCCTTGTGCGAGATCCAGAGGCCCATTCAGTGCCACAGCTTCCCTGGCCATGTCACCTGCCACTCACAAATTTGGTGCTCTTGAGGAGCTGGGGCCTTTCAGTCCACCTTTGGTGCTCCCTGGTACTTGACCGTGTCTAAGAATGTCTTTGTGGTACCATGCCACCGCAGTGGTGAAGAGGCCACCCAGCATCCTGGTGGTCTCTTCCTCAAGTTCTTGGTTCAGACAACCCTGTCCTTCATTGTCTTGGTGGCTTTCCCAACAGGCATAAAACTCTCACCCGGGGAGACCTGCTGGGTTTGGCTGCTGGATGGCTGAGCAGAGCCACAGACCCTGCTCAGGCTCCGCTGCCATGAGAAGCAGCATCAGCCCAGTGCAGGCACCAAGGCTTGGGCGGCTGAGCTGCCTTGGACAATTACTGCAGCCTGGAAGCCAGACGAAATCTTGATTGAATCTAGCTCATAAAGAGTAACTCACTGAAAACTCCTTGAGTTACTTGCACACATTTTTCTAATAAATGAGCCATGCAAATACTTAACCCTATTATTGCTTCTTAAGAGGAACATATTAACAGTTTATCTTTAATAGTACACTGATTGAAAGGTTGTCTGTGGCGCGTTAAGTTTTATAATGAATAATTTAAAATCAAATAGATAATCAAAGGAGGCCAAATACGACAGATGAGAATGGGAATAGCACACCAATAAACTTTCTGATTAAACATTTGGAGTGGGTGAACAACCGTTTTCCTGCAAAAGGAATCCTGAGGAAAACTACAGGTGTCCCTGCATTTACAAGCACGTTTCTGTAGGAAATCAGCCCCGTTCCCTGTGAGCTGACGGCAGCCCACTGGGTTTGCTGGCACCTCAGGTGCCACGGCAGCTCTGCTGGGCACCTCGGACACGGTGCTGCAAACCTCAGGGAATGGCCTGGTTAATTGTTCTGGAACAAATCAGCTCCACATCTTTTTAATCCATTCCCTTTCGAAGGATAACCTGCAGCAGTCTTGCCTCTCTAGCTCAGAGGAGAAACTTTCTTTTTAAGATTAGAATACGCATGCCACATGGAAAATCCTCCTTCACTGGCTGTTTCCACAATGGAGGCAGTAGCACGAGCCTGTGCCCGGGGCTTCTTCACTGGCTGTGAGCCCTGCCAGTGTGCGGGATGTGTCCATGCACTGGTGGAAAATGCAAACAAAGACTGTCTGAGAGCCTGGGCATCGCTGGCAGGAAGCAAGGAGGCAAATTACGTGCTCATTTGCAGTTCACAGAAGATGCAAACTGCCACCACCAGTTCATCCCTTTGCTGTCTTCTCACGGTGCTGCTTGGCGTGTTTTTTCTGCTCACTCAAGCCCCTATTTTTTCCCCCATCTGTAACAATCTCCCGCCTATCACTGCCTCTTTCCCCGTTTCTCTTTTGCCCTACCTGTGTGCTGGTGGCTTCCCCTCTCCCTTTGCAGGCTGCCCATTCCAGCCGCACGGAGGGGTGCTCTGCCCAGCACTGGGGGCAAGTGGGGCAGGAGAGGAACCCCAGCACAGGCGCCATCACCTGAACCCCAGTTCTGCCTCTGGCTGCCGCAGGAAGGTTTCCACAGTAGCGGGGTGCAGGGGTGGGGAAGAGAATCAAGCAGCTGTTTTTACAGATTCCAGATGCCTGCGTAAATGTTGTGTGCCTGTAGCTGGGCTTGAAGCATGGGGAGTCCTGGAGTCATCCACTTCCCTTCTCCCGCTCCCTCGCTGCTTATCTTCTTCTGCCTTCCCAGTTTAGGAGACACTGGCTTAGGATCTCCCTCAGCTTAGAGAGATGGAAAAAAAAAAAAGATAAAAAAGAAAAAAAAAAACGGTTTTTCTGGCTTTTTAGGCATGCAATGTAGTTTGGGAGCAGCAAACCCTTGGCACGGGCGGGCGCAGAAAGCAGAGCCGTTTGCTGAGTCAGGCCCTTGATGAGCTGGCAGCCCCGCATCGGCCCGTCTGGTATTCATTGTCGGCAACTTGCAGTCTCAACTTCCTACATCATCTCTTAATCCTCTAAAAGATGTGCTTCTCTGACTCAGAGCTGAGTGCGCTCTCGCTCCCTGGCCGCCGAACGTGTGCATTTCTGTGGAGTCACAAAGGCTGCCACCATCGCTCCTGGGCGATGTCTGTCTGTCCTGTACAGACTGTCCACCACTGTGCTTCTTCTAGGGGGTAGACAGATGTCTCCAGCCTGTATCTGTCCCTGTGGTTGGAAAGCTTTTCCTACCAGCTAAAACGTATTCCCTCTGTGCTCTCACTCTGCTCTTTCCACTCTATTCAGCATGGTGTGGAGGGATATTTTTTTTTCTGCTGTACCATCCTGGCCGGTTTTGTCTTCTCTAGACTAGAAAACACCAGACCTTCAATCTTCCCTCCAGAATAATCTTTTTCTTCACCTCTTTGCTTTCCCCTCAGGCTTTCTTAGCTTGCTCAAGATCTGCCGTGCTAGAAGACACAGTTTTTCCTCTGCAATCAGCGTTTTCTCAGGGAGCCAGGAGATTTCATTGCAGGTGGTAAAAAAACCTTTACACTCGAGTCAGATCAAGCTTTCTTGTTACAAAAAATTGCTGTTTGCCCCCATGTTCTTGGCCTGGCCTATAAATTTGTGCATTGGCTGCACACGCAAAAGTAAATTAATGAAACTGGCACTAGCTAGTATGAAAAAAAAAGAAGGCAAGGAGTTCTTGAGAAAGAAAGGATGTTTCTAAATCAGTGCAATTGTCTCATTCATTGTTTAAGAACTAGCAGAGCTTCATATAATAGAAGATTATGTGACAGACCTTCAGTTAATGTAAATAGGTACAGCTCTGTGATCAAGTTATGCTGAGCTACATCAGTGGAAAATTTGTTCCTGTGCTGACATTTTGGGGGCTTTAAAGAATACCTGGTTTAAAAATCACAGTTGTTTGAATTTGGTTTTTTATTTTTAATTAATGTCAATATCCCAAGAAACATGACTGAAAGAGAGGAGACAAATTTTTTCTTCTGGGTCTTTTGTGTTTGCTGGTGTGTTTAAACTGAGCCTTTAACATCCCTGATTGTCGGCTATTCACTGCATCCATGCACAGAGCATTATTGTTTGTGCAGGTCCCCATGTACCAGGAGAAAAGCAAAGCCCCATTAAAACGGAGAAAGCAAGTAAAGAGTACTAAACGTGGATTGCAGATTCAGGAGAAGTGGAATTCTTGTAACATATTTAACTTTATTTTTAAAACTGGCTGAACTGAATCTAGGTGGGGAACCTGTGAAGAAGTGAGGAAACTATCCTCGTCTTCCTTGAGTGGTTCAGACATGCCTTCTGCTCCCAGGTCACTTTCTGCTGCTCTGATCATTGGAGTTAAAGGTTATTCTGAAGAGAGGGAAAAAAGGAAGGTTCATTTAAATACCATATGGATAAATGAATGCTACTACCTCCCCCACTCGAGAGGTTTTTTTTTTTTAATGAAAGTACTGCTACTGTACTCTTTGCTGGTCCTAATTTAACCATACGCTAAGTAGTAAAAACGCTATTTTCACTTGCAAAATTGCACAGCAGTAGAAACACTCCACAAACACTAGCTACAAAAATTACAATGGGGGCATCTTTATTGATAATTAAATAATCACTTTATGCAAAACCAGTGTAAAATTACATCAAGTGTAAAATATGTTTAATAAAAGCAGTTACCACATTTAATAAACAGTTTTGTTAGAGATCTTTTCCATTGAACTAGAATTAATTTTAAGTCCTTTAAGCCCTTTCCCTATATTGTCTCACACTACAATGCAGCAGTTAATTAGTGGTACAGTTGACTGATTTTATTGTACACTAACTTAAAAGAAACAGTTATGGAATTGTAAAGTAGAAAAGTGTGCATGTCTATATATTGCTACAGTAACTATCATTGAGATGATAACATTTAGACGTCAAGAAAATCAATTAGAAATAAGCACTGAGAAGAGTTAATTTCCAGTGATGTTTGGGCAGTTTTCTTCTTTTCTCTGTGTGGGAACATACAACAAAGTTGTTCATGGCTTTTCCTTCTCCCACCCTGTTGTTATAAACTGTTGTGTGAAATCCTGTTCTGAAATTCTCCTTTTCCCGTGGCATTTCAACGAGAGTAATTGATCTCCTGGCCTTCTCCAAGGGGGACTGTGCTAGCAGTGCAAGCTCTCCTCATGTTATTTCAGGAGAATTATTTATGGGAAAAGAGCTAAGGAAATAGGGTTATTACTAAGGACTTGGGAATGGAGGAAGATGAACAGAACTAGAGGCTGTAAATTAAATAAAGAATGAGACTGAAGAAAAAAAAAAAACACAGAAAGTTACGGGATCCAGTTCTGCTCTTGCTTGACACCAGTTTGCTGTCACTGACCTAAACACTTAGAATCATAGAATCGTTTAGATTGGAAAAGACCCTCAGCCACTCCTCTTAAGACTTGTGCTCTAGACTGTTCACCAGCTTCATTGTCCTCCTCTGGACATGCTCCACCACCTCAATGTCTTTCTTGTAGTGAGGGCCCCAAAAGTGAACATAACATTTGAGGTGCTGATCCCTCTGTAGAGCCTTCCTACCCTCAAGCAGATCAACACTTTTGCCTGACTTGATGTCATCTGCAAACTTACTGACAGTGCACTTGATCCCCTCATACTGATTGTTGATGAAGATATTAAACAGAACTGACCCCAATACCAAGCCCTGGGGAACATCACTTCCGACTGACTGCCAACTGGATTTAACTCCACAGCTCTTTGGGCCCAGCCATGCAGCCAGTTTTTCACCCAATAAAGAGCATGTCTGTCCAAGCCATGAGCAGCCAGTTTCTCCAGGAGAACGCTGTGAGAAATGGTGTCAAAGGCCTTACTAAAGCCTAGGTAAACAACATCCACAGTCTTTCCCTCACCCACTAAGTGGGTCAGCTTGTCATAGAAGGAGATCAGGTTAGCCGAGCAGGATCTGCCTTTCATGAACCCACATTGATTGGGCCTGATCAAGTGGTTGTCCTGAACGTGCCATGTGATGGCATTCAAGATGATCTGCTCCATAATGTTCCCTTGCACCAAGGTCAGACTGACAGGCCTGCAATTTTCCAAATCCTCTTTGCAGCCCTTCTTGTAGATGGGTGTCACATTTGCTAACCTACAGTCAACTGAGACCTTCCTGGCTAGCAAGGACCGTTGATAAATGATGGAAG
Source organism: Tringa solitaria (assembly GCA_026413425.1). Classification (NCBI taxonomy): domain Eukaryota; kingdom Metazoa; phylum Chordata; class Aves; order Charadriiformes; family Scolopacidae; genus Tringa; species Tringa solitaria. The sequence goes on from JAOXJM010000001.1 coordinate 180,936,215, forward strand.
GTGGTTTGGTGAGCACTCCTGCCAGTTGCCTCAGTATCCTTGGGTGGATCCCATCTGGCCTCATAGACCTGTGTATGTCTAAGTGGTGCAGTAGGTCACTAACCATTTCCTCTTGGATTATGGGGGCTTTATTCTGCCCCTGTCCCAGTCTTCCATCTCAGGGGGCTGGGTACCCAGAGAACAACTGGACTTACTATTAAAGACTGAGGCAAAGAAGGCATTAAGTACTTCAGCCTTTTCCTCATCCTTGGTCACTATGTTTCCCCCTCGATTCCAATAGAGGATGGAGATTCTCCTTAGCCCTCCTTTTGTTGCTAACGTATTTATAGAAACATTTTTTATTGTCTTTTGCAGCAGGAGCCAGATTAAGTTCTAGTTGGGTTTTGGGCCTTCTAATTTTCTCCCTGCATAACCTCATGACATCCCTGTGGTTGTCCTGAGCTGCCTGCCCTTTCTTCCAGAGGCCATAAACTCCTTTTTTTCTTGAGTTCCAGTCAAAGCTCTCTGTTCAGCCAGGCTGCTGTTTTTTTTTCCCTGCCAGCTTGCCTTTTGGCACATGGGGACAGCCTGTTCCTCCACATTTAAGATTTCCTTCTTGAGGAATGTCCAGCCTTCCTGGAATCCTTTGCCCTTCAGGGCTGCCTCCCAAGGGACTCCGTCAACCAGGCTCCTAAACAGGCCAAAGTCTGCCCTTTGGAAGTCCAAGGTGGCAGGTCTGCTGACCTCCGTCCTTGCTTCTCCAACAATTAAAACCTCTATCATTTCATGATCATTATGCCCAAGACAGCCTCAACCATCACATCACCCACAAGTCCTTGTCTGTTCACAAATAACAGTTCCAGCAAGACGTTTTCCCTAGTTGGCTTCACTCACCAGCTGTGTTAGGAAGTTATCTTCTACACACTCCAGGAACCTCTGGGACTGTTTCCTCTCTGCTGTATTGCATTTCCAGTAGACATCTGCTAAGTTGAAGTTACCCATGAGAACAAGGGATAATGATTGTGAGACTTCTTTCAGCTGTTTATATAATATTTTGTCTGCTTCTTCATCCTGGTTAGGCAGTCTATAACAGGCTCCCACCATGTTATCTGCTTTGTTGTCCTTCCCCCTAATTTTTACTCATAAACACTGAACCCTATCATCATTATCATTAAGGTCTAGACAATGAAAACACTCCCTAACATACAGGGCTACCCCACTGCCTCTCCTTCCTTGCCTGTCCATTCTGAAGAGTTTATAGCCATCCATTGCAGCACTCCAGTTGCATGAGTCATCCCACCATGTTTCTGTAATGGCAACTATATTGTAGTTTTCCTGGGGCTCAATAGTTTCAAGATCCTGTTCTTCATTGTCCATGTTGTGTGCATTGGTGTAGATGCACATCAGTTGTGCTATTCCATATTTTTCAGGGGAAGAAGCCTTAATTCCTACATGACCATTCTCATGCACTTCCATGGTTTCTAACACATCAATAAACCTTCCATATTTGCTGCTGCATGAATCCCCATGTCCTACCTCCACTGACGTGGCAGACTGAAAGATCTCACTAGCACACTGTCCCTCAAACCCTGTTGTGCCACCCCCAGGATTATCTCTAGCCAACCTGGTTTTACTTCTTTTCCCCTTCAAGTCTAGTTTAAAGCTCTTCCAATGATTCCTGCTAACTCCTGTGCAGAGATCCTTTTCCCGCTTTGAGACAGGTGTGCCTCATCTGTTGTCAGCAGGCCTGGTGTCATGTAAATCGACCCACCATCAAAAACCCTAAAATTCTGTTGGTGACGCCAGTCTTGGAGCTACATATTGATCTGCTGGCTCTTCCTCTTTCTTCCCTCGTCAGTCTCTGTAACTGGGGGGATAGAGGAGAATGCTACTTGTGCTTCTGATCCCTTAATTAATCTTCCCAAGGCCCTGAAGCCTCTCTTGATTGCCCTCAGACTTCTCATCGCAACTTCATCACTGTCTACCAGAAGAATCAATAACGGACAATAATCTGACAGTTGTACCAGGGTAGGAAGCTTTCTCTTCACATCTTTAACCTGAGCCTCAGGGAGGCAGCAGGCTTCCCTAACAGGGTCTGAACAGCATATTGGACCTTCTGTTCCCTTCAGAAGGGAGTCTCCTATGTCAGTGATCCGTCTCTTTTTCTTTACTGGAGCAGTTTTGACAGAGGACACAGGTCGACTTAACCTCAGCGACACATCCAAGCTACGTGAACCATCGTCCTCGTTCTTGTTTGGTTCCACTAGCAGAGCCTCGTGCCTATTAAGCAAGGGCACCCTGCTGTTGATACTGGCATAAGAGTAGGGCACAGCCCACAGCCTGACACCTGTGTGGCAACATGTTCCCATTGGAGCTCTGCCTGTGAACCTGTGTCAGTCGTGGTGGATACTTAGGCTCCCAGTGGCTCTCTCTCAGCTTCCCCTGAGGTTCCCCTGGTCCGGGAACCCACTCTGGGTCAGAGTGCTCTGCTGCACATCGTGATAGCACTAGAGCTGCTTGCCTTGGCAGCTTCTGCACAGCTATGAGGTTCAGAGTCTGCATTGCTACTGCACGTAATAGGTCTGAGCAAAAAAACATAAGTCTGGGAGAAAAAAATAAAAAATTGTCATATATGTGTACATCCCAGGACAGATCCCCAGCTGCGGGTAAATGACACAAATCTCAGAGTTCAACAGAGCTGCTGTGATTTGGGCTTTTGGAGGGTCTGGTGTATTTCATTCTTTTGGTGTTATGAATAACTGGTAATTATGCAAACTGTCCCTAAACTTGCTTCACTATTTTGTGTATGGTTTGCTATTTTCTTTCTTTTTTTCTTTTTTTTTTTAAATACTGTATATGTTTAGCTCAACCCAGTACAGAAACACCCATCAAATTGTCTCCATTTGCTGGATTTATGCTGCCACAAAATGAACTCAAATCTCGGTTTGGTGTTTAAGTGCTTTGAAAATATCACTGAATTGCAACTTTGATATCTTGCTTCTTTGAGTCACTGCACAGTGGACCCCTTTGTTCACCAAAGTGGCTTTTTCAACCTGACACCCTTGTCTTGCGGGCAGGACAGATGAACAGACACTTTTGAGGAGAAATGTTGGAAGTTACAGCTAAGTTCATGTCAGTCTGTCCTTGAATGTTTTGGAAACCTGCTGTAAACTGCATGCTGTATCTTCTATAAATCATCCAAATGATCACTGAATGGGAAATTACAAGAAAAAGTAATCCAGCCACAAATTAACGTTGAAGCATAATGAGCCGCCACTTACCCGAGTGACTGATATTTTCATCTGAAGCATCCTTTCTGTTCAAATGTTTGGCTGAATTGCTTCCCCAAGATTTCTCTTTCAATGATTTGAATCTCTTGTTGGCCGAATAATTTTTGCTTCCTGCAGCATTTCAGATAAATGAGATTGTACCGAGAGGAAAGCAGAACTAACACCGTTCCAGTGGAGAATTTCTTGGCTCCGCAACTTGTCTTTTCTCACTTCAGAGACTCTCCAAGTAACAGAACATATAATATAGCCTTTTAACGTGTACATTGTTTCCAGCCTTCCTTCTAATGGCAATGCTGTAAATTGAACTAACCGTTTGGTCATGTTTTAATAATTAACACTTTAACACAAAAGAGTCTTTTTGGTATCCTGTCATTGAGAGAAGTTTCATAGGTGATTTAAAAAGTCTGTTTTGTCAATCTGCTCTGTAGTTGCAAGGAAAAAGATTCTAAATTAAACCTAACGGGCCATATTTTTTTTTTAAAAGGGCCTCAGCCCAGACTTAATTTGTGCCTGTAATACCGTGGTGTGATATGTGTGATTTTACTGCCTCTCTGTAGCAATGGCTCCGCAACAGCTGCTGTTCCTGTTGTAGCCGGAGGCAAAGCTTTGCCTCGGGTCACATTCCTGGTGCTGGAGGCACAGCCCCTGCCGCCAGGTGGGATGTCTGCCTGGGGTACGGCCAGTGACACCCCCTGCCCCTTCCCAATTTAATGAGAAGCAGGTGAGTTTGGTAGATTTGCCAGATGTTTGGCTATGAGGAGCTGGTTCACCAAGGTGTGACAGGGTACCAGTGAAAACCCTGGGGGGGGGGCTTGCCTAGTGCTTCCTTGCAGGAGCTGTGTTTTGGGATAGCAAGGGGATTTGTTCTGGGGTAGCAAGGGGATTCATACTCTGAAATTGTTCAGCAGTGCTTGATCTAAAGACACATTCACATCACTGCATGGCAGGCACATCCCTGCAGTGCCTATATTGAAAAGGCTATCATCAGCTACATATACCATAGTCAGCTGTGGGAAATCATGCTCCAGTGCATATTTGCACTCTGGAAAGTGACAGAATCCATTGTGTAAAGAGGGAGACTCTCTTCCCAGCATAAACACCTGCCATAGGAGGGGTGGATACTCCCCTTCTCATACTTGCTTCTGTGATTGAATAGTGATGTTTCTTTGCTCCATGTGACCATAAGGCATTAAAAAATTGTGTGGCATCTGCCTGCTACATCTTTCCATTGCTGGCTTCTGTGTCCCTTCCTCTTCCCTGTTTTATTACTGCAGAGCTACAAGAGATCCTTTGAGGTAGGTAGGTTTACGCTCCGCGGTCAAGCACTCTGCAGGGAGAGATACTGTGGTGGAGTGACCCTGACTGAACGCCAGGTGCCCACCAAAACCTCTATATCACTCCCCTTCTCAGCTGGACAGGGGAGAAAAAATACAATGAAAGGCTCATGGTTCAAGATAAGGATAGAGTGAGATCACTCATCAATTACTGTCTTCACAGGTAAAACAGACTCAATTTGGGGAAATTAGTGTAATTTATTACCAATCAAATCAGAGTAGGATAATGAGAAAATAAAACCAAATCTTAAGAACACCTTCCCCCCACCCTTCCCTTCTTCCCAATCTCAACTTCACTCCTGATTTCTCTGCCTCCTCCCCCTGAGCAGCGCTGGGAGAGGGGGAATGGAGGTTGTGGTCAGTTCATCATATGCTGCACCATGGACTGCCATGGGCTGCAGGGGGACAGCCTGCCTACCATGGTCTTCATCACAGGCTGCAGGGGAATCTCTGCTCCAGGGTCTGGAACACCTCCTCCCCTTCCTTCTATACTGACCTTGGTGTCTGCAAAGCTGTTTCTCTCACATATTCTCACTCCTCTCTCTGGCTGCTAGTGCACAGGTTTGGTTTTTTTTACCTTAAACATGTTATGCCAGAGACGCTACTACCTTTGTTGATGGGCTTGTCCTTGGCCAGCGGTGGGTCCATCTTGGAGCTGGCGGGCATTGGCTCTGTCAGACGTAGGGGAAGCTTCTAGGAGCTTCTCACAGAAGCCACCCCTTACTGCCCTGCTTCCAAAACCTTGCCATGCAAACTCAGTAGAGATAAATGGACTAGTTTTGGACAGAGCACTGTGGCATTGGAAGTGGGTTAGCAGGGTGCCAATGGATGGGGAAATTAGCCCATGAAGGGCTCTGTGCTGCTACTTCAGGTGGGTTATGGCGGCAGCCAGGCCACTTGTCCCAAGAATGGCCAAGGACTGTCCCAACAACCTGTAGCCTGTAACTCAGATGAAATAGGTGATTTGGTGACAAAATGGGAGAGAAAATAAAATCCTCCCCAGGAGAACAGCGTGCTGCTCACTGGTGTACTACCAGAGAAATAACAGTTTGCAAAGATTTAATCCAGAAGAAAACTATCTACAGGGACCACACCCACAATGTGAACCTAAATTGCCAAATAACCCACTCTCCTTATGAAATAAATATATAACCACAATGCCGCAATGAAATGGAAAAAGCAATTTTGCCCAGAGAATATTGTTCCTAAAGGCACACAGGGCAAAGCTCAGAGCCCACCACACCCAAGAGTCAGGACAACAGCAAGAAATGAAATGCCAGAAAAATAATGCAATCTTGTAAAAAAAAACCCAACACACACACACACATACAAATTACTTCTCTCCTTCCCGCCCTTCCTCACTTCCTTCTATTTCTCATCCTAAGCAGATTTCCAGATAGCTGCTTAGCTGTATGGAATTTGTGAAGAGAAATCCAGACCCTGGGCATGTAGAGCACCCTTGCTTGTCAAAACTAGTCTCCCCAATCATGAGGGTAGGGTGGGTCTGTTGCTATTCCAGTACATGTCAGTGCCACATACCATCACACCTATCTAACTTTCCTTTAGTATCACATTTTTAAAGCTTTTATGCCCCTAATTAGGAGGTCCTTATAAAACCAGAGCTATCATCTTTTTTCTTTTTTTTTTTTTAATATGAATTTTGTTAGGAGGTTGAACTCTGTATAAAGGCAGTGAACACAGATAGATGTACCCATTTGGGTTATTTTGCTAGGGGCCATAGGTGGAGGAAGTTCGTGAGCACTGATGGCACTGAGGCTACCACATTCAACGTCCATGCTTTAGGAGGTGGACTCTGCTGAATGGGCTAGACAGAAGGAGCCAGGCATCCCTCTGAAGGGGCTGACACATGGGAAAATGTATTGGTGGAATACTACTTAATGCCATTTACGAGGAGGAACGAGGCACCAAGGATCTCCTGTATGCATTGCACTGAACACAGCCTTCTCCAAGGTAAGTTTGTTTAAGAGGAGGGAGGACACCTGACTGATACCTATCTTCAAAACCAGAACATTTTGCTTTGGCCTCCATTCCAGCAGAGAGTAGCATGTTCCAGAGCAACAGCCCAGTCGTAAGAATGAATGAGGCTCCAACGTCTCAAATGCTGCTCCCGCCTGGCCAGTGTCCCAGCACTGTGATCCCCGGGTAGCAAAAATCATGAGTCAGCTCCCCCTCCCTCCCCAGCAGCCTGCTCGAGTGCAGTCAGGTCATGTTTTCAAACTTTCCTCTGCAAACAGGAGGGATGGAAACTTCTCCTGCAGGAATGAAAGTTGAGGTTTGTGTTCAGTCTCTTCGTTCCAAGCTGGGACTCGAATACCAGCTTTACGTTTGTGAAACGCTGGATAAATCGGGAGAGCTGGCAGCGATGAGGAGTGTTTTTATGCTGGTTTTTGTGGGGATGGAGTCCAAGCTACACCCCAGGATCTGAACGCTTGTGGGTTTGAAATTCAGCCTCCCACTTTTGAAGTTCTTTCTACTCTGAAATATATTTTGAAAAATAAAAAAATAGTATAAAGTGTATCTAAATGGCATAGAACAATGCCATGAACAGACAGCTAAAGCCTGCCCAGGACTTCTTAGCATAACTCACTAACTGTAGAGTGCTAAGTAGGTTTTCTTGAACAGCTACTGGATGCTCCCCTGCCCCAAAAATTTACACTGGGTGAAAAAAAAATAATAATACTTTGGATGAAAACAACAAGCTGGTTGTGGAACTAGCAAGAAGTATAGCTGTATGACTGCCCAGAGGCAAGTTTAATTAGATTTTTGTGGCACACTGTGATAACGAAGATGCCTTGTTTCCAGTATTTGAGCAGGACTGTCTAGACCTCGTTCAGGTATCTTTATGAGCAGAAAGAGAAAGCAAGGATGAGTGCAGGGAGGCTGAAATGTGACACTTTCCTTTTCTTGGCAGGGGCAGTCTCTGATCCACTGCTCCATGAATACGCCTGTCTTTGACTCTTAAATGAAAAGGTAGTTGTATGGTTTATTTTTCATCAAATTTTTTAGAGAAATGAGGGAGTAAGATTCAACACACAACCAGTGCACCTTGGGATGAATGAATAATGGAAGAGCACCATTGCTGCGGCCACATGTGGCATTGTTTACTCGTGTCACTGTAAATGATTAATGTGGAAAAGCTGCATTTGAACAAGTGAGATTGATGAGAGCTTTACAGGCTATTTTTGTGTAATTTAAAACAGTGCCTATACTGGATGGTAAAAAGAAGAATGAAGACGAGACAGCCAGTGCTGTCAGCTTTTCTCCCTCCTGATTCAGTCTTTGGACTTGCCCTGCCTCTGCTCCAGAAAGCCAAATGCTTCAGATGAAGGATGGAAAGAGAAAAACAGAAGGCTGAAAGAAGATTTTGGTCTTGACCACACTGGCAGATGCAGAGATATTTGCGTTCAGTCTTCCACATTAACCCCGGAGCTTTTAGCGTGGGGAAAGTTGGGTGATGGTGGGTGCAGAGACTCCTGAGCTGGCTGGATGTGTGCTGGGGGGAGAAAGGCAGTGCCCAGATGTAATTTAGCCATGTTCATCTGGTCCTGGGCCCAAACTGATAAACTCACAGACTTGACACTATCTCCTGTGCAGTATTCAAGTTACTGAGATAAGTTGCTTCTGGACCTCATCCTGTTAAAGACATGGGTGTTATGCTGTGTCCAGGGGTCTCTACTAATGTGCCTATCTCTGTACTCCAATTCTTCATACCCTGCAGATATGTCTCTAAGGTTGCTTAAATCTGAAAGCCCAATTTTCATAGATATTTGAAGCAAGACAGGTTACAGGTAAGGGTCTTCTATAGCCTAACGATTTCTAGCAGATAAAATGAGCTGTTTCTTAAGCATCTGTTAATAATTTGTAGGGGACATGGGAAATAACCACAACAGTCAAAAGGCAACCAAGAAACTTATCATGGATGACTTCAACCAGAGGGCCATTTGCTGCTGATCTCCTGTGGCCAATAACAAATTTCCTTAGTGTTTCTATAAATAATAATGTTGTCTTCTCAAAACAGGAAGTCCTGTATCCAGTACAAGGTAACTTGATAGTGGACTTAAGTCTGCTTAACAAGAAAGTGTTAGTTACAGACCCAAAAAAGTGCAGTTGCTGAGGTACCAGAGACCACAGTCAATTTAAATTTACTTTATACAAATGAAATAAGGCATTGACCAAAAATCTTCACATTTGGAACTTTAATAGGGCCAGTTTTCCAAAGCTTAAAGCATTTGCTGGCATAACTGCCTGAGCATATGCATTTTAAGTGGGAAGGTGCTGAGAAAAATCAGGAATTGTTCAAGAATGTTGTACTAGTTGTTCCAAAACCCATGATTCCATCAACAAAAAAAAAAAAGGGTTATGCAGAACAACAACAACAAAAAATCCTTAGTTAAACAGAAACAATAAAACATTAAAGAATATAGTAAGAACAGGAAAAAAAAAGTCTTACCCCAATGGAGGAAAAAAAAGATAAGGAATTTTTTAAGCCTGTTAGGAATCAAAACAGTCATGCCAGGTAAAAGCTGACTGCTAGATACGTATGATAAAATCATGAATACTCATATAAAAAAGCAGAAGGACTGATAAATACTTCTTATTTATATTTATCTGTGCCTGTCTGAAATGCTGGGTTGTGGGACAGCATTTTTATTAGCTGTAACAAAGAAGGATAGGAACAACTTGCTAAAATTAAACACTTATGCCATAGAGACATAATTTTTTTACCTGAGGAGTTATTTGAAGCATTATTATTAATTTCTAACATAACTGTGAGAATGAAGGACTTCTGAAGTCTTGGTATACACTCACTGTCATTCTGTTATCTGTAGATGAATCAAAGGGCTACAGGACAATGATGATTGCTGTGGTCAACATGTTCTCATCTGAAAAAAAAAGAAAAAAAACTCAAACCACAAAACCCAGGCCTGTTGATCACTGATCATAAGACACATCAACTGAGATTTCTGTTTTACTGGGCTTTTTCACGTTTGTTTTATCAGTCTGTGAGAAGCTAGCATAGAGCTGGAAAAAGATGGTTGGAACCCCGGGCTCTCATGGGTGTCTTTAGCCACCTGAGTGAGGAACACGGCAATCTGACTAGCTCCTAGAGAGTGGCAAGGACTATTTCCTGACACTGGGGATCCTCAAGCCAGCTAGGTGAGATATGCTGTTGGACCAGCTACTCATTAGCTAACGGGAGGAGAAAGACAGTGTTACACTACTCACAGGTGTGCATGTTGATAGGATAAGAGACAGCAGGCTGAAGTTGCAATCAAGGATGTTCTGATGGATATTAGGAAAGACTTTTCTCGAAAAGCATGCTAAAATATTGGCAAAGGTTGCCCTGAGAGGTTATGGCATCTCTTTTTGTCATGGTTTAGACTGGACTAAGACAGACTGCACTGAGCAACCTGATCCAGCTGGACCTGTTTGGAGCAGGTTGGGATAAATGACCTTCAGTGATCTCACCTAAATTTAGAGTCAGTGGTTAAATTGAGAGGTTTTGTTTGTTTAAACCTACAGAAATGCAGAGAGAAACATAATGAATGAAGAATGAAATTTAAAATAAGATCTACTACAGCAAAGGAACAGCATTATTAAACATTATTTCTTAAATTTGTAATAACCCTTTAGCATACTTTCTAAATTCTCTCCATACTGAAGGTAAGCAAACATGGGGCAAAAATATTGGAAAAGACAGCAAATGCATTGTCGGTTGGAGTCTTTTAAAGTCACCAAATCCATTCTTAATGTAGCTACTGGCAGAAAAAGAGATAATCTGTTCTTGTTTGTGCTGGTCTGTGGTAGACACCTCTATACTTAGGATACCTCTTTCATTCCTCCTGCTAATCCCCTGTTCTCTTGATCATTGCAGGAACTAGACTGTGTAGCTCTCAAAGTGTTGAACTATGATTTATTGCATATTTACCTATTTTGTTCAAAAAAGCTGCAATCCAGTACAGTAGAATGAGATGCGCTGTTGTTAATCACACAGAAACCACCTGAAGAGAAAGGAAAAGGAACAGAAGATTCTTTCTCTATTAAAAGTTAATACCTATTATACAAGTTTTATTCTTGTACATGTGACTGCTTTCTTATCACCCAGAGGATCTTTATCTTTACAAGACTGATGGGGCCAGTTTGACCCCATTTCCAGGCTTGGGCAGGGAAATCAAAGTAATCTATTCTATCTTAAATGCAAGCTTACATGACATTTGGGGTACCTTCATGCTTCAACAGGTAATACAGCATGTATGTTTAGCTTTTAATCGACACACAAAATATGGGGTTATAATTAACCTGGAACATGGGCAAAGATTCAGACCTCCTGAAATCTTCAAGAGTTCTGACTCTAGGAATTTAGTGTCAAGCTCTGAGCATGGTGAAAAGTCTCCTGGTTTGGAGAGGTAACCATTTATCACCTACTAAAGGGCCATAGAAAAAGACCTTAATTTGAGTCTCCCATTAATGAGTGAATGGGACAGTTATGTCCCATAGGCCATATAGGTCTATGCATGGTACCTCTAGACTTTTGTCACTACATAAAAGCTAGTTGACTCCTACTCTTTTACATCTTCCAAAGCCTCTGGATCCTGCATGGTTGGAGGTACCAAGCACCTGTATGCTTTGTTATGGGACTATAAACATGATCACCATTCTCATTTCTAAGAAGTGAGCAGCTCCCCTTCAGTGTGCAGCTTATCTGATGCACTTTAGGAGTGCCCGAAGCTTTCTGAATAGATGAACATTGCAGAGTGTACTGTTAACACTCCAGATCTTGCCCTCAGTGAAATCTCCTAGTTTCAACTTCAGATTCATAAAGCTACATAGCAAACTAACCCAGAGCATTAGAGTTTTTCTGGAATGCTGTTACCTGACAATAGTTTTCATGGTGCTTGTCTAGTCATAGCAGTAAGATAACCTTTTTGAACAAGATGGTTGTGTTTGGACACTGAGTAAAAACTCAAAATCAGGTTCACTGGATTTATTTCCCCATGGTTAAATAAAAATTGTCTATCTCTTCTCAGGAAAAGCAGCACTGTGGGCAGAAATCTTTACCGTATCAGGCAGAAACCAGCAGGTCAAGCCTGTCTTTGTTCTGTATCAGCTGGTATTAGCTAATTAATCCTTCAGTGGTGAAGATTTCCATACATTATGAAGCTGAACCAGACTGACTTTGTGGTTTAGGCGAAAAGTCTCTGAAGCCCATTAAGCACATTACAAGCACTTGAGCTAGTCAAGACCTTCTGCATTTTGTTGATCAGTCTGCATTCGGTTTAGATATAAAGGCTAAACTGATTTGGGGTTCTTGTTCCATTTAATAAGAGCCCACAGATTAGGAGAATATTTGTGGCAGTATCTGATCTGTTCAAACTCAGAAGTTTGAAAAATCACCTGAAACATTTTCTGAGAAGACCTATTTCTTGGCCCTCTGAGCTTTCCAGTATTTTAGGCTTTTTCTTCCCTTCCCCAAGAAAATAACTTTCACTATGCAAGAATGCAAGCCCTTATCTTTTTCTTCTTCTTTTTGTTTTTTGCTTTTTTTTTTCTTCTAAGGCCTGCATCTTGGTATGCTTGCTGGATGATACTACCACCATTCCTCAAGGAGTAATGTGATAGTTTTCAGCAGAGGAAGGCTATCTGAAGTTAGCCAAAATACAGGGTTTGGAAAAGCAAGCTGTACATCATTTCTCTATATGAGACAAATGTAATCAGAATGCAAATAGCTGGCCTTCTTAAGCTTCCCTGAAAATTTCACAGACAACTCACATCAATATGATTTAAAGGTAAGGATTTGCATTTGCATGACTCAAAGTGGAAAAATGAGCTAGAGATCATGAGCTCAGGCTCTTCTAACATGAGATTTCTTTAATTTGATAAAACAAGACGTGATGTTTAGAGAGGAACTGGGCAAGACTGATATTGCCTGAGTGTAGAGTAGAAGCTTATTCACCAGCAAAAGAATGCAGAGATTTTGGTGACTGCGTCTTTCTCAGGCTGCTAATTTAATTCCTGCATTTCGCAACTATTGCTTTAAGCACTAGTGATAGAGTGGCATTTTTAAAATACTAATTCCCACCTGCCTGGGTTTCTTCATTGAACTCTGTCGACAAATGTCTGCAATGAACTTTAGGAGCAATTTTACATGAAACATTATACTGAAATATCTTGAAAAAACAAATGATTTTGTTCTTATACCTTTTCCCCCTTGCTCTTTTTCGCTGCCTTTGTGTTCCTCTTCCTGTTTGGATGTGTAGCCACTGGATGATTTTCAAAGGCAAGCCCTGGAGGGCTCAGGCCTTTGGTCCAGACTCCCACTGATGATGGAGGGCTCAAAGGAAGAATACCAGCAGCTTTGCCTTCTCACAGAGGGTGAGTCTCAGAAAAAGAAAGGGGAACTTGAGTTTTCTGGAGTTTGTCAATAAACCTCTAGGTGAAACTGAAGAATTATGTTTGCACTTCAGGTCAGATCTGCTGAGAAATGCCTGTGAACACCAGTACATTGGAGAAATATATTCAAGAACATTTCATCCTTGTGAAAATATTACCCTGTTACAACTGCCAAGGTCACTGAGACCCAGAGTGATCTGCTGGTCACGAAAGTTAAAGATGCCTGGCGGCTACTATAATTAAGTTATGAGCACTAGGAGAATAGGGGAAGCAGTTTTCCCACAAATATTTATTTGAATTTAAAAGCGACTTTAGACACGACCAGGCTCAGAAATCCTCTGAGTTCTGGGGGTTTTTTTTCCTCCTTGAAGACATTCAGACACTGAAGCTGGATGTGAGTGCCCAAGCCATCATAGTTTCCACAGCTTTTCGCTTCAGCCCAGTTGAAGAAGAGAAGCAACATGTCTCAGGTTTGTGTCAAACACAGTTGGCCTTTTGGATACATGCAACTATCTGTTTGTGACTGGTGGGAAAACCCCAGACTATTGCCTGGGTGAATTAAGAAATAGATAGAACAAGAAATGTATTTCAAATGCCCAACGGGGCTTGTTTGTGGATGAACTGCCAAAATAAAAGAACAGTGACATTTGGATAAACTGCCTTGATAATCAATAGCTACTTGTCTTCACATGAATGGATGTCTTAGGGGAAAAGCTTTACAATTCATATTGCCTATCTATTTGGAAACACTCTTTTGTTTGCTTTAACTTCTGCTTTTTGGATTTTGATTAATTTTCTTTGTCCCTCATGAAATGCTGAGTTAGCAAGTTCACAGGCAGGTACACTCAATACCCAAAAAGCTACTATCTCTAGGCCCCAGCGTAAAGTGGACAAGACTTCTTTGTGGTTCTGATTACATGAAAATCCACAACATCAAGCGTCAGGGAAATCAGGAGATGACCACAAAACACATGCACGTGCACACATGTGCGAAACTGAAGTGCAAGGGATGGCAATATGATAGGTTTTGTGTGACATATAGGATCACTGTCCCTCTGAGCTAGGTGTTTAACAATTTTCTATTGTTGTTTACAATGGAGAGATATAGAAAAATATACAACAATAAATGACAAAAACCCTCCAGCTGTGTCTCATGTGGTATTTTAAGACACACTGTATAAAGAACATTCAGCATCTTAAAGTACAATTAACCTTCACCTAGCTGAGGGATTAAACATGACTATTCTCAACTTGAATGACCCTTTCCCCTAAGCCAAGCTGCCCATTTAGCGCCCTTAATAAATACAGGGATAATTTAAACCATGTGGCTGCAAATTGAAAACATGGGCTTTTGAACTATGTATTTTCTTTCTCATGTTGGAACTCCTCCCTGGAGATAGACTCAAGTCCCATGATCTTGTAAAAGACAAATCTGTGTATCTTTTTTATTAAGTGTTTCATGATATATATTTTTTCAGCTTCATTGCAGTGGATGCATCTGAAAGAGGTATTCCATTGACAGTACACAATACCCTCAAATTCTCTTGATCCATTTATCAACTCAAACTAATAAAAGGAGGATAATATTTCTATGAAAAAGAATGGGTTTTAAAAGCAGCTTGACAGCTTGGTAGAATACATCCATTAAGTGTACAGAGAAATCGGAGGAAAAATGGGGATCTTACTTTCTTTGCTAGCATTAGAATTAATAAAAAAATATTTAATCTGTCCTTCAACAGGAAAAAAATAGAGTTCATTCCCAGCTTGCATACCTTGTGGTTTGAGCTGAAGAATGTTACACTCAAGTCTATATTCAACTACTGGTTTAAATTATAGATTTTAGAAAATAATCTACCATTCACTTTAATTAATATCAACTATCATGGAGTCAGTTGTAAAAAAAACACCACCACAACACAACATGCTAATATGAATTTAAAAATGTTTCTGTCCATTTTTTTCATAAAAAACATCAAAGAGTCTCATCTATTGGCAGCTTTGGTAGCTGTAACCTTAGGTTCCTTTCATGTTGATCCAAGGAAGGTTCACAACCAGTTTTCTCTAGTCGGTGGCTCGTGAGACACATCTGGCCCCATCATTTCATCTGCGGTCATGAGAGACACAAAGTGCTCTGCTAGACTATTTTACCACAAATGCTTTTGAGTACCTTCTTCCCCTGAGACAAAATCCTTGGGCTTGTGTTTCCTACCACTGTTTTGTGATTTATCCCCATGGAAAAAGTAGTGGCTGAGGTTCCTCTCCAGCATTGGGCCAGAGAAGGCACCTTTCAGGATTCCATCTTGGGTCCTGTTGGGTGCCTTGGCAGGGCCTTTTCCTGTTTAAATTGGCAATGGCAAGGCAAAAGATTCTGTTCTACAACTGGAATATTCTTGCCCTCAGCTGAAAGGTCCAGATGTCACTGAAAACAGGGTGGTAGCAAATGAAAACAGCAAAGGAAGATGTTTTGTTTCACAGACCTTACATGCAAGGACTTGTATGCAGCCAAAATGGTTCGATGTTACATAGTGGAGAATAAATCCGGCCTCTGAGGAGTTCAATGGGCAGGTTTGTGAGCCTCTGACTGAGTGAATGTGTTATGTTTGTCTGCTAGGCTGGTGCCAGGGATCATTTGTATTAGTTAGAAACTTGTCTTCATATTGTCAGCCTGGAATTTTTGTGCAGCCCTTGGATCAACAATGTGTCTCTTCTACAGTGCATCTCTTCTACCAATGATTTGCTGGAACAAACTGAGTAATGTGGGGGCACAGTAAACCAAGGGCGT
>JAOXJM010000001.1:180952111-180977908 GCA_026413425.1 Tringa solitaria
AGGGCGTATAGTAAACTATCAGGTTTTGGCTCATAAGTTAAAACAGTTGCCGAGACAACATTTTGTGAACTATATTCCCCTTAAATAGTAAATTCATTTCTGTTTTGTTATTCTGTCACACTACCACCAGCTCTATAAAGCTTCTCTGTGAAACACAAATCTGCAGCAATAGTCTGCCAAAACGTAGCCAATTGATGGTAATTAGCCAAGCTGAGAAGATTTTTTTCTATTGGCCTTCTATTTCTAAAAATACACTGAATATATCGGGACTATACAGTTGTCAATATCATGACCCCTATCCACCTATCATTTAAAGACTTGTCCACAGTGTATTTTTATACTTTTTTGCATCTTCTCTTTTGTGAGAGTGTAGGACAATAAAGGAGAAGGCTATGGCTTCAGATCTTAAGGAGAGTTTGTGCAGGATCTGATGCAATCAGTTTCCATCTCTGCAATGCCCAGAGACCCTGCAGACGGATGCAAGTAACAGTCCTGTTCACCTTTGGGAAGCTAGCAATTGGGATGTTCAATATTGCTTGTCTGGGTCACTGTGTAGTGCCATTAGTTCAATGAGAAATCTGCTATTAGTGTATTGTCAGCTTTCTCAATTTACTTTTAGAGTTTTTAGAAGGTGGTGGGGAAAAGGTTGACTGACATTCTTAAATATATGTTTTTTCGCAAGGCTCAAAAATGATAACTGGCAATTTTTCTTGACTAGCCAAGAATGCAGTTAATACATTTCATACATTTTTCCTTTTTCTTTTTTTTTTTAATTTTTTTTATTTATCTCATGATTTATTGCTTAAAATTTTAAGACGTGCAATAAATTTCGTGAATGTTCCTTGCTCTGTGCATTGACCTCTGGTCCCACTCCCAATGCCAGTAGACTACATTCTACCTCAAGAAGGAAAGTAAAAGAGGTAAATACATGAGGTGGCTCGGTCCTGCAGCCCCTTGGTTCATACTTTCATGTCTCTAACAGAAGTGTGGCCCCACACAGTTTGCTGGCAAGTGGAATCTCTACTCACGTGTCAGCGTTACATCACCTCCATAGCATCAGCAAAACCTTGGTGTATGATAGCAATGGACAGGAAGGTTGCATTACTTCTGTCAGAAAGTCTGCCAAAGGAAAAAAAGCAATTTTGCATACTCTTAAGTTACACATAAGATATGGATCATTCTAGATGTGGTTCAGTGCTTAGCTGATTGGGGCCCTTTCTGAGTTTCTAAAACTGTGAGTTTTCTATGGGTGCTTTCTCTTGGCCTCGGCTTTGCATTTGTCTTTCTTCTGCTTTGGTGCTGCTTATATACCTAAGGAATACCTACTGTCAACAAATAAAAAGAGGGATGTTGATGACGGCAGTTGATTGAGCATCTTCTGCTAGTTACTGGGGTTTAAGTTAGCATTTCTATCAAATCCTCCAACTCTGAAATGGAGGTTTGTCTTGATTTAGTTTATTCCTTATGGTATCAAAACGTGGTGACAGCTTAAAAAAGAAAAATAACATACTGCTTCAGGGAGCAAAACCAGAGTACAGCATTTTTAATGGTTTTAATTATATTACAGCCCTGTTGGTCTTTTTTCTAAGTATTCACTCCTCATATTTTTCTTTTGTTAGTAGCCAGTTGACAAGGGGAAGCTCTTATTCCCTCTTCATATTATTATGTTCGGCTTTGTAAATTCCAGTTGGAAACATTTTGTTTATCAGAGCTATATGAGGAGTTGTTAAGTGGGTATTCATTAGCTTTAGCTTTTGAAAGACCCATTTGGTTAAAGCAAAAGCATAACGCTCCTCTTTTTCTCTTCTCCAGCGTTGATTCTCCTGGTAGAAACTCCTTGCCTCTCTGCAGAGGAGAGAGATTACATCAGGATCCGTGCAAGGAAATCCTGTAGAGTGTAATGTTTCTTTTTATGAGCACTGGCAATAACGAAATAGCGGAGCATGAGCCGGAGCAGCCCAGCGCATGTGGCTGGCATCTCTGCTTTCAGGGCTTACGTGCCACTCTCCACTGCCAACACCTGTAGGATGGACACTTCCACCTTGACTGCTGGGCCAGGTGGCATCTGCTGGCCTGAGACCCCAGTGTAAATACAGGGCAGGGAGAAATGTTCTGCACAGGACCCTGTCTGGGATGGAAGGTTCAGGTGCATGAGCTTATGCGTAAGGTGGTTCCTTGAAAAGAAAACAGTGGTATGAAATCACGATTTCAAGGGGACATTTTGAGCTTTCATGAAACTTCCAGCCAACTCCTATTGGGACCTTCAAAAGGTCTTTTGTCCCTGCAGCCTGCATAAGCCTTGCATGGGCTTCAGGCCCAGGGAAACCCTGGCAAATACTCAGTACAACCAATACTCCAGCCAATGTATCTGTAGCAAGGAACTGACAATAAAAGAATATTTCCTTTTTATCTGTTTTGGGGTAAAACTGGCCTAGAACTTAACAAGAGGGGAGTATGGGGAGAATTAGTTTGCCCTCTGCCAGGAAACCCTGCCATTTTGCCACCTCCAGCATAAAAAATTGCTCTGTGGCTGAAATCCTGCCAAGGAAGTGCCAAGTAGAGTGCAATTTATGTATTGAGGCTTGTGTGTAGAGGATGGGTCTTTAAAGACGTTATCTACCCATTTCATCTTTATTTCCTGCATTTACTGTAGTTGAGTACTTGAAAGAGAAAAGAAGAGAGTGGTAAATGAAAATAATAGGGGAAAAAAAATCAAAAGAAAAAAGCCTCCATCTTCACAGCTGGTAAATCTATCCTTATTATGCTTCTGTTCCCTGTGACTGTTTTCTGCTTTGGAGCTCATATGTAATTTTAAAATACTCTTTAAAAACATCCATGTATAGTTGTAATGTGTTTAATTCTCACGCTTTTGTCATGACATGGAGTTCTTTCAACATACAAAAAACTTGTACAAGGGCAGTAAAAAAGATGGAATCTGGAGACATGCCACCACTGAAGGTTACTGCCATTGACCTGAGAAATCTTAAGAGGTTGTCTCAATTCCCTTCCCCTGAACCTGTCTCAGTGCAAGGAAACAGACCACATGATCTCTTGAGATCCTCCCTATCCCTTCACTCTTGGATCTTATCATGGATTTTCTAGTGGCAGCATAGTGTTTGTTATTATTTGCTGCCGTGCCAAGTAACGCAGCAACCTTTGTGAAATGAAGCTTCTATTTAATAAGCAGACACCCTGGTGGGAAACCAAAAGGCAGCAAGAAGATGTTTAGAAAACATAACCAACTAGGAAAGGTTGAGAGAATGGGGTTTGTTTTTCTGGAGGAGAAGAGATAGAGGGGGATGTGATACATTTTCCAGAATGCAATGGCTGTAACAAAGAGAACAGTGATTAAAATTGTTCCCTGTGGCTGTTAGGAAAAGGTCAACAGGAATTGAGTTTAATTTGTAGCAAGGAAGATTCAGGTTCCATATTACAAATCAACTTTCCAGCTATGAGAGTGATGAAACACAGTCAGTTTAGGGAGTCTGTTGCTCTCTCCTCTGCTTCCCTTCGAGACCAGGTGAGAATAACGTTTTTCAGGGGTCATATCCTTCTCATTGCCCCAGCAGTCAGGTGGATCAGATGAACCTCAGCCTCTTCCAGTCTACAAAACAACTGGGAGCTGTGGGCAAATTGCTATCACTGCCAACTCCTGGCAGGTTGGCTTTGAACCAGTGCTTGTGAGCGATAAAGTGCTCTGAAGTGGCCCAGGTGTTACAGAATCACAGAATCATTATGGTTGGAAAGGACGTCTGAGATCACCGAGTCCAACCATACACACAAAAAAAAAAACCCTGGCAATTTCGGCCACTAGAGCACGCCCTGAAGTGCAACATCTACACATTTCTTAAATACCTCCAGGGATTGTTGGGCATCCTCTCAATGCCCCAGTCATCCTCATGGCTGCCGTTGCACCCCATTCAGGCTGATTGCTGGATGCTGCAATGTGCCCAATTTACCCATTTCAGCCATGGCTACCCAGCTGAGCTGTAGCCAGCCTTCATGGTTTGAAGAAAGAAACATCTCCCTTGCCCAAGGATAAGGTAAATGCTCAGAGTGACAGCTTCAAGTGCTGGAAGTGAAAGGGATTGTGGATGAAGTGAAACCTGACAAAACCCTCAGTCTGCTCTCAGCTCAGCAGCTCATGGCTCAGTGCAGAATCCACCTGAGAGCCCCGTCCAACAGCTCCTCAAGCCAGCACCTCCCACAACTCCGTGAGACGATCTCCCCTGGTCTTCTGGCCTAGGGCCACTAGAATTCCCTGAGACACAGACTGCTGAGCCTGGCAGGGAATTTCAGGGGAGGATTGTATGTGCTTTCTCTGTTCTCTCCCCTGAGAAGTACATTTGGCCACTTTCAGAGGTGGGATACTAAGCTAGACAGGGTTTTAGTTCAACCAAGCATAACCACAGTTTGTTCTCACACTGCTCATGTTCAGGACCCTTATTTTCTCAGAGAAAGCACTGCAGAAGAGCAAAACAAGAGTTTTACCCTGTGCATGTCTGGGAGAGGCTGGTTCCTCCCCACCTGGCTCCTTTCTGCCAGGTTTGTGATTCCCACCTCTCCCACCTGTGATGTTAAAGCAAGGAGGTGCGGCAGCCTAGGATGTGAGCAGCCAGCTCCTGCTCAAACTGATGGGAAATTCCTCCTGGCTTCCCTGGGAGAAGAGTGAAAGCCATCAACGTGCTGCCTTGGCCAGCTTTCTCTCTTTTGTCATTAAAACTTACTGGAAACACAGCTTATGCACAGATACCAGTGCTTGTGAATCTAGGAGTTATTCCTTCTAATGACCACTTAAGGGAAATGCTTGTAACACTAAAAAGCTGAATCCCCATGTTCACTGCAGTAATAAAAGAACCATAAATAGATTTCCTAGTCAGGCACTACCCTATTTACAGCAATGAACTCCTTGCAACTATTCAAATCCCAATAAACTATTCATTCTGGAAAATGGATTCCACTAAACACTTGTCGGTAACAATGATCAAGGAATTCAGCTTGATGCCAGGCTCCAGTACGTGGGTCTCAGGCACAGCAGCACCCTGCACCGTGCTCCCAGCATGCAAACAGATGCCGATCCATGTGCAGAGAGGCTGAATTAAAACAGCGGTGGCTCAGATGCACACCTGGGAGTTAAATGGTGCCCAGGTGTTTGTATGTCGCAGGGACTTCTGCTTTATTAGCCCACTTCTTTCTTTTCCTCAGCACTGCCCAGTTCAGCTGGGAGCTGAATTTCACCCCAAATGATGCCCCAGCATGACCTGTTTGAGCCACAGCAGCAGCAAGGCAGGACAAGTAGCCCTCTGAGGAGGTCTCCCCAAGGGGCAAATGCGCCTAGCCTCTGGAAGCAGTTGCTGGCACCCAAATAAAGGGACTGAAGCAGGGATTTGAGCAGGCAGCAGTGCCTGAAAGGAACAAGGTCCAGTCAGGGGACCCAGAGGGTGAAAGAGGCATGGAGGGAACGCCAGGCTCCATAATGTCTCTGTTGAGAGTACTGATGGTAGCACATCCACTACGGAGCCTGTGTGGAGCTGATCTCAAAGGGGTCTTTGTTACAAGGGTTTTGCAAAACAGCTGTGTATTTTTAAAGTTTTCATTATTAAAATATTTTGCAAAGGCTTCTTGCAAAACTGCCCTGTTCTGTAGAAAGAGGCTTGGCAGGCCAGGCCGCTGAAATGCCAGACCCAGGTTTCAGCAGGTCCTGCGGCAGCTGACACAGAGCATAGTGGCTAATGACTCTGAGCCATGCCAGCTCTGAATGAAAACTAGAGCTAATTTTAAGTTAATTCTATGCTGAATGTTCCTATTGGTCTGGCCACAGGGAGCCGTCTACAGATCATTTTAATCTCATCATTTTCTTTAATGTTTCTGTGTCTCATTTTAGAACAGAGCACATTCTGCTTTTCAAGTTCAAAATCTATTCTGAATTAATTTACAAACTAGGCAGTGTGAAGACTTCACTACAGCTAATGACCAATGCCGCCAGTGTTTATAATCCGAAGAGTATTTCTTTCTTGCATTCCTTTGCACACTTTGACCTACCTCCTGCAGTAAAAGCACATTTTTAGTAGTTCAGTTCAACTTCAAATGGGAAATGAAATCAGAAACCAAACCAGAATACTTTCTGCATTTTATCAAATGTGATTTGTGATAAATAGTTAACTTTCCTTGGTTTCATATCCACACTTTTGTAACCTTTTTAACTCCTTACCCTCTTTCTTCCCCACACCCTGCCAGCTCTGCTTCATTTCATCTCTAAAATTTTCCAAACTTCTAATGTCAAAACACAAATTTTAGCCCCTGCAACAGCTTTCCAATCCTGACAGCCATGAGGGACTGGGCTTTCAAAAGAGGCCAGTTTCATTCTTGGGAGGAGACCAGACCCTTCGTATGCTGTAATAGGAACTAATAGAAAAACAATAACAAAAATAATAACAAGAAAATTTGGTTCAGTTCCACCCTCCAGCTACACCCTTGTGGCCCCTGGATATTTATTCCCTGTTCTGTTCCTGAGTTAAGTGCTGAAAGCCTTAACGAGCCCACATAACTTCAGACAGAGCATTTTGATGAGCAAGCCACCCTTGCCAAGATTTGCCCCCCTATTTTAGTGTGGATACTCTGCTACTGTCTTCTCGGTAAAGAGTGTCTCAAGATGGCCAGGCTTTGCCTCTGCAGACTGCACTGGAGAAGGAGACATCCCAGCAGCTTCTGCCTCTGCTTGTTCCCTCCTGTCCGCATTCAGACGTGTGACCTGCCATTCCCCTGGAATTGTTTCAAGCAGTGAAATCAACAGAACTAGTTCACAAAGTCTTTGACTGAATTTATCCCCTCCTGTTTTTAATAATGCATCAGGAACAGGACATTATCAAAACCTGGCTCTGGACCTTTCCTGAGCCCTAATTCTGATTACCACTGGGATTGCTATGGGAGTTGGCTCAGAACGACTCTGTGAGACGGAAAGATGTCATCAGTCTTTCCCCTTTGTCACTGTCCCTGTGGGGATGACAGCAAAGTGCTCCATCCTGCTATGGCTGCTACTGTGCTCACAGCTGAGCGGCACCCACAGCACCTCAGGCCCTGGGCTACGAGCATGGGGGTGGCAGGTTGCGTACCAGTATTTGGCAGGAAAAAAGCTCCTTCCCATGTTACTCCTCTTTCCTGCAAGGAGATGCTTTGAAATTTGGAGGGCTCCATTTTCCCAACACGTCTGAGTTCCTTGTGGCTGACACCCTCCATGCCATCCCCTTGGTCAGATGTTCTCAGGAGCATGTTCCTGCTCTGTCTCTTTCACCCCACGAACACAATCTTGTGAGTCTAGCAGCATGTGACTCTTGCCGCATGTTGATTTTCCAAGAATTTCCAGGGTCTTTATCAAGCCATCCCTTGTTCTTTATACCTGGATTTGTTCCAAGCATTGCTCTACTGCCTTGCAGCTCTCTCAACAATATTTCTAGTCATGTCCCACTGGTACACCAGCCTCCCCCATCTCTTTCACGCATGACTTTTCTAGAGTGTCTGACTTCTTGGTTGGTTGATATTACAGTCTATAGTTTTTATCCCCCAAAGACCGTGTGTTGTCATTGCAGCTCAGCTGTTTCCTTTGGTTTCTCATCATGAGAAAGCTGTCTTTCACCATAACTATTACCAGGTAATGCTTTGCTCCCTTTGGGCTTCTCATAGACTGGAAGTTATTTTTGTGTCTTGAATCAATGTCTTTAAGGTTATCTCTCTGGAGGTGCTTCTCCTCTAGATCCCCAGGTGCCACTGTGATTGCTCCTACAAGAAAACATTCACTCTGTGCATCTGTTACTTCCTTTTTGAGACTTGGAGAGGCATGCCTTTTCCTGCTATCATTTCCCTTGTGCCACTTTAAAAGTGTGGTCATTTCATGCATATATGGGATTTGATCATATTCCTCAATACCCGTAGCTCACTATGGGACTTCGCATGACACTAAGGGTAAGCGACAAGGTTCACTTGAGCATAGATACAAGGAACAAAATTCACCACCTGGTGGATTTACTACTTCCAATTTTCTTCTTTCCTTCTTCCTTGAGTAGTTGCAAGCACTGTTCCCACTGACATTGATAGCTGTATTCAGCTAATTTTTGTAGTGGGATTAGATTGGGCCTTTACCCTGAGTCAGGCTAAAATGACCAGTTTTCTCTTTCATGTTCTCCTGCCCATAAAGCCCTTCCAGTCCTGTATTGCACCACCTGCACAGCTCACATTAAACCGCTGTGACCTCAAAGAAGTGGTTTCAAGGCAGGTGGGGTGGTGTATCTTGACTCTGAAACAGTTAGTCCAAGGACAGCCTAAACCTGAAGCAATGCTGGCACGACAGTCAGGAGCCATAATTTTGCCCCAGCAAAGTGGAAGTTGCTTAAGGTGATTTTACTCTGAGCTCAGTGACCCCAGGTGGGGCAGCAGGAAACTTCTACCTGAATACCTCAACTTGCTGTAGGTGATGCTACCATCTCTCCTCCTCCTGTTATTACCCAGGCTACCTACCTATGTAGCTGCACTGGAGTCAGCCTGTTCAGGATAACCCTGCTTTGGTTCAGCCTCAGCTTTTGAACACTGAAGCAGGAATTATTTTACTGCAAGGCATTAGGGCTCATGTTTTGCCCTGTGGTCTTTATCCCTTTAAACCTCCAGGTGAGCACCCCAGCACAGCACCTTTCTTTTTCCTATTGTGTCTGGTCCATCTCAAATGTTCTTTTGCTGTGGTCTTAACAGCCCAGGGAGAGGAGGGTATGTTCTTAGCAGGAAGGCACCTGCCAAGGACCTGTTTCGAAAGTCCCTTCAGAACTAAACCCTGGCTGAAAAAATATGGCTTTTGAAAATGTTAAAGGAGTTTGAGCTCCCCCTCCTTGCACAGCCCCGCAAGCCAAAGTACCTTGGCACTGAGAGCTTCAAGATGTACTAAAGGTGGCTCCTTCCTCCCCCCCACCAACCCAGCCACTCTTTCTCAGATTTAACCCTGCGCTTCTTGTGGGGTTGCCTCTTTCAGCTCTTCCTTTTAAACTGACCAAAGAGAAAGCAGTTCCCTCCAGTAACAGAGGACAGAGAGGCTTCCTGACCAGGCACTCTGTCCCTCCAGGAGCCTGGGGAGCCATGGGGGGGTTAAAGCAGTGCATGCCCAAACCCCACCTCTCCCTTCCCCTGCCTTTGTTCGGGCTTGGGCACCGAGGTGGTGGGCAGCTTGCCACTCTCCAGATGGACTTGCTGCCTCTAGTTTTCTTCCTTTTTTTTTTTTTTTTCCTTTTCCTTGCTGCAGGCTAAATCCTGATCCCAGGGAAGTCAGTGGCAAATCTCTCATCTGTTTCTCAGGGACCTGGGTTTTACCCCTGTATAAATGAGTCGGAATAAAATGGCAAATGGGTTGTGGCAGAATAGTTGTACTGAGGCAGATAGAGAGGTGAAAACTTGAATCATCTCCCGTAATTTTGGCTGCTGTAGCAGCTGAACTAACAGCGAATCCCCTGAATGCAGACTGAATTATCCATGCTCTTAAGATTGCACTGAAGCACCTAAATACATCTTTTCCCCTCCGAGTTTGTATGCAGCCTGACGTGTTAAGGTCAAGATCCGCGCTCCAGAGAGAAGCAGATGGTCTCCTGAGTGATGTGTTTTCACTCACTGAGCATGAATATGAAAAAGCGTTCTTATTTTCCAAGCATATGAAAGTCAGTAATGTAGAACAGTCTCAGGGAATCTTAATATGTGAATAAACATGCATGTTGTGAGAGTTTATTTTGGTCTTTGTGCTCACTATGGATTCCTAAGATTAAATGATACTCGAATACTATATATCATTGTTTTTATTAACTTAGTTCTAATGTCAGAGCCATGCCAAAAGGCTGTTTCAATTTGTGTAGATTTATAATAATTCTGATCTTCATAATGAAGTAAGCAAAACCAATCCTGGAGTCAGTAAATGTTCGCTTTGCAGAAGTCTCTATATATTACAAATACCAAATACATCAAGAATATTCTGAAGTGTTTATGGTCTAGCGGAGCTGTATCACTGAGGGAATGGGATGAAGACAATCTCTGGAAACTCTGTATAACAAATTATGTTGAGTTTTAAAGCCCGATCCTGCTTTCTCACTGAATCATGCAGCCTTTATCAAGGACCCTTGGGCAGAGGCACCAGATGAGGATTGTCCCCATCCTTAATGTTCCACAAAGCACATCACACCATGTCCAACCATGTTGCTGTGTGTATTCCCCTCTGTACCACCTTTGCCATCAGGCAGTTTGAAGGTCTGTATCCTTGGTGGCCTTTCTTCCCTCATCCCCCACCCATACAGGAAGGGAGGAAACAGTGGAACATCTCACCCCATCACCTGCTGTCGGGACCCTGACACACCATTTGGTCCAACCATGGGCAGAGTCACCTGAATGGTTTCCCCAAGCCCGGGCTGCAGACAGAGGCCAGTATCTGCTCCTTCCTCCCAAAGCAGTTGAGTTTAAAAGGGCAGGGAGGAACATCAAAATGTTTTTAATAACCAACACAACATCTGGAACACCAGCTTCAAGCCTTACTGTGTCATTGGAAAGAGACCCCTTGATTTCAGGGAGATTTGTTTTAGAATCTAAAATTGCTTGCATGTCTAAGAGAGGTACAAAGTAGAAAATCAGGGAAAAGACTCTTAAGTGTATTTTTTTCCCCTAATCCTTCACCTGTACCAGCTGTTGGAAAACATCTTGCCAAACATCCTCTCTCATCATGCTCACTACAGAAATTTCCTGAGCTTGTCCAGCCAACCCAAACATTAATTTCTACTGAGACACACACAACCCCCCACCTTTCTCGCCAGCTCAAGTAACATTAAACGTTTTATTCAAACACAGAAAAACACAGAGATTCAGAGCTGAGGCTGCTGCTTCTCTATGAGCACTGTGTATTTTTAATATTTCTGGCTAAAGATGTGAGGTAAGGAAGAAGTGGAAGTGAGAACAGTGAATTCCATGTTGAAAGAGTCATATGCAGGTTTTTAACAGCATTTTTAAGTGCACCTGAAGAATTTGCAGTTGCATCCATTTTGTGCATAGAAAATTGTGTGGTTGTACAACTTCTTTGTGCAACAACAAAGCAGTAACTGCGAATGCCTGTATAAAATGTCATCTCTCTGCTCATTTACCCACTTGCCAAATGCAAATAGACATGCCTGCAAATTCTGCAAAAGGGCCGTGTGGGAGTCGGTGTTGAAAATATGCCCTTTCATGGTCTTTAGATGTTTCCTTAATTTGTTCTTGTCTGCTTATTCTGTGCCGCCCTTCCCCCCCAACATCTAAGCCATGTAATGAGGGTAAAAGAGACCCTCTGACAGTCCGAGGCACCCCTATAATCAACAGTTCATTGGTTCTTAAGAGCATTAAAATCCAGAAATGAATGCTGCAAGAAACTTTATCTGGGAGGTGACTGACTGATGGACGGAGCAAACCACAATGGTGGGCATTTAAAAACCCAGCTGGCTGTGCCACACTCGCGCTCTCGAGTGTGAGCAGAATGTATTGTACCTCCCCTGAAAAGTCTTACAGCACAGTCGTTCCTTTATGACTTCTGATAACCGGCTTGCACACCATGCTTTTTAAATCCCCCAAGACACTAACCCACCGATTGTCTGCATTTTTTTTAATGTGCATTTTTCTTTGGAGTGAGGTAAACATTTATAGTTGCCAGCATACACACACTAAAGCTATTGACTGAAAATGGATGTTAAAACAGAGTTTTACTTTGAAATAGAAGGAAAAAAATCCTTCTAAAATTACAAATTTCTCTTTTGATTGTTTTTTTTTTTTGAGGTTCTGTTAGATCTGTACCCTAAGCCTGCTTTTAACCTCTTTTCAGTCAAAGCTTGCTTTTTTATTCAGAAAGTAGGTCCCCAGAGACTTTACTTGTCCGGTATGTGCATTGTAATGGAGACAACTATGTATGGGGTTAGCAGAGAGATCTTGCCAGTCATATTTTTTTTAGATATTTTTTTTTTTTCTAGTTCTGACTCACTTGTTGATTTGGGGGAAATGTTTTTGCCAAGTAAGACTTATTTCATCCTATTCTTAATGAAATGAGCTTAGCCCAGCAATTAGGGCAGCAGTTTGACCCACCAGACCAATGAATATGCCTCCCAGGTTTGCAATGTTTCCATGCAGACCCCCAGACCCTCTAGCACTGACTCCATCTTCCTGTATCACAAACCCCAGCTCGGTGCTAAAGGATGGGACTCTCAGAAGCCAGCATGATGAAGAAGATGGTACACACTAAGAGATTGTAAGAAAGGGTTGTATTTTGGGTCCTGATGCAAGGTAATTGCTGAGAGGCAATTTTGAAAGTCAAAAACTGTGGTTTGAGTGTCCTCTGGGGAAGCAGACTGGAACATAGCCATCTGACCCCATCTATAGGCTGGGGCAACCAATCCTCTGCTGTCAGCTGGGCTCAGGCACATCTCAGATACTCCCACAAAGGTTTCAGAAGCCTACAGTGGTGGACATGCCATGGTTCAGTTTTTTCCTCTGTGACCCCTCTTTAGCATTAGAAAGTGTTTCCTGAGCTCTAACCTCAATCTTCCTTTCTTTAGTCCATGCCCATCTCTTGTCATCCTATCTGCCATGGCAGAAAGTCCCCTCTTCTCAAGCAACCCTATTATTTTAGTCTTCTGCTTCTGCATTATGTTCCTAGGTCTCTAATGAGACCTTTTGCTGTTCTCTCAGCTTAGTACAGCTCAATCATATCTTTCTTGGAGAACATTGCCCCAGAGTGCACACAGATTTTCCCAGTCACTTTTTAGAGCTGAAATTTGATTGTGTCTTTCATAGGGTGTAATTCCGCTTGTGTGTTCTCAGTCTGGCCTTCCCACTTCTACAACAACACAAAGTTGCTGTTCAGCTTGTAATCCACTACAGCCTCTTGATGGCTTTTCTGCAGAACTGCTCTCCAGGCAGTTGTTCTGCATCCTGCAGTATATAGCCAGTTATTCCTGGTGAGATGCAGAATCTATAAGCTTGTCTCTAGAACAGCATGCTTTTCTGTTAGACCTTAAAAACACTGGTTTGCCAAGATCATTTTGAATTCTAATCCTGTCCTCCAAACTCCTGACAGTCCCTCCCTGCTGGCTGCCATCTGTATATCCTCTCTGTTCCTTCGTCTGGGGCATGAATAAAAATATTGAACATGACTGAACCTGGGAGAGGCTGTGCCGCACCTAGCCCATATGTCCTTCCACTTTGAGTGGCAGTACAATATTCTCTCAATACAGCCTTCCTGCCCCACTGTGCCTTCTTGTGGATTACATGTCCCAAAGTGGACTTCAATGGCAGTTTTCCTCACCAGGGAAAAAAAGCCAGACTAAAGTGAAAGGTTGTTATTCAACTCCTTTCCTTTCTTCATGTTTGTGTTTACTAGTATTAAATCATTATTTGTTATAATTAGTTCTGAGAGGAATAATCTGATAGGTACATAGTTTGCTTAATCTGCTTAATTTTTCATGTTAGGGGTAGATGTGATATTTGCCCTTTCCGACTCTCCTGCCTTAGCCAAGACAATCTCCTTCTGCAAGCCGTGCAGAATAATGCGTCACACTAGCATTAATGCAAATACATTGATACAAAACCTTCAGACTTATCTGAGATCTTTAAATGTGGTTTTGGGAGAGCCTTACTTGTTCATTTTTTTTATCTGTTCTCTTAGGACCTGTGTTCCTGCTGTCCCCTTTTGTTTTCTGCTGTTACTCCTCCTCCCTGTTGCCCTGCGGTGGCTCTGCCATGCTCTGCTCCCAGGGGCTGTCAGAGCAGGCAGCCCCTTCCCCTCGATAACATTGTGTCTTCAGTGCTGGATGTTTCCATCACTTCCCTAAAAGTGCTGCCAAATTAACCTTCCTGGTCTGAAGGTCCAACTGAGAGCAGTTGTGCATTTCCCCCCTTTCATCACCTCCTAAAATCTTCTCCTCAGGCCGATCTCCGATGGTCTCAACCTTAGGGCAAAAGGGAGCATTTCAGTCCTTTGTTTTAGAATCTAAAAGGCAATATGATTTTTGGGGCCCCCTACTCCTCCCTGGCACCGGTCAGGAGGGCAGCCCTCCCGGCAATGATGGCAGCAAAGAGGGGCTGAGCGCCGGGCTTGGTAACTCCCCATCTGCAGAGGGAAGCTGGAATTTTGGGCTTGTTAAATTGCCCTGTCATTATGGAGGCACTGCAGCGGCTGGGATCTAAAACCTACTCAGGCAGATTAGGAATGTGTCAGATGCCGAACCCCTCAAAAGTGCTAATACCTCGCTGCCCTTTTATGTGGTTTAAGTCCTGCATTTGTTTTGGAGCCAACAGACAGTGCCAGGAAAGAAGATGAAGCAACCTTTGCCAGTCCTCCCTTTGTAAACCTTCATTGCACAGTGGGAAGCAGGAGAATTTACTTTAACTAAAGCCAACTCAGTGGTTTAATCTTTGTAAACATGTCTTAAGTGCTCTGCCTCTTATCTTTATGCCATGGCTTTTGTACCAAAAAGAAAGGGTAAAAAGCTGTCCAGCCAGAAATATCACAGTTCTGACATGAAAACTGGTCATTAATCACTTTTCTGTGGAGTCCTCTGTGTGCGTGTGCGTGTGTGTGTGTGTGTGTCCCTGTGTGTGTTTGTGCTCCTGTGTTGTTGAACTGGCTACCGGTGGCCCACAGTGCAAACACAGGCTGCTTCTGCAAGTGCCAGCACACATGAACAAGAAAAAAAAAAGAAAAAAGAAAAGAAAAAAGAAAAGAATCAAAGGATTAAATAGTTAAAAGGGGGAAAAATATCCTCACACAACCACACAACAAAATCTGAATTCTTCTGGATTGTTTGGAAAAGTCTTCCAAGAATGGAAATATCTTGCAGACACTGGGGATTTTGCAAACTAAACTCAAGAACAGAAAATTATTTAGTACTCTTTATATGTGTGTATGTGTGTGTTAATCAGACAAACATTTTAAAAAATTAAATCATTATACAAGTTCATTATACAAGTTCTGTTTGTTACCTTTTCAGCCCTTCTGGAATAGGTTAATCTTGTGGATGCTGGTTGTGTACTAAAAGCATGTGTGAGGAATAGTGGTTTGGAGGTTCGGCTTTTCATCTAAGACATTTAGAAAAATATTTCCTCTCTATTACTTGCAGATATATCTTAATATTTAATTTTCAAAGAGCAGAATAGCCTGTTATATCGTACATCACTCCCCACCATAGCACAAAGAAAGCAACATAGAATATGAGGGAATTTGAGGCACAAGATAACACCACTTTTTGCATGTAGCACTGAGTAACTGGACTTCTGAAACGAAGCTGAGAGAGTGACATGGAATGTTGGTGGACGAGAAAAAGCTGACAGTGAATCCCTTAGACACAAAGTGAGCTCCAGGACCCGCATTTCCTACATTTGTATAAGGTGGTTATATTGACCTCATGTCTCTGTGCCGTGCAGATGCAGGTACACAGGGGACGTTTTGTTAGGTGCTGTGTTTACAAACCTTCTCTTCAGGTGTATCTTTTTTTTCTAATCCCTTTTTGTTATGTTAATAACAATAAAGGGAAAATTGGGTGCACATTGCATTAAAACCACATTTTACTCAGAAACTTTGTGGTGTACCTGCAGCGAGACCATTTTGGTTTTGACACCAGAAACATCCCTTTGTACAAATGAGGACCCTGTGCATCTTCTGAATCCCTAATGAAGCGAGGTACCAACTCAATGGTGATGTGTCATGGGCTGCTAAAGGTGCTATTTCTATTAAAGTTTGTAAAACGGTATGGGACTTTGGTTTCTAGAGGAGCCAGCAAGAGGTTTCCTCAGAATATAGTCAGCTGGGAAAAGAAGCAAAGGATATTTATATAGAGATATATTTCTGAATCAAACTAAAAACTCCCTCTTTTCTACATGAAGAGAGACTTGGGGAGGTGGCCTTGCTTGCAAGGCAAAACAACTAAGGGGAAATTAAGAGTGGGAAGCCAATTGAGCTCTGAGAGAGGTGAAGGCTGGTTTTGTAGAGAGGGAAAGGGCACCACGCTGCTTGAGCATCTCAGAGATACAGACTTGGGATGAGTGGAAATGGGACTTGGGATGGGAGGAAAGTGCTTTGGAGGCACCAAAGGGCTATGTCTCTGCTCAGCAAGGTTCACCAGGCAAGTAAGGCGCCGGGCTGAAAAAGCTCCCTTCTTCTCAGCTTTGGGTTTTGTTTGTTTGTATATCTGCAAAACATGGTGATGTGTGCCCTGCAGATGTACCATGTGCTGCATCAGGATGATCTGGTTGCACACTGGAGAGAACCAAGAAAAGATTTGACAAACCACCAGAGAAAATGACAGGCTGTTTTCTTGCCTTTTATTGGGGTTTTACTTTTACCTTTTGGGTATCCTGGTTTTCTGAAGAAGTCCAAATTTTCTGTACTAAACCAGCCTGAGAGAAAGCCTACCATTGCAAATGTTATAGACAACAATTTCAGTGCTACATCCAACCAGGAAATCTCCTACATTAGATCTTGTCTTTACTACAGCAAAGAGACACATTATAAAATGAACAATTAGCAATGGTTTGGGTATAACTGATGACAGTGGGATTATATTTATTGTTATCTACAAACAGAATGAAGTCCAAACCAATAAAGTATATTCATTGTGCCTTAAAGAGAAAATTTCATTTTAACTGAAAACCATGCTGTGAGAAATTCAAATGGGGAAAGATTTTATTAACAGGAAAATCTGAATGATGATTGAGACTCATTGGATAATACTTAAGCAGATGCCCAAAAAGCCACACCCAAGAAAGAAATCTGCAGTCATTAAATGGCCTGCCTCAGAAGGGAAGTAAAACTTCTTGTGCATATGTGTACTCAGACCCCAAGAGAAAATGCAAAAAGTGCTTAATGACAATACGTATAAATTACAAGGTAGGATTTGAAGAAAATTGGTTAAAGGAGGAATGGGTCACAAGAAGAATCGTGACAAGCAGAGCTAAGGAAAGTTGCCTGTTGAGGAGGATTTTGTTGTATGTTTGGGATTTTATTTAAGTATTTCCAGAACATAAAGGATACTAACAATGACATGAGTCCATTACAAGATGGAAATAGTAAAACTGCCAATAAGAAAAAAGTTAAAGAGGCTTATTCTGTAATACTTCTGTCCTATATCCAAGGAGGAAAAAAACCCCTAATCATTTACATTTATTCATGTCAACCAACAGTGATCACACACTTTTTTGTTCTAGCTGTAACTAAAGAGAAGGTTAAACAGCAGACAATAAAGTCAGGCAAAGATCTGAGTAACCTGTACCCAGCAGTCTGAAAAAAAAAGCCAGCCAAAGAAAATAAATCCTCGCACACTGGGGAAGTTCCAGATGCCTGGGAGAAAGCTAGCATGATAAATGGCACAAGCCAGAAAATTTGTAGACCTCTCAGCCTGATGCTGATCCTGAGGATTCGAGTTGGTATGGCATAACATTTTCGTCAGGCAACAAGGGTGATGCAAATCATGTGGGAGATGCACTGAAGATGGGCAAACCTCAGATCATGTGGCAGATGCACCGAAGGTGGGCAAACCTCTGGTCTCAAAACGCACTTGCACAGGGGATATATGTTCATCGTCTGAAGATGTTTCTGATATAAATGTGATTCTGTGCTTAGTGGGAGAGAAAGCTGGGGAAGAAAGAAAGCAGGTGGGAGTTAGAGACCTTACACTGGTGTTGATGTTCCTAAGACTACTCACAAACAAAGCACAAAAATATGCTGGACTGGGAAAGGTACCTGATAGAGAGAAGTCTAAAGAGACCATCAAAGCAGAAGGTGACTTGATTGCAACCTATAGTCATTTATATGTTAACAGCTGACTGGAGAGACTATTTCAGTCTGGCAGGCAGGGACACAAAATAAGATCCAGTGGCTGGGGCTGGAAATAAATTTTTAATTAAAAGTAATTGACTGTAAGAAAGCACTTCATCATTGGAACAACCCATTGGATAAAAAGATGTTTTTACTGGAAGCTTTTCCAGAAAGATCTGTTTCATTTCAACCATTGTCTTTGGACCTGAAGCAGGAACTGATCTCAGTAAGTCCTGCGGCCCATGCAAAAAGGACATTGACTTGAAGGTTCATGGTGAGTCCTGTCCTTAAAATCTATGACCTGCAGAGAAATAAAAGCAGTGCTGCCTGCCGAGGGACCTGCTCTACCTCAGGTGCCTGCCAGAGGAGGCCCCACTCCTGAAATAAGTGATTTCTGAATTGAGGAGACATTTCATTCAAGAGAGTGAAAGTCATTTAGGGCTAGTGTAACAGCTTGGCGGTTCAAAAAACCACAGTGGGGAAATCTAATGATAAAATCTGTAAACAGCACAGTGGGAGAAGGGCGGTTATT
Organism: Tringa solitaria; assembly: GCA_026413425.1. NCBI lineage: Eukaryota > Metazoa > Chordata > Aves > Charadriiformes > Scolopacidae > Tringa > Tringa solitaria. The sequence goes on from JAOXJM010000001.1 coordinate 180,970,486, forward strand.
CATTGTCTTCAATATCTTCTTTAGCACATCACATTCAAATAATTCCTCAGGCTGGAAATGATACTCCTTATTACATAGATTACATTCAGCCATTTGGGAAAACAGGGTGGGGGAGGAAATATTAGGGTGTTTTTGCTTTGTTCCTTTTTGAGTCATTTTAGCTGTCTATAATACCACTGAGCAAGTTGGCAGTATCACCAATTCCCAACAGCACCATTTCACACCCTTTCTGCTCAAGTCTAAAAAAAAAAAAGCTTTAAAAAGCAAGAAGTACTATGTGAGGTAAAATACAGGTAAAAGCAAGGCCATCATAGCTGCAAGGTCTCCTTGCTAAACAAGCTGAAACTTGAAGTAAACCGGCAGTGGGGGACATCTGCAGACTATCAAAGATGGTGCAAAGGTTGGTGAAAATCTTTGTGGCCACAGTGATTCATAGATACCAGCCAAATACAAACAAAAGCTTTTTCTTTTGTGACACGCATAGTATTGTCATTTGAATCACACAAAGCCCTATTGTTGGGTTATTTTATCTTATTCCTTTTGCAGATTCAAGTGGAGCAATAGGCTCAAAGAGATGTTGGGGCAGAGCTTGTCTTGCATGCGGATGAGTGAAGTTTCTCTCTCATCTCAGGCTTTTCTCTCGCAGCTTTCTGTCCTTGGCCCTTTCTTCCCTCTCATTATCTGTCACCCAGATAAGTGCCTGCAGGTGGTGGGGACAGACTTCAATGGCCTGCAGGTTGATGTGACCACAGGAGACCTCAGTGTAGTTTCCAAGAAACACCAGGGCCTTGGGTAATTATTAGGGTGTTTAAAGCACGCTGAAGTCCAAGCTACACCAGCAACACTAATGGCAGAGCTGATCTGGAATCTTAAACCTAGCGCTACAGCCCAGTTTTACACACCTTTGATTTTTGGGGAAGACAAATCAGCCCAAGTGCTCCTTTTTGCTAGTACTTAATGCCATATTTCTCTCAGCAAAACTGATGAATGGACATAAAATGAAAACAAGCCATGCCTCTGCAAGTAATCGGTTGTAGGGGCTGCCAAACCCAGCAGCCTGACCGAGGTGAGGCAGCTGCAGCTCCGTGCACCCAGGTCCGTCCCGTAGAGGGGCCGAGCAGGAACCCACCGCAGGCACACCTCCACACCCACACAAGACGCACGTATGCATGTGGCTGGCCACACAGATCAACACAGACAGAAATACTCACACAAACACAGGCAGCTCAAATGGGTTAATCCTGTCCCGCTCTCTGGAGGTTCAGGATGAAGGTCTGTGAGTGGGAAATGAACACACTTACTTAATACTTAAAGGGTGGGTCGTCAGAGGATGGGGCCAGTCCTTTTTCGGTGGTGCCCAGTGATAGGACAAGAGGAAATGGGCCCAAATTTGAACATAAGAAGTTCCATCGAAACACAAGGAGGAACTTCTTTACTTTAAGGGTGGCAGAGCACTGGAACAGGCTGCCCAGAGAGGTGGTGGGGTCTCCTTCTCTGGAGACATTTGAAACCCACCTGGACGTGTTCCTGAGCAACTGCTCTAGGTGGACCTGCTTTGGCAGAGGGCTTGGACTAGATGATCTCCAGAGGTCCTTTCCAACCCCACATCATTCTGTGATTCAGTGAGTCTGTGATAAACATGCATATAATGTGGGTCAGTCCAGCAGCTGGTCTTGGACTGCCAATCTGCCCAGCAGCTGCCCCTGGATCCCAGTCTCCCCAGGCACTGGCACACGGTCATGCAAACCTCTGTGGCTGTGTCTTGCTCCAGGTACCTGAGGTACAGACCCCCTTGCACACACTTGCACACATGTGCACCCATGCAAACAGGTCTCTCAGTTGTCCCCCATATCCTTTGGTCCCTCCAGTAGCTGACTGACAGACCCTTGGGTCTCTCCAGGATGTGGCCCAAACCTGTAGGCACCTCAATACCTGGCTCCAAAGCCTCTTACCCTACTCACCTGCTAGTTTGGCTTGATATTTGATTGTGAACAAACACTGACATATACCTACCTACACAATACACACACACACACTCCACTGTCTCCTGTCACACATCCCTCTGACCCTGCTGCCTTTCCAGTTGGTGCAGCAGGCCCCATACACCCATGGATGCTGAATAAGGTCCACCTCCCAGGAGAGGACTTAGAGACACCCTTTAACCAGCAGACAGGACAGACTGTGCTGATGAGGTGCAGGGCATGGCCAGACAAGTGTACTGACCAGCTGCCTGTTTGCTCATGACTGATCCCTTTTATATCTTTCTGTTTTCACATATTCCTTCCTCCCCAGACCCCCTTGATACCTCCCTTTCCCCTCCTTTGGTTCTTCCCCTAAATGTCCCATACTGAGTCTCATGCAATCCCGAAATGCTCTTCCCTAGCATCCCATTCCCCCACAGCCAGTAGCCCCCCTCAGCCTGTAGAGTGCTCCGCAGACCCTCCCCTGTTGCCTCACCTCTGTGGGTCTCACTCCCTGATGCTCTCCTGCAACAGCCCTGATCAGGATGCTCCATTTTCTCTGATCAGGATACTGGGGTCCCCTGCCTGTCACTGGTATTATGTGCTCTATCGTGGTTGTGGAGACAAGCCTTTAAGCACAGAAACCAATAATGTGAGTCCAAGTATCACACCCGGCTACCTCAGCGGCTAGTGATGCAGCTTCAGTGCCCAGCCACAGTGAAAAGCAGGGAAGAGAGCTGAACTTCTGAAGCACCACTGCAGAAATATAATTTAGAAAAAGTCACCACACCGCATAGACCACCATTAGTCATCTCTGTGTCGGTACCTTCTCATGAAGATTAATGTGCAATTTGCTGCAATTTTTCCTCTCTGAAAATTTTACATTATTATCAAGATTCCTGATGCACGGGAAGTCCTTTAGCTGTTACACACTAGTGAACATCAGGACAGGCAGTGACATGTTCCATGTCATGTGCCATGGAAAGCGCACTCCCGAATCTGCCTGCACTATGCAATTCCCATCAATGTCAGCGAGGCTCATTCGCTGCCTCTCCTGAAGTTTCTCTTCACTTCACAAATGAACAGGAGGGAGTTCAGAGAGAAAGGGGGAACGTTAATTTTCTTCTCATTAGGCCCGGATGGATACCTCCAATGTATTTCCTGAATATACCGACTCATCTAAAACATTTAATTTGTTTCACCCAAGTGAGCACTCTGCAGATGCTTTAGTGAAGGACTTTGCTGGCAGGGTATCTCACAAAGACAATATAAGTTAAGTAAATAGCCAGCAATATTATGTTTGCAGATAAAAGACAAGTGTAGCTAATATATATAGATTATCAAGACTAAGCCATTTTGAAAATCTGTTCATCAAAAATTAGGTCATATCTGGCAGAGGCAGCAATGAGATCTCTGGCCATGCTAAGGTCAAAGAGGACTTTGAGGCCTTTTGTTGAAAGCTTGAGTGCTGTGTCTGGCTCGGGAAGCTGATTTAGCATCCGTCTCACTGCAGCAGAACTGTGTGTCCTGGCTGAAAAGAGGAGGAGAAGGAGGCACGATGCTGATAGGCCTTTCATCTCTTCTTTGATGTGCACAGAACCCTGTAAGCACTCTGCCAACTTGCCACCATCCCCAGTAGCCCCTTGTTACCACAACTGATGACGAAGGATGATGCCACGACAGCATTGTCTGCAGAAATGGGTTTCTCCTTTGGCACTGGCTGCTCTTATCCTGGGACAGGCTGGGCCCCAGCGCATCTGTCAGTCTAGCTGAGACTGATCCAAGTTCCCCCCCCCCCTTTTTTTTTTTCCCTTGATAAACTAGCAGAAATACTCCAGGCTTCAGCACTAAAACTTCTGTGGGGAAAGGTCAGAGCCCTGGCTTCAACTCAGTCTGACCAAAGCAGGCATCCCAAAACTGTGTGGGTCCTTCAGCAAGACACTCCATGTGCCAATCTTTGATAAAGCCAACCCCATCATAAACTTCCATGAGTCAAGAAGACCATGTGGAACTCTCCTCTTACAGGATCTTACCTGTTTGGCCCCTTTAACTTCTGCTTTCTTACGCAGAATAGGGGCACTGAAACAGGGCAAGAAAGGCTTCACAAGGCTGATCAATCAGAGGCACTTCTTCCATCCTCAACTTCTTCACCTCAGTCTGTAGAGTCCTTTTCTATTACTTTTTTATTTGATGGCTCTCTGGATTTTTAGGTGGCTGAGGCAGTATTTAGTGTTTTTCTTGGCATCCAAATTCCCTGTTGCTAGTAATTACTCTAGAGGAAAAGGAAGCTGGCATTCTTAGCTGAAGTAAAAGTTTCTAACAAGTCAACCAAGTGATCTCTACAAGCCCAGATCAAAAGACAGATAATCTAAAAGTCACTAGTGTTTTGTTTAAACTCCTAATTTTTCAGTGATGAATTTCAGTGCTTGGAATTGGCTTAATTCTCATTTCTTAGCCCCTTTCTCTTCACCTCTTTCCCACTTGGGTCACAGAAGTTGTTGTTGAGATGGTTTAGTCTAAGCACTAACCATCACCCAGAAGAAATCCCAGTTTGCTCTTTCTAGATGTTAGTAGCAGTTATTAATATTTACCTTTCCTGCAGTGGTTTTGGAGGGCTGACAGATGGTTTTGGAGTACTGTATTTACAGATCTTCCAAGGGTGGAGTACTTGTGTTATTTCGCTAATGTGCTTGGCCTCTCCTGTGGCAACTTTAGTGCTTCTAATCTGGATGAAATAGAGCCCAAAAGCATGCATAAATCTTTACCAGATAGTTCCACAATACATTAGGAGCTGGACTTTCCCTTTGCTACATGCCAGTTAACAACTACACTCTCATCATCTTTTCCACCTATTTCCCTTTCTGATGTAGCCAGCATATTGGAATCCTTCATAAAAACATGTCATTTATACTTATGCGATGTAAGGATTTGCTATTGCAGACAACTTGCTTAGAGTTTACTGGCACCAACAAGAGCAAAGCACACAATGGTAAATGGAAGCTCATTTCTCAAGCCAGCTTGAAGCTGAGGGTCTTTGTATTTGCTGTTTCTTAGCTGTGAAAATTACATGGAAGGTTCTGCAGGTATCAGCATTTTCTATAATCATTTCCATATAGCCAAATAGAGAAATTCAAGATTTTGGTTTCTGCACCTGAATTTGCAGGCTTTTAGAGTAAACTGGAAGACCTCTGAACAATATCCTCCTACATTTATATCTCGAAGTGTAAAGCTCTTGAGGGTAGTGACTCATAAAGCGTTTCTTCCTTCCTCAGAGATCCAAGCTTGCAAATGGAAACAAGATCTGCAATTCCAGTGAGGAAGGCGTCATGAGGGGTGGAGGGGGGGTGTCAGGGCCCACACCACATTACATGATGATGGATTGATGGGACCACATCAATGGGCCCTGGGAGCTGTGTGGCGGTCAGGGTAAGAGGAGGTGGCAGGAATAGAGGAACATCATTAGTTAACCCACCCATGGGGCAAGAGAGACCTCAAAACCAAAGGGGAACAGCCTGGAGGAGTCTGGAGGCTCACAGCTTAAGCCGGCAGGTGAACTTGGCTTCCTAACGAGAAATCTACAGCCAGGGGAAAGTCACCAAAGCCCCCACCTGCTCCCCTGCTTCAATCAAAGTCACAAGGTGTCATGCCACAACACAAAAAGAAATAAAGTCTGGCTCAACCTGAAAGTTATATATTTAAAAAGCAAGGCAGGCTTTGCTAATGCCAGGTAGTTCCCCTTGCAGCTCCCTGATTTTTTTTAAGTCTGGAAGAAATTACCCAAACCTAGATGTGTTATAAGCTGAAGCCAGAGCACCTGCCTCTGCCTCTTTTTTTCAGCAGCCCCATGATAACTCCAGTGGTAAAAATCAATCAAAGGAGTAAGAAGGAGCAGTTAGCATTTTCTCCACAAATGCTAAAAGCAGAACCAAATGATGTGGATGAATCATCACATCTACTCTTATACAAGCTAGGATAAAAATGGAGGAGTCATGCAAGCTGGGATAAGTCGTCATAAGCTGGGACATAACGAACCTCCTCAAGTCAAGCAGAAACCGTTCCATGGGCAGCTCCTTGCAGAGCAGTACATTGTGTGGGGTTTGCACCTTTCTTCAAAGCATCTGTGCTCACAACTGCCAGAGGCAGAATACCACATTGCAGAAGGCGTTTGACTAAACTGCGATGGCAATTCCTAACTCACTACAGGTTTTATTCTGTTCCTCTTTCACTTTTCCTTTCACAAGGCCGTCAGGGTGTATTCATGTCCCTGCTATGAGAATGTATCAAGAATGTCTCTCAAAGGCAAGAGATATACATCCAGTGTTAGGTTTGCCAGGTAATGAAATTGTCCTTTTAATGCTTGTTTAATCAGAGCGATTTCTCCGGTGCTGTAATATATTTGTGATGAAATGATGATGCCTGATTTCCACAGATTATGTGAGTATCTTTGTGTTTAATGCACTCGTTTCTGGAAGTTACTGATCCTTTTGTTTTACCTCCTGCAACAATATTCGGAAGACCATACTCTTAAAAGTAGCAATTAGCACATTGCAATGGTACAAACGTCAACTAATCCCCATGGTGATGAGATCCCAAAGGCAAAGCCTGTGCTAATAAACTGAACAATGCCAGGGAACATTTCTGGGCACTGAGACTCAGTCATCTATATTGCTAATGTGTCATAGCCCTTCCAGGCACATTTTCAGCGCAGCCCAACCACCAATATCTCAAACACTCCTCATTTTGGGAGTTAGCACGGCACACTGACAATTCCTCCCAAGCAGTTTAGATGTGGTCATCCTCCTCTGAAGATCTGCACGGTGTAAGTACAGTGCAACCCATCCTTTGCCCAAGTCCTCATTTCTATAGGACAGTGATGGACACAGTTAATTAACCAGTGCTGATAGCTGAATTTCTCCTATCTCATGCTCACATCTTATCTTCATTCCCTGTGCTCCTGCATTTCCTATTCTTATCAGCCCTCTCCTCTGCTTTATCACATTAACAGAGCATGCTGACAATGAATTGGGTAAGGATAGCCATCATTCTCTATGGGCTCCTGTAAGGGCTGCAGGGGAGGTCCTGGGATGTTGCATTTTCTTATGTTTAGACTCCCCTCCCCTCAGAGTCAGGCACTACATTTCCTGGGCAAAGAGGAAATGTAGTTGGCTTGCTATCTCCAATAGCCAGCAAGCCAAGAGGTGAGTAAGAGAGACAGTGGGGAAAGTCCTAGAAAAAAGCAGAGTGAATCCTCTTCACAGAGCCAGAGCTGGGTACCTATGGATGTTCCCTCCAATGTAAAATGGATGCTGCCTGCCACTCCCACTCCAGGCACTGTAGTGATAGGACAAGGGGTAATGGTTAAAAATTGAAAGAGGGGAGATTTAGATTAGATACTAGAAAGAAAGCATTTACTGTGAGGGTGGTGAGGCACTGGAACAGGTTGCCCAGAGAAGCTGTGGATG
>JAOXJM010000001.1:180979945-180992159 GCA_026413425.1 Tringa solitaria
GGGGGGCAGGCTCTAATGTGGTATGCATGATAGATGGCATTTACAAGCATGTGAAGAAAGCCAAATGGTTAAAGTCAAGGTTGCAATCTCAGGACTCTGGATCTTTGGGGAATGTTTATTCTCTCAATTAAGCTTATACATATATTTGCCAGATGTCCAAGATCAGATTGCGTTTTTGACATACAACCCATGCTAAAAGAGGTTGTGCTCAAACTCCAGATGCCCCTGAAAGCTGAGCACTTAAACACACAGGGTGCCTTTGGGCTGATGCACTGGCAGCTTTGAGCTCACTGTGCCCCATTAGTCAGGAGAAACCTGAAAAGGCTCTGAAGGGCTTCATGGCTGCTGACAACTGTGGAGCATCTGAGGTCAAGCCTTCCTTTCTATAAAGTTAAACTCCATAGCGTGATTTTAGGTGTCCATACATTTAGTGTCCTATCCAAGTCACTCACCCAGCTATGCAGAGAGATATACCTGTAATGGCGCCATTCATCCCAAACTTCTGTAGGTCTTCAAGACCAGTGGGAAGACTGGTGCCTGTCTTTCCACCAACTACAAAGAGACCGCAAACAACAGGCTTGGCTAGATGTCTAATATTTAAGATAGCTGCACTATAGGCCCAAGCTGTTGTCAGACTGCTGCCAGGGTACAGACAGCCATCTACATGGTAGACATGGAGTGATGGGGTCACCATGGTTTAGGTTTTGTTTTCAAGCCCTTTCTTTACCTTGGAGCAGACACAGCCGCTTCACGTCTCTGAGCCAGACATAAATCAGAATAATTACTGCCTTCTACAGCAGATCTTCACCACTTGTAAAATAAGAACTATCAAAATATTTGTGATGGTTGTTACACAAGGCTGATGCATGGTCATTAGTCAGTGTATGCAAAGGGCTGTGTGATTCATGGATCAAAGATGTGGGGCTTGTCTCTTTGGTTTAGGGATTTCCATTGCACTCATCACTTGCTCTGAAGTCCTGACCCTATAAACACTTCTGTACGTCCCTAACTTTTTTATGTGAGAAGTTTCATTGATGAGCTAAAGCCTTGATACCACGCACTGCACAGTTACTTACTCCTACTTACTTTATTTATAAACCAGGGCTGTTTCTCAGAAGTTCAAGAACTTAAGGCACTGTATACGTTTATGTGAGAAAACTCAGGTATGTTTCTATTTGAGGTGTCTTTATTTCTTGCTAATAGAAATAAAAAATATTTGGTTCAAAAAATAGAAGCTTTGTAAATATATAAGAAGGAAAAACTACCTCCATCTTTCCTTTTTATTAATATTCACTATTTCTCTGGATAAGGTCTTAATTTTTGTACTACTGGTACTGGTGATATCTAGAGTTAAATGCTGGAAAAGCTTAAAAAAAAAGATAAATCGTATTTCTTTTTCATAGTGCTTGTTTATTTTTTTCAGATGAGCTGATATATTCTGCGTGTCTACCTTTGAGGTATTGAAACCCAGCAAAAAGAAGCCTTACTCACCAAAATGATTTTCTCTTTTAGGAAACTTTTTTTCTATCACTGTGACAATGTGGTTAGCTTTTGAGCTTTTGCCAGATGTATGGCAATGAGACATTTTTTTGATGAAGTCTCAGTTTCCATGGTCATGTCATTACATTGAGGCTTGCACTTAAGGAGAAAAAAAATGTGGGTGGACACAGGACCTGGAAACTACACTCTGACTTTAGACTTTACATAAAAACAGCCTGCACTGTGCTTCAAAAGCAAGTAGCATGGTTTTTCAGCCAGTCTCATTTAGGAGGAGGGAGCTCATATTTTTTAAGTTCTTGAGGCTGTTGAAACTCAACCTAATACCAGGCTACACTACTGTTAACTTCTTCATTAGTCTTGGATTAGCTTAAGTCTGGGGAATGCTTACCAGAATCGATGCTTTCAGCTTGTGATAGAAGTGAAGGTTGCTTTTATTTGGCGTACCTCTTTAGAAGACAAAATAAGAACAGCTCCCCGAGGAGGAAGAGGGAGGCAGAATGTGCTGCTGCCTCGAGGGCCTTCCACAATCTGACTGTGGGACCGGCCACCCTCCCGGGCATCTGGGTGGGAAGGAGAGAAGGTGTCCCTGCACTTTGGAGTCGGCCAGCTTTCCCTCTTCTCTCCACCATGTGCATACACTTCAGCTGCTCACTGTGGCTTCTGTACGTGAGTGTGGCCATGGAGTGGTCACGCAGTTCTGCTGGTCCATGACATTATTTCACGCTCAATAAAAGTTGTTGCTTTTGTATTAGCATTTTATACTCGACTTTTAAGGGGGCAAACCAACCTGTTTCTGTACAGTGAAACAGAAGGCTCAGATCTTTAACTGCAGGCCCCTCAGGAATAATGGTAGGGCTGGAAAGGAAGCTGCAGATCTTTGAGGGGATGAAACCTGGATGCAGGGAGGCTGTGCCCTGGTCCCAGCTGTGCCAGAGCACTCTCCCTGAGCAATACATTTCCTTCTCCACACCGTACTTGTTAAACAGCTATAACAACTTCTGCACATCTGTCTGGCCCATGCAGAATTGTGGACTGTCATGTCTGTGTAGCATTACTAATATGTCAAGACCCATATAAATAAATGACAGGTAGTGCTACCTGGGGACTCTCCTTGCAAGCCAGGTGACTACAACATGGCTTTGAGGCTTTTCCCTGTGTTGCCTTGTGAGAATCTCTTCTTTTCCACAGTGCAGGAAAATTTGCTGTTCCCTTGATTCTTTTAACATTTTCTTCTTTCAGACAGGCTTGGCTTAGTTTGGTCTGTTCATGCTCTAACTTTAAGCCTTCAGCCAGGCCTTGACAGTCTCCTGTACTGAAAAAGTGCTGTGCTTCACTAATATATTGTTTACAATATGGCTTGTTTCACATGTACATTATACCATAACTAATAGTTAATAATAGCTAACGGTTATATATAGATTCTACGTGAGTGGTGAAAAACAGATGCCCTGCAGGCACCATGTTTGAGTGCTAGGAGTGCTCACCTCAATCAATTGTACAAAAAGCAGGAGCAGCTGTAGCGAAGTCAGTACCATTCTGCCAATACCTTCTAGTGTCACCAGTGAGAGAGTCAGCAGCCTTTTAAGGTCACTCCAGTCAAAGACTAGCTGAAAGGCCAAGCAGAAGTCATCTAGAGCTGCCTTCCCCATGTCTTGGCAGCACTGGGGAAAGACACAGTTCAACTTTGGCTAGATACTCCCACCTTCTGATGTGGTAATCTCTCTGGTTCTGCTTATTTTTAGTCTGGGCAGATGCTGAGGAGGAATCTGTGATGAATTCACACTTTTCATCTGAGTGAATCTTCCAGGTATGTTCCCTTTGATGTTTATGCAGAGGGTGAGACTCTCACGGCTGGAAAAATGTCACTACATTTTCCATGTATGTAGCGCATATGTCAAAAGGTGTGAAGAACTGCTATCTAGTCAAGACACTTGTGGTTTCCAAAAGTAGTTAGGAAGATCATCACAGGTTTTCCCTTTACTTTAATAAGTGTTACTGAATAACAGGCATTGAAATGTTGGTGGAATTCCTGGCTAGAGTAGGCATAGAAGAGCAACATAGACCTATCTGCATCTATGAGATCTGCATGAAAATAAAAAGTTGTTCCAGCCATTCTGGAAAACAAAACAAATGAATGTACAATGTGTAACACTATTTGTAGTCAGAGCCTCAAAGCTCTGTGCCATAAAGATGACAGCAGTGAATACCATGCTAAAATCTAACAGGTCAGAAAAAAATAATCAACCTGCGCTTACAAAACAGTTACATGAAAACTCCCTAAAATATTCAGCATCATGGCTGTAGCTCTCCCTTGTCTAAAGGGGTAGCCATGTTCCAGTAGCCCCAGGTCTGATAAACCCCTCATTTCCACCAGAGTAGCTGATGAAATAAATGAACTGTGTAATATCAAGTGGCTGTCTGTAGAAGGCTGGCTGAATTTGACCTCAAGGTCTGCCACTACAAAACTAGGTCTTAGGAGCTGGTCTTTTGAAGAGCCCTGTGCTGCAGTGCCATGCTGTGCACCAAAGAAAAAAGTTACAGGCAGATCTGGTTTAAGCTCAGAGGTGAGCACTCTTGGCAGTTGTCCAGGACCTCAATTCAACAGGGCCCTGCTTGTTCCAGTTTAGCAGAGAGGCATCCAGCAGGCAGCTAGAAAGAAGGAGCAGCCCACATCCCCAACCTTTGCACAAGATCTCTATGGATCTGACATTACCTGTGAAGCAAAGCTGCTGTTTGCAAACAGCCCTGTCAGCAGAGATGCCCCCAGAAGAAGTGAATCTAAAATCTTTGCTGACCATCCCACACATTACTCTGGACATGCTCATCACCAGGTCTCTCATGTAGAGTTTTACATCACCAATGAAAACATTCCAACATGGTACACCACCATGTGGATAACCTTACACAACCGATGCTGTCCAAGCCCAGGTTCTGGGTAAAATCCAGACCTGACCAGAGGGCTGGTGCCACCTTCCTGTGTCCTTCAATCTTGAATCTTTTTGCAAGTATTTTGGGACTGGATGGAGCTATTTGGATTATGAAGTCACCAACCCTGCAATTGTGGGCAGCACACCACTCAGTTTAGTCAGAAATGCCCAGGATGACTTCCTCTGCATAACAGAATCACAAAACAGTAGGGACTGGAAGGGACCTTCAGACATCATCTAGTCCAACCCCCCTGCCAAAGCAGGGTCATCCAGAGGAGGCTGGACAGGAACGCATCCAGGTGGGTTTTGAATATCTCCAGAGAAGGAGACTCCCCAACCTCTCCAGACAACCTGTTCCAGTGCTCTGCCACATGTTTGAACAGAGTCTCCTGTGTTCCAACATGTACCTGTTGCCCTTTGTCCTGTCAACAAGCACCACTGAAAAGAGTTTGGATCCATCCTCTTGACACTCGCCCTTTAGATATTTATAAGTATTGGTAAGATCCCCTCTCAGTCTTCTCTTCTCCAGGCTAAACAGACCCAGGTCTCTCAGCCTTTCCTCATAAGAGAGCTGCTCCATTCCCTTGATCATATTTGTAGCTCTCTGCTGGACTCTTTCCAGTAGTTCCCTCTTCTTCTTGAACTGGGGGGGGGCAGAACTGTAAACAACATATAAACCTTCAGATCATTCCCCACCCCACTGTTAACACACTCACAGCCTGTGCAAAATCCAAGAAAAACAAGGCTGGAAATGACACCTGTCTCTTACAACTGATGCCCACTTGGAAGACCTTGATGATCCACATGGTCAAGCAGAGCCCTGGGTGGAGTGGGTTGTGCAGCTCCTGGTGTCCAACACTGCACTGGACAGTGCTGGTGTGGGGAAGAGGGGCTCCCACTTCCCACCACAGTACTTCCATTCCTAGTTTCTAACTATTGATTCTGTGATTCTGTATTTGCTCCTTTCTGCCTTGCTGAGATGATTTCTTGACACACACAAAAAAAGTGCTGTGTGTTCATGTCTCTGCTTTTTAAAGGTGTCCTTAATTACGTAAGGCTCCTGAGAAATTAGAAGTAATAATTGAATTTAGATTGGATTGGTTGTTTCTGAAAATAAAAGGTTATGGTGTCTTTTGACATTTTTTTCATGTTTCATCCTTTCCAATGGAGATTCGTCTGTCACTTTGTTCCACTGGAGATCCTTTCTGAATTTTGAATTCCTCCCTCTGCCTCTCCCCCTTTGCATGGACCAGTCTTCTTCTTTCTATCAAAAACCCAAGCAACAGTGAATTTCCACAGAATATACCCAACAAGACCTGAAGGAATTCCTGGTAACCCACCTGCACAGAGGCAGAACTTTCTCCACACAATGATACTTTGCAAACTCTTAAATGCTGTGAGAGTAACAATAAAAAGATGCTATATGGGACATGCTGACAAGCTCATGTATCTGATTTGTTCTTTGGCTAAGAGTTTCCCCTTTTCAGGATGTTCAAAAGCCCATGTCCTCAGTCCATGAGTACCTTTGGTTCCCTGCATCTCCAAGGTGCTATCTGTACTGTGATGGGTTGCTATAGCTGCTGCTGTAAGCGCTCACATAAAACCTCTGCTGGGCTGAGTGCAAGTCAAAGCAGGCCCTGAGCAGACTTAACTCATTCAGCAGCCTGCTGGGGAATAACTCACGTTTCTTTTTACAGCTTGTCTTTTCCTGCACTCTGTCTGCACAGTCTGCTACCTTCCCTTATTCCCTCTGGCCCCATGTGGACCATGATTTGATTGATCACTGATCCATGCAGACCTCCTGGACATATCCTTCAATCCAATGTGCTTAGGGAGAAAGACGTCCGAAAGAAGCCATGTGTGCTCATTGCCAGGCTCCTGGGCTTCAGGAGAACACACAGGGAGAAGGAGTCCACCACTGAAAAAGCCCCATCCTTGTGCAAGAGACTGTCCCACCACACAGCCAGGGATGCAGGAGGAGACATGGTTTTACATCAGGTGCCCCAGGGCCCTGGAGAGGGTCTGACTGCACATCTCCACACATTGTCCCCGCACGCAGCCACAAGCGTCAGCAGTGGCAGTGTCCTCCAGCCTCATTTAAACTTTGGAGCCACATTTGTTAATTGTTTCTCAAGTTCAGCTTAGGCAAATGCCATTTTAGCATAATTTTGTTTTCACAGGGGACAGATTAAACCAATAATTATAATGACACATATTAGGTACAGCTGTCCTATTTTGTTCCCCTAAGCAGGCCTGCAGCACTGTTTCCTAATGTAAACCCTGATCCTACAAATCTGAGTAAATTTTACACATGGGAATAGTTCCTCTAGAGTTCGTTGAAGCTGCTCTGATGTGCAAAGCTGGCCCTTACTACAAGTACTTTCAGGACTGAATTCATCGTTTGAGTGGTCCAGTTTAGCCTAGTTTTTATCCATACTTAGAAAAAAAAAAGAATTTACCAAACATTATTACAAACATGATCAAGGAGTCCTCTATTACTTTCCTGAACAAATTTTGATGAATAGTAGTCGTGGCAGTAATGGTAGTCATGGCAGTAAAATGACCTTTTTCACTTTGGAAGTAGTCTTGCAAAGGTCTGTTGGTCATTGTTTGTATACCATCTTAAAGATGAACAGATCTGAAAGCCTCTATGTTTTAAAATTTAAAAGTAATGAATTTTGAGCGGTTTTGGGTTTTTTTTCCTAAATCTAGAACCCGGTAGATGATTACCTAAAATAGGAAAATGAATAAGAGATAATTTCACAGTCAACCTCCTTAATGTGGAGCTGAACACGGTGTATCTATATACTGTGGAGTAAGTGACAGATTCCTCTCTATTTTTTTCATTTATATCTATAATATGTAAAAAGTGACACAGAACCCAAAATAAGAAAACAGATATGAAGAGAAACTGAGGAGTACCACAGGAAACTATAGGAAATCCTTTACCTCTTTTTAAGTAAATATATTTCCATTGGTAATTATGGTATAACTTACAGTATTAAAAGTATTTTAAAATAGCCTGACTTTCTGCACATCTAAATGCATTTTTCTGTACTACAAGGATAATATTTGCTTTACAGAGGAGCTGTGACATTGGACTTTAAAAATCAAGGAGAGGTCCTCACACAGCAGGTATAATATAAAACATTCTGCAGTAAGTGATTAATCTTTTCTTTAATCAGGCCTGAAGACTAAGTAATTTAAGTTTCTAATAGCTTGGGAAATTTTCAAGATGTTCTATAGACATTTCAGGACATGACCCTCAGCTGGATAACAGAGTTGTAGCTCATAGAGTCCCTTGTCTAGTGGTTGATGATGACTTCTATTATTTTTCCACATTTGTGATTTTTTAAATTCAATTTTCATATTTTCCTGTCATTGCATTGTGTTTTTTTTCTTAGTTTCTGCCTCCTCTGACTACGATGGAAAAAAGCAGTGAGCTATTGTGGGCACTGGCAGACGGGGGAAGGGGGGAGGCAAATTAATTCTGCACAGGGCATTTGGCACTCTCTGAGTTTTACAGACTTGTCTTTCCCACTTAACAACATTCCCACTTAACAACATAAAAACATATTTACATTTAATATAGGGGGAAAGCAGAGGAAAAAGTGAAGCAGATCTTGCTGTGACCTTAATAGATAGTGAAAAGGAAAAGGAAAAAAAAAATGTATTTCAATGCTTTATGTAGCTGGAGGCCAAAGCCTCTGGCTGTTGTTACAAGAACAGTGTTAACAATATTAATAACAGCAGATGAGACAGATGATGGAACTGAGAAGAACAATTTAAGGGAAAAATTACCATGCCTCTATTAGACTCAGTCACACACAGGCACAGAATTGTTCGTGTTGCAATTCTTCTACGGCTGAACAGCAAGAAACTAGCTGTTGTTGGATCACTGTGGGTACATCAACAGCAAAACAAAAAAAAGTGGCTAAATAGCGCAAAATATACTGTGAAAACAGGAAGGAAGATCATGTAGGTGGGACCATATGGCATAAGCTTCTTCAGTAACTATAGAACATTCCTCTTCCAAGAATGAGGAAATAGAGCTCAATATAGAAGTGCTTTCCCATGCATTCAAAGTACTTGCTTAACATAGAACATGGAGGGAATAAAATTTGAGATTGTTGCCAATATCTGTATCTTTGATTGAGGTTTTTGGGCCACATTCATTGAGGAGCATGAGCAGGGATGCAAAATGAATGCTAAGCACATGAACTCTGTGCCCAACCAGGAGAAATGCAAAGGCAATTCATCCTGTTGGGCTAAGGTAAGGACCAAACTCCATTTTTTCTGCTCATTGTTTTCTTCTGAAACATAGCATCACTTTTTGGAGGAGAAATTGTATAAAGATTGATTTATTTTCTTCCTTCTTTGTCAGGAGAGACTAGGAAGACAGCAATTCCATGCTGTTTTATTTTTGGAGAAACCCTGAAACCATCAGCTCACAATAGAGAGGACAGGAGAAAACCCAAGAAGGGTATGTGTGTTGAGTGAGGAAACACAAATGGCCCTTGATAAGAATGAAGAAGTGTGAACCCTGTGAAACTATGTGAAGACACTGTGTGAAGGTTTCCTGGAATATTTGGGTTACAAAGTTTAGGATGTAGCCCTGAGGAGACAGGAAGCAGGAATTGTTTCCTGCTGTTTTGAGTGGTTTCAGCATTTAGGGCCTGAGTTTGAGTGTTGGTTGAAGAGGAGCAAATTGAATCCCTGTGTGGTTGCAAGGAAATACATGGGAACCTCACCTTGGGGAAGAGAGAGGGCTCTGGATTCTTGAAGGACATGTGGGAAAGAGAAGGGGGAGAGAAGAGAGCAGCTCAGTAAAGGAAGAGTAAAAGGGAAAAGGCAATGTTAGAAATAGGATAACATTGTTACTCTCATTTGATTTTGGACTTCCATTTCCTAGAAGGGACGGAGGGGTTGATTTGCACTGTACTATCTCAGTAACGGGTAACTGGGGCACCAGCCACAGGCTTGCAATGAGTTAAGGGGTTGACAGCTTTAACTGTGAATGCCAATGTTGGTACAAGTGGCATGTAGGCCAGAAAATGGATTGAAGTAGCAGAATACACAAAGTTCCATATATCCGGGCTTCAGTTGTGGAAAAGGAAGCTAATTACACTTAATGATGCTGGTGTTGGAAGAGAGTTGCAGAAGGAGAAGGGAAAGTGGCCAGACCGGGAAGAGAATATTCCAAGGGCATGTCAAGAGCATCGTCCCGCTTAAGTGATTCAGCCATTTCACTTCAGGAAAGGGAAACTTCACAGATGTGTCATTCTCCAGACACATCTTCTCCCAGTTCTTTCCTCAAGGATATCTGGATACCAATATCTTGCGTTTAGCTGGACAACCTGTGCTGTGTTGTCTGGATGCAACCCTAGCTCTCAGTCTCTGATGGCAATCTTCCCAGCTAAAACAATGGTCCTTTTCATTTACCAGTGATGCAGACCTAGCAGACATATCAGACCATAACTGTTTTCTCCTTTTTTTCTTTCTTTAGTGTGTGTGTGTGTGTGTCATTAATCACCAGCCAGTGATTTTACTTTAAATGAGCATGACAAAGCAAGGGGCCATGGTAGTAGGAACACATCGTAGGAGCGCTGGCACAAATGCACTTTAGCTGTACCAGACATGCATGTTCTGTGTAACCAGGGCTATTCCTGCATCAGCAAGAAGAGGAAATCTAAACGTAACCCTGCACTTACACAGCAAGCCTTTCAGCTGACTATTTTTTATGGGGCTGCTGCCTTCAGCAAGATCCAGGATACTCAGGGGAAACAAACATTTATGGTCTTCTAATATTTCTTAGATCTGAGTCACTCTTATCTTTCCCTAAATTTCTGTTTGCTGCTTGAGAGATCAAGATTCCTCCCAGTGGGTTTTTCTGTCCTTCAGCCTGTTCACAAAAATTTCAGCCTGGGTTTGGAAAGAAAGATGTGATCGATGGTCCTGGGTGGAACAGCCTAAGTCTGTTTGCATTCTTGATACTGTTGGCTCACAGGAAGTACTTCCTTTGTACAATTATAGTATTGTCAAACAAATTCAAATAAGGAAGAAATCCCCAACTGATCACAACTCCCTCAAACACAGAGGTCTCCTCCATGAGCATGCCATGTCAGGTGAGCTGAAGCCCACCACTAGGTCTTCCAATCTCCTTTAGTTTTGAACATTGGAGGCAGCAGCTCTGTGGAAGGCTGGACTCTGGGCAGAAAAGCAGACACATGTCTAGACACGCCTGTAGACCAGCTTGGGCATCAGTGGTTATTTATGCCAGGACTGATTTCAGATCCCTGCGTGCAAAATGCAGCTCTGTGAGGTATGGCAAGCAGGAGAAAGCAAAAGCACATGGGACGTTTGTTACGGAGAACAACGAAACATCTTTCTTTCGAAACCTGGTTGCCATAGAGCAAAAAGCAGTCATCTCGAGTGTTTGGAAAGCAGAGCTTCTTCCTAATAAACACTTAGGATGGTGTTTATTCCCGGCTTAATAGAGTCTCTGAGAGACAGCAGATTTAATTGTAATAGTAGTGTTTCGAAATGACATATATTTTCCTTGCTCTGAGATCTCTAACATCTATTGAGGCTGTCAGAGACTTAGAACATAACCAAATACAGCTGAAATTTTCCATGAAGTGAAAACTGGAAACATCTGATGATTTGCAAAAGTTCATTTCAAAAAATTTTTTAATTATTTTCTTTTTGTTAATGTAATGTGGTTTTCATTTTTATACTCATTATTTACAGTATTTCACAATGTGTAATTAGTGATAGCATGTAATTACTTAATTGAAGCATTCTATTATTTTAATTATCTTTAAAAATTGTAGAGACGCAAGTGCTATTTAGCATGTCTAAAAGTATGATCTTTTCTGTTTCATAGTGTCTCCTGCTTGTGATTTTTGATGCTGGCATAAATGAAATTGTGTAAAAATAATAAAATGAAAAGTTAAACATTAGATTCCTTGAAAACTGATAATTAAATTCTGAAAATATTTTTTTCATTGTAAAAGTGATAAACCAATAACTTTTTATCAGGTATTATGAAAATCTCATTCTTTTCAATTAAGTTTAGATTTTTAAAAAAACTACACTGTCAGACAGTACAAAATGCAAAGCAAGACTGGGAATAAATTCACACTGGTCTATTATAGAATGCTCTTCTCCAGAGTAGTTTTCATACAAATTTTGTTCAAAGAGATAAACCTTTGGTCTAGACAGACTTGTAATTCCTGCTAAACCTAAGAGACACATGCATGCCATTGCATGCATACATGTGGAGAAACAACTCGGCCTAAAGTTTGAACAAAACAAAATGATCAGATAGCCAGATAAATTATTGTGATGGAAGATGTGACTAGGCATGGATGGCTAAATTAATTCAAATTGCCTCATGTTTGCCACAGGCAAACACTTACCACAGGTTAACTCTGAAACTTGCTGCAGTGCTGGTTTTTCATGTGTTATAATTATTTTTAGCTGTATCTACTGAGACAGAAACTGTTTTAGAAATAAAATATGTATTGATATTATTGTTTTGTAAGCAAAAATGTTTAATTGATTGCATATTTCCTTGTAGCATACAATGAACAATCATAAATCACATCAGTATTTAGACAAACCTAATCATCTACTCCAAAAGTTTGTGATGGAGGGTAGCACCTGGGTGTGTAGAAAAGCTAAGAGAAGTTGCACTTTCACACATGGTGCTTTAATGAAGAAAAAGAACCATCTAATGGGGTTAAATGAGCCCTCTATAAGTGGTGATCAAACTGTGGGCAAGG
>JAOXJM010000001.1:180995936-181018855 GCA_026413425.1 Tringa solitaria
CTCCCCAGGTGCAGCACCCTACACTTGCCCTTGTTGAATTTCATTAGGTTTCTCTTGGCCCAGCTCTCCAGCCTGCACAAGTCTCTCTGTATGGTGGCACAGCCTTCTGGGGTGTCAGCCACCCCTCCTATTTTTGTGGAGGCCTTCCCCAGGCTTTCAGGACAGGACATGAACCAACAGAGACTAGTGGTTTTCCTCAATCCAAACCACTGTGTTCAAACACAAATGAGCTCTGGGCAGTTCTGGATGATCACAAAAAAAACCCTCTTGAGTTCATCCCTTTTGTTGCATCTCCTGTGTGTGCTGTGGAGTCCCATGAGATGACTGGCCCTCTTCACCTGCGTGGAGCACCTTCCACCTTCCTGAATACCTCCAGGCTCTGAAGAAACCCAGCCTTGGAGCAAGGCAGGAACGTTTGCCCATAGCTCATGTTTTAAATTAACAAATGCCTATTTGCTGAAACCAAAGTCTTAATTAAAACTAGGTCCTATTCAGCAAAACTTTTGTGTAGAAGCTCCTGACCAAGCTACCCTCCAAAGAGAAAGGAGACAACTTCCAGAGAAGCACTTCTTGGTGTAGCCACTCAGTTGGGGTTTCAGAGGCTTGGCTCAAATCCTGGCCCCAAACCCTGAGAACAGGGATTTAAGCAGTGTCTGCACCCTTCTAGTTTTGTGCTTCAAGAAATTGTTGGCTATTCCAGTGTGTGTTAAGCAGGTAGTAAATTCTGTCTCTCCCTCTGAATACTTCTGAAAAAAATTGGGTTTGCAATGCACTGGAATAAGGATTTTTTTTCTAAAAAAAACCTTTTAGTGAAACAAAAGTCTCAGTTTATCTCCTTTATTTTCTATCTTTATTGCAGCAGCTTCAAGGAGAACAAACCAATATTCAGTATTCCCATATGGGGTTCAGTTTTCCTCCTTATCAACTTACATATCTAATAATATGTGTTACAAACAATTCTTGCCATATTGATGAGATGAAGTCACAATAATGGGTGTCACTTTTAATGCCAAACCTTTTAGGAATAGTCCATATTTCCCAGTCCCTATCCATATAAAATGTTCAAAGGTTTTGTGATTTTTTTTGCTTGATACCACGCATGTATTCGCTCAGCTCAGGCTGTTGTTTTAGCGAAGTCCTGGAGTCCTTGTGGTCTTCTTGAATGATGTTGCTGGGCTAAAATCAGGCCTCTGTTTTTCATATCTTTGTCAATCCTCAGCTGGACAACATGGTAAATGACAGGAGCCAACAGCACTCAGGAAATGTGGTTGACGCACCTCTTCAGCAATGTGAGCTACCATAAGTTTGTCAGATTCATTCTTTTCTCTCTACAATGTTTTCCTATTATGTTTAAAACAAGCTTGAAGTTTAAACTTTAATTAAAGAAGTAGAAGCAGGGACAGGTGACACAGCAGGAATAGAGAGATACTGTCTGAGCATGAAAGACCAAGGTTAGGAAAGTCAGAACCGACCTGAAGGGTGATGAGGAAAGATTTCCACAGGTATCACCTTTCAGCAGCAAAAGAAAGACCAGTAAAAATGTGGGTGCACTGCTCAGTGAGGCAGGAGAGCTAGTGACAAAGGACATGGAAGAAGATCAAGGTACTCCTTGTCTTTACTGGTAAGATCTGCCTTCAGGAGTCCTAGGCTCCTAAGACCTGTGGAAAAGGCTGAAGCAAGGAAGAATTTCTCTTGGTGGAGAAGTATCATGTTAGGGAACATTTAAACAAACTAAACGTACCCGAGCCCATGGGATCTGGCAAGACCCATCATGAGTGATAAGGGAGCTGGTGGACATCATTGCGAGACCACTCCTGCTGATCTTGGAAAAGTCATGGGGATCACAGGAGGCTCCTTAGGACTGGAAGAAAGCAAATGTCACTCCTGTATTCAAGAAGGGCATGAAGGAGGCCCCAGGAAATGACCCAGGCAAACCTCAACCCAGTCACTCCTGGAAATGATTTCCAAACATATTAAGGACAAGACAGCAACTAGGAAAAGTCAGCATGGATTTATGATGGGAAAAACATACCTGACCAACCTAATAGCCTTCTGGAGGAGTGAGGCATCTGAAGTGGGGCTTAGGTAGATTACAGATACAAAATTTTGCCAAAATTGCCTTTTTGCCATTTCTTTCTTGATATTGCTCCATAAGAGAGATGACAAAATCTCTGGCAGGCCTTTGGCCTCCCTCATTTCTGAGAAAACTTCTTTTTATAAGCAGATAGTTAAGTGTCCAAAATATCTGGAGGCAAGGCTGAACAACCTGAACTGATAAAACTCCAGAAAAGATACTGCCTTGTGTGTATTAGCCAAAAAATCTACCCTTGTTTGCTTGAAATCTGTATTTTATTTAGTTAGTCTACATGAATATGTGGTTATGGTTGCAGTGTGAAAATTTTGGTAATAGTCTTTATAACAATGAATGGCCTGGACCAAGTATTTTCCTTTATGTCAGTGAAATTTCTGATAATTAATTTTGACACCCTGTATTAAAATAAAAATAAAGAGCCCTTACTGAGCTTCTTGAGCCAAAAATGTAGCATAACACTCAGAGAAGCTTGAAATTTTTCCAGCAATCAGGTTTTCTATCAGAAAACGTTGTTGGATTTGACAAAATGGAAACGTTTCACAAGCATCTTGCTGAAACTTTGCCACTTAATTGTAAATATAAAATTGGATTTTAGCTTTATTGAACTGACCACAAATTTTTCCATTCTGGTCTACACCATGAAAACCTCTGAGTTTTGAATTGAAATGCTGAATCTCTGAATGACAGAGGTGGAGAATGTGAATAAAGACTCCTTTTTCACTCTTACCAAGGGCAAGAACCAGGAGAAGGAAGGGGAAGTCAATCTAACAGATGTCAGGATGCAAGCAAGCAAAAGGAAGCCTTTTTGTGGATGTTGAGGGTGTCCACAGAAGAAGATGCTAAAAGTTCAGGGGACAAGTTTTATGAGTACTACTACATACAAAGACACCAAGTCCAGCACAGAAAGTCTCTGAGCCATGACTTCTTGAAGACTACAAGAATGTTCTGGTGAAGAATCACCACTTTTTTGCTGTTTGACCTTTGGTGCAGGATGCCTGGTTCAGGGCAAAATGTATCTTTGAACTTATGTATGTTCCCGATGAGGTAGTAAATGAGCTTTCTGACTAGTACAAAATTGTGTTTCCAACTGAGTACTTTATGCTTGCTTTTTTCTACCCTTATCTTTTTCAGGAGAAAAAAAAAACACACAGACACAAAACCATTATTCAGAGGGTTTTGTTACAAAAGATTAATATTGTTTTTAGAGATAAAACGACTTTTTAAATTCAGGTTTGGGATATACTTAAAAAGCAAGAAGGAGAAAATAATGAAACATGGGAGAGAAACCTCAGTAAAACTCCTTTAAATCAGGCAGTAACAGGACCAAACACTCTTTTTTTCTTTTCAGACTAACACTTTGTCCATAATTCACTTAGTTATTTCTGCAAAGTGTACCCTGTCTTGTAAAATAATACGAACAGGTGTCATTCAATAACTAAGCATAACTTACAGACCTGGGTTTCTGCTCTTTAAGTCTGTTATCTGGAAGAATTTAGGTCAGGTCTCAGCTTTTGAGAGAAGGGCTTCATCCATTTTCCTCAGGGGACCAAGAGAGTCTAGAAGCATGAAAATCACATAGCCAAGGCCAAAATCTAGATTGGAGATGTCATCTTTAATTTCTAATGTCCTTGGCTTTTCCTATGGGCATAAGAATCACGTTTTACTATTTTGGAAAGATTATTTCTTGTTATTTTCATATAAACCTTAAAAAAAAAGCAACATGATTAATCATTCCAGGACAAAGTATGAAAATTGTTAGAAGGGATCTTTAACAGTATATTGAAACATTTGCTAACTACCATGTGAAGATATGCTTTTACTAGCCCTTTAAAACTATGATTATTTTTCCAGGACACTGGAAGGTCTTTTAAGATCTGTTACAATCCAATATGAAATACTTGTTCAAGGAGATTTCATATCACAAAGTATTGAGTTATTTATCTTTATGCTATGCCTGGCACGTATATGTAGCGAGTTTGCAAGTTTTAGGCTGTCATGAATGTTTCTTGAGAAACAGCCTTGGACGGAAGTAATTTTTCTAAATTAAATAAGTATGTTGTTTCTGATTTTCTAAAATACCCAAAGGAACTAGCTCACATTCTAGATCAATGGCCTGCAAAATTTCACTTTGAAATATGATGACTTTTTTTACTTAGTGAAGCACAAAATATCTCTGGAAACAAAGAAACTCTCTGCAGAGGATCTGATTCTGCAAACTTTACCCTCTCCAGGAAAGTTTTCCTATTGACTTTAACAGGGTTGCTTATCTGAGTTTTCATGTAAGCTGAGAATCAGGATGGAGCACTATGCACAGGTGTCTGTATAATCAACATTATTTTGTGATTAAAGCACATAATTTATGCTTTCCAGGATATTTTGACTTTTAAAAAGGAATGAAGGTTGGCTGTGTTCTTAAGAAAAGGAAAATTCCAATCCTCTACCGGGTAGGGATTTTTGAGGGTCAAAGTCTATATCATTTCAGACATGATCCTCAAATCCTTTTCTGCGTTGTCAGTTTGTATAAATTGTGGTCAACAATCCAGGTTTGGAAGTGTAGGGGCAGGAAATAAAACCTTGTGAAGGCTCTGGTCTCTCTGAAGACAGTAACTCAAATTGTGCCGGGAGCTCTGGGTACAGCAAACCACCACGGAGACAAATTCAGGTTGTGTGAGGTTGATGTTGAGTCCCTTCCAAAAACACTTACTAAAGCCTTTAGGAGTCGATGGAGAAAATCCCACAGAGATACAGGTTTAAATGAGCTCTAGGGGCTAATGGCTTCATTATAGCAGGGGGACAAGAACTTTTGTCTCCCCAATACCATGGATCATCAGAAATGCCAAGGCACAGATGTGCAAATGGAGAGATACAGCAGCCCTAAAGAAATTCAACCATCATTTAAAACCATGCCACAGTGGTGAGGAACTGAAGGCAAAATGGGCTTCAGGGTGCTTATGACTTCCCTGTTTGCCTGCAGTTATACATTGCTTGGGCTTGAATTTCTCTGCAAGCAGGGCTCTGTCTTGCGTAAGATACGCTTCTTGTTAGCTTTGGCAAGGGCTACACAACTACGTCTCTTCTCAGGTCTCTGCCAAAAAAAAAGGTAAATTGGATGTGCAGGAAGATTTGGGTTTGCTCCACAAAGTGTTATCCATAGAAATATAGTCAGAGAGTTGTACAGATGTGCCTAGAAAGGCTATTACATCATCAGGACCAATTTCACAGAATAAAATAGGCCATGTTTTTATTGGTTGGTTTGGTTTTTGTTGGTTCAAAGAGGAGGTCCTCTGAATCGCAGTATTCCATATAGACATCTAATCTTGACGTGAAGACTTTTGGGACAATAACTTAAATTACTTTGGCTTTCCAAAACATTTGCTTTATGAAGCAAATTTGCTTGTGAATTTGTTTCTTTTTTCTCTCCATTGCTCATCACACTAGCTATCTCCACTTTAGTCCCAGAGCAGTGTGGCATATTCAAGTTATCTATTCTTCCTCTTTTTGATCAGGTCTTTAGGTCTTGTACTGTGCAGATATTTTCCCAGCATTGGAATATTTTTACTGACTCATTTTTTGCATCTTCTTCATTTTTTCAACATCTTTTTATAAATATGGGACAGCCAGAACTGTACGTAATGTTCCAACATCTGTGTCCCTGCAGCTATGTACAAATGTAAAATTATATCCTTACTTCCACTGGTTGCTCCTCTCTTTTTACATTTAGGGCTTGTGTTAGCTACTAAACCAACTCCTTGCCTGTGAGTCCCAAGTCCTTTTCAGAGCACTGCCTTCCTGAGCCCCAGACTTTGTGGCCACCCTTGTCTTCTTGGTCCTACACACAGATTTTAGGTTTTTACCTGTATTAAAATACATGCTCTTTGTATGTCAAGCCCATATAATTTTGTACATCTGCCCAGCCATCACTGTCACGCACCACTCTACCAGGTTTTATGTCATTAAGACATTTTCAGTAGTAATTTACATTCCACTCTAGATTACCAACAGAAACAGACACTAACATCATCACCAGTACTAATTAATGCAGATTTCTATTGTAAATGTTTGCATTATCATGTGATTTCCCACTGAAAACACTATTTTAGGATGTGCCAATTATTCAGTTCTTCACCTCCTCCAGAATTAATTCACAGATTCTGTATTTTGCAGTGCTCCATTGATACATGGTTTGATATTAAACCAAGTAGCATTTGGTGTTTTACATCTATACAGTGCTTTTCATCAATGAGCCATCATGAAGCAACAAAACCTATTTGTTTAACATGGCTTATTTTATTTTAAATCATCTTGACTGGCTATATTTTCTCACCTGTTATTTCCTTACTACCGTTGAGTAAAACGTTCTTTTTTCACACTGAAAAAAGCAAACTGAAACAGACCAATATATTTTGTGAAATCATGTTAATTTTCTCAAATTATTTCAACTGAAAACAAGTATATCTAAATATGTAATGGTACAAGGAGAACCTGAAAAAAAGAGTTGAAAAGTATTGGGTTGACATTTTAAAAATGGAATATTTGATTTTTTCAATCTGAAATATTTAATTTCAAAATTTGCTTCAGCTTTATTTGAATAATATTTTGTATTTTAATATCAACTAAAATATTTCTTTTGAGGTGAAATAAAGCAAATTCTTCAATCTATTTTATTTTTTTAAAAAAAGAAATCTCACCAGTCTAGAGCAATTTAAGGAATGGAATTGCAAATAGATTAGGAAATACTTTTACTCACACATCTGCTTCCTTTATTGATGAATGTCACTTCGTCTTCAGCGTTTTTTATTCCTAAAACTTCTATCAGACAAGAGAACTTGTCATTCCTGGCACAAAGTCAACAAGTCCTCAGTTATCTGAAATTATCCTGATACACTAAAATCTCTTAAGAATCTCTTAAATGTAAAACAAATATGCCAAAGATCACCTCAGACATATCTTCCTCTGGAGCAGGTGATTTTTAATAGCCTCTGTCAGTAAATTGCTCTGTAATACTTGTGTGAGCAACGTGTGTCTCCTTCAGCTGCTTGTGAAGTGTCTCATGGAATGATTTATTTCAAACATCACTAGCTATTTCTGTATGAGAAATTTTGCCATCTCTAAACACTGAAATTCCTATGGCACTCATAGGCCTTTTTTTCTTTCATGATCCATCTATATAGTTCTACAGTGGAAAAACAGGTATTTAATAGACCCATTTATTTCCTTAGGCTTTGACTTTCCTTATTGCTTTTCCACATTGCCATACTTTGTTTCTAGATCATCTTTTTCCTGCTACAACTTATATATTGTCACTATTGTTTGGTTTGTTTTTTTTTATTCCTAGTTGCCTTTCTCCTTCCCTTTCTTGTTTGTGAAGTCCTTTGGTCCCTGCAGTAAATGACTTCTAAGAAGCTTTATTTCTCACTATGTTTTTTTCTGGTTTTTTTTCTGATCTGTGATGTCTGCAAGAACCTGTCTCCACACACAGTTAAAACTGTCCTAGTATTTGTTCTGTGTAAATTTATATTAAGCATCATTTGCCTGAACACCCTAAATCAAAGCTTTTTTCTTATGCTACTGGCATAACCGCATACAAAGCACACAGAGTTCACAAACATAAAAGAGTGGCAAGGTATGAGAAGCACCTACTAATTTCAAAGTTAATTCTTTTCATCATATCAGTTTTCAGCGGCGATAATTTTGGTTTTTGCCAGAGCATGTATTATTTAAGGTGCTCAATGCATTCATTCGGGACCCTGTCACCGTTTTGTGCCCAATCCTGTTGCCTTGCCCTCTCGTCCTGACTGGTGGGATTCACAGCCACAGACACGGCTGCACAGCCTGCAGTCACATCCACTCTTGGGTTTGGGGATTGCTTAACGTGCCACTGGCATGGGAGGATGCAACCAGCCTGAGAGCACACTATAAGAAATAGGAGTGTTGCCTCTCAAGTGTGATTTAATTGCAGAAAGGAAGAGCACTTGAACAAAAGCTAACTTTATTGACACTGGTGGGGAGAGCTCTTTTCTGTGGAGCCGAGTGTGTAAATGGTGGTTAAAGTAACCTCTAACAAGGAGGATCTTAGTACTTAAGTAATGGGATCATGGGGTCATACGAAATCCCCTCTAAGAGGGCAGACTCTTTATATAAATCATGGGAGCATAATCTCTCCAAAAAGCACAAATAACAAAGAGGGCTCAGTACATAGATGGTGGGACCACAGGTCACTCAAGTTTAAGTCCCCTCTAAAAAGAAGGAATTCAATACCTAAATACCGAGAGAACAGTGTCATTGTGTGCCATCATAGCAATAAAGAAATTATTTTTAAGATGGAAAAGGCAACCCCTTTTTTGCTCCTCCATGGAATTCTGTTGCTAATGCATTTCTATACGTATGTACAGCAAGAACTGCCCTGCTTACTCCGAGAGGCTGCCTGAGACATTGCAATATTATTAACTTCCTTCCCCGTGTGAAGATATGTCCTTCTACCCAGGAGACTTACACCAGGCACGTGGTGCCCACACTGTCTCACTGCTCCCCTCCCTTTTCATGTTGTCCCTCATATTGCACCCCTGTCCTGCTGCACTGTGCTCAAGGCCTTTTACAAACGGTCCTGACTCCATCATGTGGCAGCTTTTATTTGGTCTCAAATACTGCTCGCTCTCCTGACCCAAGGCAGAAGGACTCTCAAAGACTTCTCAGGACCACCTGGAGACAACACGTTCCTTCCCGGTGCGATGCAGGGAGGCAGGCACTGCAGCAAAAAAAAAAGAGTAGCAAAAAAAAGAGCAGCTGAATGTGATGTGAAAGGAGATGTGGCCTTCCCGCAGCGTTTGTTTAAAATTTGGCATCCCTTCCCCAGACAGCAGGTGAAACATCTGGTGTGGTGGTGCCATTTCTACAGGTGGAACACATTCTACATAGCTCCTACACGTGATGGACCAAGCTGCAAGGTGGCATTAAGGGAAGCTTGTTCTTAAAGAAAGCCACGGACTGCTGGGACCTTGGTCCTGGCTCTTCCCCAAGCAATGCTACCAAGGTCCTGTGGAGTGCTGTGTAAATCAGTGATCCCTGGGGCCTGAACCCACCTAGTGCATTTCTTTGGAGAGCTCAAGCCTGTTTTCAGGTTGTGTTTGCAAGAGCGAGACTCTCGTTTTACCCAGTGAATCATCCTACAGATGATGACTACAACTTCGGAGTGAGAGAGCATTTATACTAAATTTGCAACACGTTACAATATAAGAATCAGATTATGCACAAATATCCTCCCATAAAATGAAGTGTAAGTGTTTCGTTGCATGTTCACAGGCAAAACATTTTATTACATTTTTAGGGAAAATGCAGTCATGTCCACACCCATATGTTGCACTGAGGGAGGGAAGTATAGCTCCCATTATGAATGTACACACATACATCTTCAGCTCCAACAGGCCCATTTACAGAGATATAAATCCCACTGAGGAGCACAAGTTCTGACAAGCCTTTTATGTCTTCTGCTCAGAAGAAGTGCATCCGCCTGGTGTAAGATCAGAGGGATGCCTTTTGTCTTGGACAGAAGTTACACTGGCATAACTGAAAGTACAATCCCGCTCTGTGCTTAACAGGGCTCCGTGTCATTTGGGTTGCATGTCTGCATGTATTGCTGATAAAAGTGTTGTCTTGGTTTAGTTCAACACGGGCAACTGCAGAGAAGAGCAAAGCTTTCCATCATTAAAATAATACTGGCTCATGCTTAGATCAGATAACAGGTTTGCACATTCTGGTGAAGTAGTCATAATAATAATGTATGTATACGCATGTATGGAGTGAGTGTATGCATATGTACATATATAAATGGTATTTATATACTCTTCAAAACTATGCTTTGAAAAGGGATCTGATCTTGTAGTCCAAGATGCTGAGCACCTCTGAAAAGGCAGGCCACGCTCATGCTCACTAGATTTCTAGTGCTTGCCAAGGCCTGATCCTGAAAACACTGAAATCAAGGGCAAAATTCTCAGTGACTTCCCAAGTCCAGAACCAGGCCTGCTCTGCAACCGCAGCTGAAATATTTGAGTAAGCTTCTCTGGAGCAGAAAAAAAGAGTGGCAGGCCGTCTGTGTGGGGGCGAATTTTCAAGTTAATTCCACGGTCACAGTAAAAAGCACCGCTGCAGTTCAGGAAAGGGAAAATGCAGGCTTCGGTCCAGCGTGCAAGTGTGTGGGCAGCATCCCAGGGTGTCAGTCCTCACAGTGACTTCAGCAGAGATCTTCAGATACTTAGAGTTAAGGTATGTGTCTAAATACTCCTTTGGATGGGCACTAATTACTCCTGGTTTAAATCACATGCAAAGACCGTGGGGACAAGGGCTTAATCAGCGATTAAAGAGACGATGAGGGGCACTACCTAACAGCCTGGTTTTACTCCAACATAATTTTTCATTTTCTTTCTATTCCACATTTTTGTGCTTGTGATCACTCCTTGCAAATTTTTTTAAAAAGATAACTTTCTGTAGGTGGTGTTGGGGTGGATATGGGCTTTTCTATTCCTCTGGAGCAGTCTAAGTCAGTAAAACCCTGAGGAAGGCATAGAGTTGCCAGGATCAGGGTTGTGTGTTGTTAGGAACTTTTCTTTTTCCCCTTTAAAAAGAAGCTTAGAGCACAATTTTGGAGCTGGATTTGATTGTGTGGCAGAAAGGTGACCCAACTCTGCTCATTTTGCCCCTCTTTCTGCTCCTGGAACAGGCCAGCTTGTCATGATGTGAGAAGTTCTGGCCCATCAGTGATTTTAGGGAGATGAGATGCAAAAGCTGAAAGGATGTAGAGTTGAGTCTCTGATCCAGACGGCTGCAGGAATTACTTCTACAGTTTAAAGTATTTTTGCTGCCCATGTCTCCAACAGCTGACCAAGCTTATGAGCTTACTTTTTGTTGCCCACTACAGGCTCGGTCTCCTGTCTCAGTCTGAGAGTGCATGAAACACATCTCTTGGCAATCAAAAGCTGTGGAATCCAACGCCCCCCTCCACCCCAAAAAAAGTTTTTATATCAAATTCCCTCAGAAGTTTTAAAACGTTGTTTGGGGTCTTTCGGTCTTCTGTTTTCAATAGTTGTATTTTTTTTTGGCATGTGGCACCTACATTGTTTCAAACTTACTTGTTATAAAGACCTGCCTGTGATGTACGTAAAGGGCACTATATAAATTAACATAAGTTGTAAATCATTTCAACAAAACATTTGCTCTTCAAGGCCAAATCAAACTTAAAAGAGGTTGATTGTAAAAAAAAACATAGGGGGGTGAGGGGAGAATCATGTTGATCCTGCAGGAGGCCATTACCAGTTATCACCACCAGCCTGTGAGATACCAAGACCCACAGCCCTTTTTTATGAGCGGAGGAGAAACCGTCTCCAACTTTGGGCTCCCAAGTGACTTCTTGGCTGCACTCGCAGGTTGTAGGTCAGGGGGATTGAAGGCACAAGGAGCCCAACCTTGGCAGCGTTGGGAGAGAGGGAGCGTGTTGGCACAAATCCTCCTGCCTCTCCCAATTGGATGTGCAACTTTCAGGCATAAAACTATTGTTTTGCTTGCTGGGCCTTCCACAGCAGCCGGGCCAAGCTTCCTGCTAGGAGCCAGGATCTGCAACCTTATGAAAGTTGCAGGGCCCGGCAGGCTGTCGGTATTTTCAGCTGGATCAAGCCCAGAACAATTTTATTTTCATCAGAAATGTTCCCTGGCCCTACCACATGTGCGAGCCCATATGAAACCACCAAGAAGGCTCCCTCCCCCCGCTATCTTATTTAGCTCAAATTCAGCTGCCCAGCAGAACTGTTTCTTATCCAAGCCCTTAGAGACAGGAGAGGAGTGCAGAGATTTAATTATAATCTTTCTCTCTCTCCACCTCCCACAGTACATTAATGCTTTTCATTAGCCAAAGCCAAAATCTTGCTTTATAAGCTGCGAGGGCTGTCTTTTAAAAATACGTCCAGCATTAAAAGAGTTCTGAATGGCAGTAACAGCAGCATAACCCCTCATCCACAGGTGTGGGAGATTCGCTGGAGGATTGCTGGTGGAGAGGCGAGTTTTATTTGAAAGACATCTGATTCCTATTTCTGTCCATTGGCTGATTACCCCTCACATTACAGCACTTCTGTGCCCACTGACAATTTCACATACACATCCAAATGAATGACAGAAGAGCCTCGACATCCAGAAGCTCTGGATGATTTTTATAAGTATCCAGATGTTTAGACTTTTATCTGAAGCTTATCCAAAGAATATGAGGCCACTCCTAGCAGCAGCCTGACAAATATCCACAGCCATTTATTCTGTGTGTAGGTCTAGAGCGTACACTTATATGGACATATCACTGGAGTAGGTACTACACCTCAGTGGTATAGAAATGAAGGTAAATCAAGAATGACACTTTTGACTCGCAATTACGATGTGATTTGAGTGACACAATTAAGTCAGTGCCTCATATTTATGGAAAATTTCTGAGGAAATATAAGGCACTGACTTAATTGTCGTTGCCTTACAGAAGTCAATGAGAGCTGACTTTTTTCTTTGAAAAATTAAAGTTTATTTCCAGTATTTCCCCAGAAGGAGACTACCCAGAGGTCAGAGAGCACTGCAAGAGCGATGGAGACTGGTTCCTCACGATGGCTGATTTTCTGTTCTTTTTGTTTTTCAAACAAAATGTCGCTTTTCTTCTCATTCCCTTGCTGTCTGCCTTCTTTATAGATATGAATAGGCAAATAGATCTAGGTTGGCTTCAGAGGTATTTGGTTTATTTATCTGGTAGCCCTTAGAAGCTTCAAGCGGGCAGCTCCGTTGTGTGGGCGCTGTGCAAACACGTAGCATGGTAGGAAATCCTCCTGTGTGAAGAGCTGGCAGCCTGCTTGGAGGGAAGAACACAACAACCAGCATAACAAATACCTGCCTGGTAGACAAAGGAGAAGTGAAAGGGCCATGGGATTACATGGATTACAGCTGTTGGTTACACAGATTAAGCAGGCAATTAAAGGCAGCAGGAATAACAAATGTCCTTCCAAGAGAAGGAGCTGCTCTTGGGCTGCAGGCTGAACGTGGCTGTTCCAACTGTAAACTGCTTTTTGCCATAAACACAAAAGCACAAAAGCTGAAGGAGAGGGAGAAGCCCCTGGAAGCAGTCCCACAAATGGGACACGCTTTCCTTGATTCCTCAAGAAATTTTACACAGTTGACTGGGGTCTTTTTTATGTACATTTTGATGGTTCCTTATCTTACATTTTAATAGGAAATCTGCTGAATGTCTGAAATGCCTTTTGGCAGTCAGACCTTTTGTTGCTGATCTCTGTGACTTAAAAACAGTTTAACTTATCAAGAAGCTTTGGTGTAGATCTGGTGTAGCGGGTAGGTTCATTTGGTTTTTAAATGCTTTCTTTTGGATCACTTTTAATCATCACTTACATTGCATACGGCCATTTATGCATTGACAGGTTGATGGGGACTTTAATGTACATAAAACTTTCTCTGTCAGGACTTATGCCTCTCTGTCAGATTTTATCCTGCAGTAGAGAGGGTTCATGTACAGTTGCTGACAGATAAAATAAGCTTCTCCAGCAGCTGCAGCTCTGCCTCCCACAGACTTTTTTTCTGCTCTGATCCTGTGTCCCCAGCTAAGCGATGAGAAAGCACGGGCGGCACCACGGGGCTGTGCTGGGACGGGCAGGAACACGGCTCCAGAACCTGCAAGAGGGAGGATGAGTTAGACTCACCACAGCCATCTCCTGTAGCCCCGTACTAAGTCCTGAGATGTTTGGCCTCTTTCTTTAGCCCCGGCTGCAGGAGAGTGGTGGCAGCAAGGAAAACCTTACTCTGTTCTAAACAAAAGTGAATTTCCAGCCTGTATTCCTGCGGGGAAAACCTAAGAGGCAAGAAACTTGCTTAAGAAAATAGGTTTAATTTCACAAATCACATAAAAACTGAAAAAGCTCATGAATTTTAAGTCTGTCCCATGATCTTAAGGACTGGAGTCGCGAATTTGAAACTCTTGGGTTTGAATATGGGGACCTGCCCTGTGCGGTTTGGAGGGCAAGCACTGAGGTTTTTCACAAGCCTGGTGCAGTCACAGAGTAGAGGTATGCAGATATTATATCTAATATGAAAAGGTGCCCAGCATCTGTCATTCCCACAGAAGCCAATGGAAACTGCAAACGCTCAGCTTTGAAGGATCAGGCCTTTAATCATTAATATGTTTCCAGATCTATAAAAAAATGTTTCCTAAGATACTTTATTTCTGCAAGAAATTCCCTGTTGGCAAGAGAGTTTTCATAGCTCCTTAAAGACCTATAAGGAACTGTGGAAGAAATAAAGTGGGGCTTTACTTATGGAAATCAGACCTACTGGAGAGCAACTGGAAATGTTTTTTATGAGTCTTTATAATGGAACTACAGTAGCAGTTCCATGTTGATTTTTATTCTAAGACCCTATATTTTTTTTCTTCTTCCTTTTTAAGCCAAATTTTTTCCTACCTGAAACTTAACGTGTGGTCTGTTGGCAAAGAAGAATATTTTTGGAAAGTTTAAGGCTGATCTGATAAGCCTTTTTTAAGCAAGGAGATCTGAAAACATAGAGATATTTTACATTTAAAAAATCTTCAAACCTTTTCTTGTTCATTTAGAAGTTGAAAACTGCTTACACTAAAAAATGTTCATTTTATTTTTATATTTGCCCTTAATGAGATACAGCTTACAAACTTGCTTTAAGTAATTTAAGTGGTATGAAAATTTGGGGGTTTATTAATTCAGTTTCACCATACTGAATTTTTACATAGATCTATCAAAGTGGACAAAAATTGAAGTGACACATAGATGACAAACACAGTTCTGTAGAGAAACTTTGAGCTACCCTGAGTATCTCTGGAGAGAACTTTGGGGCAGAGAAACTTCCTCCCCGGACAAGTCTGGAAAAGAGCATGTAGCAGAGATGTCTCCTCTCCATTTTAAAATTGCTTTGAGTAGAGTTTTAGTGAACAAGTCACGAGGTTTTGTTAATGGAAGCACTTTGACTAGGGACACATGGCCTGATCATAGAGGTCACTGGAGCTGAGCTCTGTTCATGACCGCTTGTTCCAGGCTTTCCTCCCTCCATGGCCATGACGGTGGTGGTGCAACCCCTCAGGCTCACCTCCCTTTCAGCATGCTGCATTGCTTCCTCCACCTTCTCAACGTCTTTGATGGACACTTGAGCTGCAGCCCACAGAGATTTCACCTCGGTTTCAATTTCTAGAGAAGTTCTGTGGGTTTTGCCACTTTGTTTTGTTCAAGAAAAAAATTGTTGTAGGAGATAAAATGGTTCATTTTGTCTCTGGGACAAGACAACCTTCTTCCCAGCAGACAAGTACCACTTTTCCTTTCCATGTGCTCCCCTCTCCTTCCCTCCTGTTCTCTCTTCATTTTCTTGCTCTGACAGTAATAAATCCATGCCTGCTTGTTTGCTTTACTTTCTTCAGTAAAGAACTTTTCTTTATCTTTTCTATTTTTTCTACTGATACTTCTTTTTAATACCATCCCTGGAGATATTCAAAAGATGGGAGGTATTCAAAAGACAGGTTGATATAGTGCTTAGAGACATGGTTTAGTAATGTGGGGGTTTTTTTGCCAGAGTTAGGTTGATGGTTTGACTAGATGATCTTAAAGGTCCCTTCCAACCTAGACAATTCTATGATTCTATGATTCTCAAATTTTTAGAGCAATTAATATCCAGAAAGGAGGGGAAACATAGGAACCCTTCTTTCCACTATGCCATTACACCTGTCATGCATACAGTAGACTGTATATCCAGGATTTTCCTCAATTACAGCAAAATATGAATCCACCTAATTCTTTACAGTGATGTTACACCCAGGGCAACTTCATCAGCTCTGTATTTCTCTTGCAATGAAGGACCCTAGCCACCAAAAATAAGAGCAGTGTTAGGCAGGCAGACTGTAATGTTGCAGATTCCCTTCTGATACCAGGGTTAACTTGCACTCCCGATCTCAGTCAAATAAATTTGAAGTTTCACAGAAGCTGAACAACAGCATTTTTTCTTTCTTTACGCATCTATGCATTTCTCATTGTAATGAGTACCTGTACCAGAACTCCCAGTGACTAACACAAAACTTTTTTTTTTGGCAGTATTTCTGTGGTAACTTAGAGATGAAAATTGTGACTAATCTCAACAGAGTCTATTTCCATGTTTTTCATAAACCTCTCCAGCAGTATTCAAGGCTTTTAGTGACTGCTTGACTCAGACTTCTAGAAATTCACCCTTCCTTGCTAATCAGTGTTTCTGGGATTTGATCTGTATACCTTGCCACAGACTGAGGTACCCTTTTTATACCATTGTTGTTCATGATGAGACAATGCCATGCAATACATTCCACACAGCATCTCCTTAAATGCCTGCCAATTTCATATTGAATTGATTTCAATGAGCTTGGTATCAGGTCATTTCTTACATCATCTTAGGTTGTCCACAACAGCCTTCTTCTCACAGCAAGTGTTGTGGTGGCAGTGCTATATGAGAGCTTGGCTGCATTACCAACTTCCTCAGATGTTTCATGGGTATATTGAGCTGCTAAACTGGTCTGTAAGTTTTATATATAGATATTACATATAAAGTGTATATATAGACATATACAAACACACACACATTCTATTCTGCAGATTAACTTTTCTGATGTTATCCATAGTGTCCAGGAAAATTATACTTGAATAGGCTATCCCAGCAGTAGAGCAGTAGCAGGGTAATGATTGTCAAATTTGTAGTTGGAATTGATACAGAAATCCAGATTTCCAGCTCAAATGATGACTATGTCATCTTAGGCACAGGTTGGGCTTGGTGACAGAATTGACAAACTTACTTAGAAATCCTTCTACAGGTGTGCCCTGAAAAGACTGGCATGTTGCAGGTCGGTTTAGCTCTCATGTCTCTACTCATATTCTGGAGGAAATGTGGGATATTGAAAGTAAAATTGTGAGTGAGGATAAAGTAAATGAGGTTGCCACTGCCTTCAGGCTGATATGCTGTATATTGGTCCCACTCAAGAATATTCAAGTCAAATTTTGATGCTATCATGATCTATATTGCTGTTTTACAAGCTAGTGACATACCCAGTAGCCAGAAGAGTATTGATGCATAGTTGGTTTGAGTTATTTATTCTATGGCAGAAGTCTGTTGTAGCTTGCAGAGAGGTCTTACTAGAAGATATTTAGTTAACATGGGGTGTTGGAGATGGTTCTGATGAATTCTTCAGTACCAATCCCCTTATCAGATATTATCAGCCTGCCAGTATTACCTTACTTGTGGCTCTTTTAATAGAAGAACAGTGGATGAGATTCCAGGTTGTATAGCTTTTTTTTACAGTTGTTTGCAAAGTAACTTGGGGTTATTGTTGAACTCTAAGGTAAGGAGGCACATAGGATCGATCTTTACTTTCTTTTAGTCAGTAGCAGCAGAGGGTTGCCCCTTGTCCTCATTGCTGGAGGTAATTACTGAGCTTTAGGACTACCATATCTCCTCCTCTGGGTTTTGACCTAACCACTGGTAAGCCAGATCTGGGGGATGTAGTACTCAGTGGCTGCCCCTCTTTGAGAAAAGGAGGAGTTCCGATAATAATATCATTTTAGGTATTTTGTGGGAGATTCATCTCACCAACTTCAGCCATCAAAGAGTTTGATTTCTACTGTTCCAAAACAGGTGCACAAACTAAGTGGGATCACCTCCCCCATTGTGAGTGTCTGTATCTCTAGTTGACTCCAGAGGGAACGTAGAAAAGCAGCTGAGACCACCCTTTGGAAGTGGAAAGGGAATACCGTCATGTCCTTCAGGGCATGGACATGGCAAACTGTCTATTTATTGTGGTTTAACAATTTATTCATCATCTACCAAGCCATACTAATTGACTGTGCGCATGTACTCAGCCCACCCGAGTTAAGTGCTCTCTTTAATCATTCTCTAGAGACACTCATTAGGCTGTGGTAACTTAATCACTTGTCAGTGTCTATTCAGACCTTAATTTCTCAAAGTGCATGATCATATTCACCACCTTTGTTCCAGAAAGCTATCTAAATATTGGCTAATACTATACACATGGACTGAGACACACAAAATTAGAAAGATGAGAAAAATAGTAGGTCTACAGCTTTTCTTCTTATTCCAAGCAAACTTTCCAAGTAAGGAACAATGCAAATGTACAAAAGTAATAGCATGTAACTTTCCTTTCAGTGTAAAGTTGACTTTCTGGAGGAGGAAAAGCAATAAAGCTATTAAAAAAAATTAAAAATCTTAACAGTCACATGATATTTTTATTTTGTTTTCAAACAGGAGCTGTGTGGCTTAGGGAAGGGATACACTGACCTTTCACTTCTGTGCTCTCCAGCTCCAGCGCTGCCGCAGGCCTTAAGTGAAAATGAGCCTATTGGTCTCATCCAAACCCCGGCGCATGTTAGCCCACATTACAAAACACCAGAGAATTTGGCACGATCAGCAGTTTCTGCTCAAGAGGGGCCCAGGACTGCAATAGCAGAGGTGTTACAGATCAGGACTCGGGAACGCTGGTTGAGTTACGTGGGAAAGCAAAATACTCGGTCTCTCGCATTCATTGGGACTGCATTCACTTGCACAATATAAACACAGTTATGCACAATACAAAAAAATATTTATATCACACCAAATGATACTTATAAATAAGGCAAACAGCTCATTACCACCATTCATCCAAAGGTCACAGACTGCTTTTTAAGCAGAAATTTAGCTGCGCCGGTGAAGCAGTGTAACATCATTCTTATTTTACAGATGGAAAAACTGAGGCAAACAGACACCTTCCTATCCAAGACCGCACAGGAAATCTGTGGCAAGACCAGCATAGGCTCCTGATCACTGGAGCCTGCCTGTGTCGGGGTTTGGGGAGGACCACGGAGCTTGCTTGCACTCGCTCGCCTGTGGCAGAGCTGGAGCTCAAG
Source organism: Tringa solitaria (assembly GCA_026413425.1). Lineage (NCBI taxonomy): Eukaryota > Metazoa > Chordata > Aves > Charadriiformes > Scolopacidae > Tringa > Tringa solitaria. Next base: position 181,014,984 of record JAOXJM010000001.1, read on the forward strand.
AGCACGCAAGCAAAAGGTCAGTGGATCCGTTACCCGAGCCACAAAGCTCCAGTCTGAAAACAAATACAAATGCAATGAGACTTCTTTGAATATTTTTTTTTCAAATTTTAATAGTTTCTTTTTTCTTGGCCTCAGAAGTCAGATTTACACCAAGAAGAATTATATGTTAGACACTGTTATTTACCTAAATTTGCACCATCTCTAGTTTGGAAGGTTTAGGAAGAATAAGAAGAAATGCTGTCGACTACTGGAGTCTCAGGCTGATGTTGTCCCCTTAGCACTATGTGATGACAAAATGTTCTAGCTGAATGGGTGAATGTCCTCTTCTGCCTTTTTCCAGGTTGCTGTTTTTTCCTGAACTGATATCCACATTACTTCCTCCTTACATCCTCTGTGCTGTAAACTAAATTAGACATTGTTCTGGACTTTTGGCTATAAATGCAGTTGCTTGGAGAAAAATCAAGCGTCCTGGAGAAACCAACCCAGACGAAGCAATGCTTGTGTGCTCTCTGTGACAGAAGTAGCTTGCATGGGAGTCAACCTGGAGGAAAACAAGTCCCTCCATGGCTGGGGACCTCCCTGAGCCTTCTGCTGGGCTGGGGACACGACCACAGGTCCCCAGACTGTCATTCCTACAAACTATTCTCGCCCCTCGTTCCCAGATGCCTGATCAAACGCCTCAGGCTGCTTTTAGGGACACCGATCCCCTCCTCCACACCTTTCACGCTTTGAAGGCTGTCTCCTAGTTCGCAGAGGCAGAAACACTGTGTTGTGAGTCATTAGATCCCATGTGAACTTCTTTGCGGATTCCTTAATTAAAAAGAATGACTTGGATGCTTGCCACCCAGTTCCCCTGCATTACAGTGAGTCCCATTAAGCGGGATTACTGGCTGAGGACACAGCCACGCTCACTAAGCACTAATCCGGTGTTCGCAGCAGCACGGAGCTGCAGGACTTCACAGGGCTTCCACGTAACTCAACAGTCTTTGGCAAGGGGACCATCCACTGGGGGCCAGAAAGATTGGGGTTTTCCTTAGAAAACACACTGGGCACCATCTTTCAATGGCATCTTTCATACAAGCTTTCTGCCTGCGAGGAATGGGGCAGGAAGCAAAAGGAAGTCACAGAGGACTTGGTTCAGCAAACGTCAGGCTGGCTGTGGAGGAGGTTGTGTCTCCAGCATGTCCAGCTAACAGCAGCATCTCTGGCTTGCAGTGTGAAGCATCAGCAGAAAATATGGGGAGGCATCCAGGAAGAAAGCAAATCAGAGAAAAGTTACTCTGTGATGAAGTTTCTTAGTGCTGAAACATCGTACTAACTTGTAAAGCCAAAGCGCAGTGGTAGTGTTAATGCCACTCAGGTTAATTATCCACCTTCTTGAGACAACACCGGGGCAGTGAAACTCGGCCTGAAACGAGAAAAGTTTCCCAAAGGGCAGCTCATAGATCACAAAACGTGGAGATGGAAAGAATCTGTTCAATCCTCTATCCCATCTTTCTGCCAGTTCAGAATTACTCCCCATGATGTTTTTAACATAACTGCTTTTCTCATTAAAATAAAACAAAAAAAAAAGGGGGGTGGGGGGAGAAATACCTAGAAATAGTCTACGAGATTTTCTATCAAAACCTGTTTGATTCCTTAACTAATTCTAGAGTCTGCTGTTGCTTTGTTCAGATGAGTTCAGCATGTGCCAGGATGAAGGGTGAACCAGTATTTTCTGGAGGGACTCTTCTACCATCTGCAACATCTAGCAATTGGAAAAATCCTCCCAATATTTGGGTTGCATCTGCATTCTCTTAACTGTGTTCAATTTTTCCTCCTTTGTATGAGACTAAGCAGTTGTTCTTCCATGGTACTATTCTATGTGGTTATGGACTAGCCAACCTGGAAAGTGCTAGAAGTTCCCCCCCAATTCCAAATATTACGTGCAGACTGAGGCACACCTTTGCTAAAATAATGGAAATAAGCAATGAATCTAAGAAGTGGTTTGGACGGTGCAGTTATGAAAGAAATCATCCTATTTCACTGCAGGGAAGAGGAGGACACAGACTGTTTTCCACCTCTAACTGAGGATTCCATGAGCCTAACCTTATTTTTTTTGTGTTGCAGAGTCTGTATCTCCCTTAAACATCTGTTTTGACACTGCAGCCTGGTTCACCCCTAACACAAGTTTCCTATTGCTCTCTCAGAGTCCAGATGTCCTGAGGTCCTTGCAAGGCTCCTTGATGATGCAGGTATTTTGGGACAACACTGTCCATCTGAAAAAAGTTCAGGAAATGCAAGACAACACATGTATTTCCCAGAATATCCTGTTAACACAGGTAAATAGTAACATGTGCAGGTAGCAAGACTTCTCCCTGCTCACTCTGACATTGATGCTGCAGTGGGACGGGTGTCAGGAAGAGTCTGGCTTTGTATGGAGTCCACACATTTCAGCTTTGGGACACCCCAGCCTGTGCTACAGACACTGTAGCCACTTTCACACTGCTGAGGTGCGAAACACTGGTTGTCAGTGTTAACATCAGAACTGACAAAGCTGTATTTTGTCAACTTTCAGTAACAAAACCCAAAAGCTTCTTGCTCTGCTCATCTCTTGCATTCCTCCCAGTGAAAGGGAAGAATGTGTGCAGAGAAGAGTCGTGCAACAAGCTGTCGTATCAGCTTCAAAAGCAATGGCCCACACAAGCAAATTTCCCTGCTATAAAGTCTTCATATTAAATATTATTTAATCAAAGGTGGGAGAAAGCAAGAGGGGCGGATTGTGGTTTTTTTTCCCCAAAGAAAGCACTTCAGCCACTTCCAGAATGGGCCTAAGTTTTGACAGCAGTGTCTACCCACAGACACAAGGTATGAATTGCTTAATTATCTGTAAAGATTACAGGAGCCGTGTCATGCCTGACTCACCAGCAGTTATTTAAAAAGGAAAAACAAAAATGATTAGCAGCTCCTTTGGAAAGGGGGATATTCTAGCTTTCCTTCACCTGCACATGGGTATTTCTGTGTGTCTCCTGGCAGTACTGCGCCCACCCGCACTGGTGTGCAAAGGGCAGGGGCCAAACGAAACCCAGGGCTTGGGCACCACAAAGCTAACAACCTTCCAAGGCACAAGAAACAGAAGAAATTAGCAAAGAAATAAAAGAAAAGCTGGAAAACGTGATTTCCTGAAAAAAAACCCAAACCCAACAAGTCAAGTCTTTGGGTTAAAGACTACCATTGTAGCACTAAGTGTCTTTCCTTCTTCCGATTTTATGTAGAAAGCCTCCAGTATTTCCAGAACTGCCATTAAAATGAGCAAGACCGGGTGATACTCCATTTTGTGCTCTCTCTCATACTGCTTAGAAGCGTTGAGCTCATTAGTGTGACTCTGAAGACAAAACTTACCCGTTGGATGTCGTGGGACAGTAAAAGTGTCATAGTGTTGGTGACGAGCCTACAGTTGTGCACCAGTTGTAAGGCTTTTCTTCGCTGGTGTAATTTTTTTCCTCGTCAGGAGAGGTAGATGCTACACTGGTATGTGATACCACTAGTGAAGGCAGAGCTCTACTTGTGGTGTCATCAAAGTTACTATGTGTTTAAAAAAAGAAACCTGTCTCTTGACATAGCTATAGTGGTAAAAAAAAAAAAAATAAAAAACAATCCTATTTATAGAGGGGGCATAATTAAGAAATTGGGCTGAAAGCCTCAGACAACCCCTTCTTGGAATTTCCCATGCTTTGGGAGTTTTGCAAATATTCCATTTGAAAATAGCCTCCCCGTAGTATTTGAGTTCCTCTACTTCCAATCCCAGTCTAGATACTGTGGAAGGGGGCGGAAACTTAATAGCAATAAAAATACAGCAATCGTTGACTTAATTATTTTGATTTTCCAAAAAA
>JAOXJM010000001.1:181027046-181041790 GCA_026413425.1 Tringa solitaria
TTAGGTTGATGGTTGAACTAGATGATCTTGAAGGTCCCTTCCAACCTAGATGATTACGATTCTATGATTGAGCTGGGCCAGCATAGCATTGTGAGCATTGTAAGGGGATGCACATCTACTATGCCCATTTACACAACCACTAAAAGAAAACATTCCTCTCTACCATCTTCCGCTCCTTCCTCTCCCTAAAAGAGAGGTAGGAGCAGATGGTAGAAGCAGAGCTTTGACTTGCAATGGTTCCCTACCCTGGTTTGCTCCAGGAAAGGGCTGTGTCAGCACAAAGGGAGGAGCATCTCAGTGCTGGGAACGAGCATTTGGGGGGAAGAGGACAAGACATCATCTTCTGGCAGGAGGATCAGCCTCTGTCAGCCTAATGTGTGCAAATGTGTGCAAATGTCTACAAATATGTGCAAATGTGGTCTCAATCACAGCCTATGGCTTCATAGAAACCATCATAGAATCATAGAATGATTCGAGTTGGAAGGCACCTTAAATATCATGAAGTTACAACCCCCCTGCCATGGGCAGGGACACCTCCCACTAGAGCAGGTTGCTCAAAGCCCCAACCAGCTTGATGTTGAACACCTCCAGGGATGGGGCATCCACAACTTCTCTGGGCAACCTGTCCCAGTGTATCACCACCCTCACACTAAAGAATTTTTTCCTGATGTCTAGGAATGAGGTCCCACGTGCAATGAATGCTCCAGGACAAACTGTAGGGGAAGGGGCAACCTTCTCCTGTCAAACATGGTACACACCAGATTTTGGCACCTCTTACCTCCTTCACTTAACGTATTTACTCTTTCAGTTAGTAGCAGCCTGTGCTTTTAGCTGAGAGGAAATTGAGTTTTAATGTTATTCTTAAAAGCATGAAGGTTGAGACTTATTGTGGGTTTTACCTTTGTTATTACAAACAACAAAGAAACCAGTTTTAGAAACTCCATTTCGCCTAGACAATCCCAGCTTCATAATGGTAACAGCAAAAAGGATTTACAGTTGAAGGATTAAAATGTGGGTTAGCATCAAAATGGTGCTGAATGACTGCCCCAGCCAGCAAACAGAAGGCGTTTGTTATGGAAATACCAAGACTATCCACCCAACACCATTCTTGGGCCCTTAGGTATTGTACGATAGTGGTTGTGGGTCTGCTGTGGGCAAGGTGAACTCATTGCTCTGGTACGCCCCTGTGCCGAAAAGCCAGGGAGTCCTGAGTCAGGAGGTTAGCTGAAAAGCAGCCTTTTTCACATATATTTCCAAAGTTTCCTTTTTCAGAAAGATTTTGATGTTTCCTTTGAAGGTCACCTTTCAAATCTGTTCTGTAAAGTTGCCTTAGGTATAAAATCCTTACTCAAATATATTAAAAGGTCAAATAAATTGCACTAAGTAAACAAGCTAGCTTTGCTAGCTTTTGCAGGTGTCCAACACATGGGAATTTTAGGATACATGACAGAGAATAAAAACTTGACTTATCTCTCTTCTTTCAGTAAAAGTGGGCAGTTACTTACTGAAGGAAAAGAAAAAGGTTTCAGACTAAAAATTCTTTCCATTTTAACTTCAGGAAATAGGGCCCTTGTGAGCCGAACTGATAGAGAGCAACAGCTCCTGCGGTACTTGGCCATTTAAGAGAAGGTAACAGGAATATTTTCAGAGATTTGATTTTAAGTGTTTTCAGTTGCAGGATGGGAGCAGATCCTCCCTGCAGCTTCCATTTGTCAAGATCCATATGTTTAGACAGATGAGTTAATAAAGAACCTCCCCCAGAATAAAAAGCGTGGCCTACTAGTTTCAAGGCTCTCTAATTTATGGCTTAAAATTTTCCACTGCTCTGGGTCTGTTTCATGCAGTTGTCACTCAGTGGTAGTCTGAAGTTTCAGGATGTTTCTGATGGCCCAGCTTTTATTTTTGAACCTTAACATAAAATTGATACTATTCACCAAGTCGTTTTGCATTTATGGAGAGGCCACTTTCATAAAGGCTCCCTTAGAGAAGATACAAACTGCTTTCTTCCATCTTTTATTTCACTCAGAGATGCCAGCCTGACCCATCAAACAGATTCCTACAGCTGGCTGTTACAGACAGCTGCCTTTTTCTTCAGCATGCTCAAATTTTAGACCCCGGCCCGCTGCCAACCCTCAACATTTTTTCTTAATCTCCATGTGCCCTGGTAGACAAAATTTCCACTGAAGGCAGAGTGGCAGTGGTGGTGCCCTGGTCCAGGTGCTGGATGCTCTCCCTGATCGGCGGGCCAAAATCCAGGAGTCGGGGCTGGAGTGCCAGAGCTCCTGATGCCCATTCCTGGTAATTCAGTGCCTCCACCCCTACTGACCTATTTTATATTTTTCCAGTATAAATTCTTAGGATAGCTCAACTTATGGAGGAATAAAGTGGTCATTTTAGAAAGTGATTCCTGTGGCATTCCTTGGGCGCATGAAAGCCTAAGCTAGATTTTTTTTCCCAGAGATTTTGCATGTGGTCAGTGGGGAGGAATAGGAAGAGTTTATATGACCCGTCCTAGCTCTTATAGGATGAACTGAATCTGGAGTGCCTCTTTCTCTCTGATGACCCTAAAGGGAACATAGCATGAGCAGCTCAGTCTTTGGGAAACCTCCATGGGGCAGATAAGCCCCACCTCAACTCTGTATCTACCTCTCACCTGCTGTTTCCCAAAACAGTTGCTTTTGGAAGATACCTCCTAAGACATGTACCACTGTGAATGGTGGAGTTGTTTAAAATTGCTTGCAAAGTTACTATTCCTGTGGAAAAAAAAACCTAATCCCCCAAGCTCCTAGTGTAGTTCATTCTGTGGTTTGCTGCTGCAAAGCCTCTTTCTAACACAGCAGGTGCAGATGCATGTGGAGTGCAGCACTATCATATTAATAAAATGGAACCGCCTAAGCATATTTCCTCTGAGCTTCCAGAAAGATCTTGGAGGCAATTCCTCATTTGAAGAACTTCAAATTGTCCATTTGTCAGTATTTAAAAAAACATCCACACAAACGAGTATGGATGCCTACAGCTTGCAAATAACTTTATGGAGGGTGAGGCAATTTTTTCCAGGATCACTCGTCATATTAATTATTTTAAAAAATGCACATTCAAAGCTATTACATCCAGGAATAACTTCATAATATCAGTGGCTGCAAAATGAAAAACGTGCATGCTGGCACATTTGTTCAATCCGTGGTGGCAAGCAGGGACTCTGTTGCTGTTTTATGCGAATTCTAATGAAAGCAATTTATCTCGTTCCCGTCACCCCTAAGCCATTATTTATGAATCAGTCTTCACATCTCTCGCGTAAGGAAGTCACTTTGGTACTGAGAACTGATCTCCGATTTGTATCTGGAAATCAGCGACCGGAAAACAAGCTTATTAACTGCCATTAGGAATGTCATCTAGCAGCAGCCACCCGTTCCATATTCCTCCCCTAAAACGTGCAAATCCCCTGGGTGAAGAGCCCTGGGCTGAATGCTGTGCTGAGCAACCGGCAGAGATGCCTGACGGCACCAGCCCTCGCTGCTCTTCTCCTGAGGAGCCAGACATCTCCATGTCTTCGGTTCACCTGTGGCCAAAGTCAGTGATGCCCCAGTGCTGCGCTGTTGTTTGGCCTGCGATGAACTTGTGGTTTCTGTTTTGTTCCCCAGGGACGGGTCCCAACCTAGCAGGAAAACTAAGCCTGTGGCTGGCACCGCTGTGGGCAGAAGCGATGCACCGTGCCCCCCCGCCTGCCTGCGGGGCGCCTGGCAGGGCTGCCTTCGTGCCATCGCTTGGCGTGACTCGCCCTCGGTACAAATAGTGTCGCTGGGCTGATTTCACAGTAACTGCACTGTTTCACCCCAAAGGGAGATCCAGAGCAAGGGGACCACAGGTGGATGTGCAGGTCTGCTGATGCTGCTCCTTTCGGTGAGGAGCGCCGAGTCTGTCTCCTCCACCTTCTTCCCCTGCACTGCGCAGGGCAGCGGCACCGCAGCACAGGGGCAGGAGAAACTTGCACAGTCAGAAGTTTTTTTATTATCCCGCCCTGCCAGTCTGGCACCTTTTTAAGGACACTATTTTCTTTTCCCCCCTTAAAGAAAATACCACGACTGTTTTGCAAATGGGATGGCTATTTTAACTTCTTAGCGTGATTTATATTCCATTCCCTGCTGGCTGCCGCCGAGATTGGCCCAGTCCAATCCACTACACATTTCTGATTTAGTACCGTCCTCGCGACCCCGCGGTAACTTCGGCGCAGGAGACAGGATGTTATCGAAAAGCCGGAGCAATGCATAGCTGCACCTGAGCACAGCCAGGGCAAGCCGCACGCTGCTATTTCAGGAAAGCTTTTATACCTTGTATTTTTCCTTTTCAAACGCACTCACGTCGTCGCTTAAAATACAGAATCTCTTATAAAAAAAAATTTTAAAAAAAAAATAAATAAATGGGCTGTTCTCTTCACCTTGGCAGTGTGTAATTAGGGGAGAGAGGAAAAGCAGACATTATTACAGGGCATCCTTGTGGAGGGAGAAGGGGCGAGGAGTACGGGTGCGATGCCGGTAAACAGCCGGTTGTCGGGCAGTGGGGTGATGTGGTCGCCTGGGTCCTGGAATTGGGGTGGGAAAGAAGCCCCTCACCCATCCCCATCTTCACACAGACCCTTTGGCCAAGCAGGGTCTTTGCAGCCAAAACCAGTAACAAAGCACTTGCTGTCGCTAGCAAAGGATTTGCTCCAAATTCTTGCCAGGGAGTGACTTTTCATCAGAAATTAACACCCACCTTTTAGTTGCTGGGGACTAGCACTGTCTAACGGGCGCTGGGGCGCAGCAGAAAGAGTTGTTCCCAGTACCTACCAGTGTTGTGCTATTTCAGTGTTGTCCTTCCTGTTCTTCGAATCTATTTTTCCTTCAAGCTTATGTCTCTCTGTTTTGGGACCAATTTATAGAGTAATTTTTTGAACCAGTTCATCTGATAAACCAATACTGATACCGTGAACCAGTAAAAGGAAAACAAGGAACAACCCCAAATCAAATGGAAAATGGGAAAGATGGGATTGACAAGAAGGAAGTGAAAGAGACATAACCATAGCAATAAATGAGAAGTATCAAATACTGACTGCTAGAATGAGTGAGTGTCTCTAAGACATAAACCCAGAGTTTTCCTTCAAAAAACAGTGAGTGGAAGAACATGTTACTGAGAGCTGCCATTTTGAAGGGACTTTGGCCAACTTGTTGGCTTAGAGCTTATTTTTAAGGGCTTGTTCATCTGAATTTATGAACAGGTTATAATATAAATGGATCCCTTGGAATCCAATTTACTTCAAAATCAAATCTGCAGCAGTGAAACCACTCGCAATTGAAGGGCTCAGTTATCCGTGACGAAGGGTCTGAGGAAACGTAGAGCAGAATTTATGTAACTTCATTGTAGAAAGGAAGGAGAGAAAGTCCCAGAGCTCAATGGGCCATGATAATGGGTTTTCAGTGAAAAAAAGAACCTAACTTAGCTTCAAGTAGAATAGGAAAATCAGAATTCAAAGTGAACTGTATTCCCAGTGGTATCTAAGCACGTGCCCTCATACAAGTAGATATTAAAGTGGTTCTGGGATAAAGAGGAAGAAAATAAAACCTTCATTGAGGTGGCTGTATTTCATCAAGCTAGCATTTGTTTCTACAAAAAAAACCCAATGTCATTAGCCTTGTTTATTTTAAATTATGAGCAATGAAGAAGTCTTACTGGAAAACTGGTATTGTGGAAGTGCAACCAGTCACTGTACTCTCGTTTTTGAAGGATAACGTCTAACACTTTCATTTGATTTTTAACACACTCTTTTTATGTTATGCATAGCTTCCAGTATTGCCCCTTCCATCTCTGGGTGCATTTATTCCTAGTGGACTCTCAGATGGATATTCCTGAAGAGTGAAAATATTTGTACCCAAATGCTCAGAGGTTACTTCTGATTCTAGGTGATTCAGCTTATGGGTGAGTTGTATCTTGACTTGAGGTAGCTTGGACTTGATTTTTAACAAATTGTGGATGATCACAAAGCCAGCTGGACTCAGTACATTGATCTAGCACACATGAAAGAAGTATCTTGCAATACCTCAAATTCATCCCCAAGATACTGAGAAACCAGTAGTCATAGCAAAATTTTGTTCACAAATATTTATCTGCCAGATGAGACTTTAAGTGGTTACATCTTTGCTGCTTCAGTATCCCCCACCTTCCCACATTGTGTTGGTCTGTGCTGCAAAAGTTGACATAAAAGAGCAGATTCTTGCTTTAGCTCAGCAATTGGTGTCTGCTACTAATGGGGCTTCTGTGGCATGCACTTCTGCTGTTAAAAATTGCATAAGAGCTGCCATCTTGTTCTACATTTTACACCCAAGACTCATCATAAGGTAAAGACCTTTTGGGTAGTGCCAACATAAACTGACTTGGAACAAGACATATGAGACATATTGGACTCAACAACTAAACCCATGAATTGCAAGCCCATACCTAGGCTTTTTCTTAAACTGCTTCCTGAGGAAATATGCATGACCACCATATTTATTAGAAAATTGAGGCTTTTTTCAGATATATTTTCATTGAGTCTCATACACTGGATACATAATGTGTCCATCTGGAACAGCCATAGGCTCTGCAGATTGGTCATGTTTCACTCGCAGGTTACTGGTCATCTCTGCATCTTGTGTTGTTTTTTGGCTCTTTTAGAACCAGAGAATAGCTTTATAGTTTAAGACTTTATGTGCATTTATAGAAATTTAGACATATAAAGCTGGCTTCTGAAAAGGCTCTAAATAATCTTTCCAGGCAACTCAGCATGTCAGTAAGATTTCATTCTGCCAAAAAGTGTTTTTATTCCCTGAATCCCTGTGATGCAACTCCACTGAACTGTCAGTAGCTTTCTGTTTTGTAGGCTGTAGGCTTAAATTACTTCAATGAAAATTAATGTAAATTAAACTCTTCCAGTCCGCATGGCAAGACCCAGCATGTGCAATTATGGGTGCGCTCCACCGCCCTTCTGCCAAAAGCCCAAAATAAGTGTATACTCCTGTCTCTTTCTTACTTACTTTTGGGTGGAGAGAAAGAGGATGCTGCTGTAGGAGAGGCAGCAGGAGAGTCTGTTCTACTTCTACAAGCCGGGAAGTCGCTTCTACTAGCCGGGACACCTTGCTGCGCAGAGCCATCTCTCGAAGCGTCTCACTCCTCACCAGCCCTGGCGGGGCCAGCCTCTCTGGCCTGGGCTCATCTGGGTTGAGAGGAGATAGGTCTCCGCTTTCTTCTCCTTCCTTAGGCCTTTTCCTTAGGGCTTTTCTCTCTTCCTGCAGCTTCTGAGCCCCACCAGGCTCGGACACCTCTGTATGCTCTCCTGGGCTGTGCCAAGCTGGGCCAGACCTGCTGGTGCTGAAGGTTTGGGTGCGGGAAGGCTGCGGGGGGCTGGGGGGAGGATGGGGGGCCACAGCAGCCCGGAGGGTGTGGAGAGCCCCTGCTTGGTGCCTGATGGACACAAGCAGAGAGGCCGGACCGGCCATCGGCTTTCCCACCTCCCTTCCCACTCTAGACTCCAGGAGCCTGGAGCGGGAAAGGGAAGGTTTTTTAAACCCTGTTTGGCCCCTTCCCTCCCTCTTCCCTCTTATCTCTGGCCCCACGGTGGGTGGCCACCCACCCCACCAGCCTCTCCAGCCCCCCCAGGCTGGCTTCAGCAGGTTGAAACCTGCGGGTCCAGGGAGGGACGGGCGGGTGGGTGCAGAGCCTTTTTTGCAGGAGGTGGTGTAAATCCTCCCCTGGTCCCTGCTGGGAGCGGGCTTGCCAAGGCTGGCCCTTTCGAGGGGGTGGGGTACGCGTGGAGTCAGCCCTCCGGGGGCTGCGTTATAGAGCTCGCCGCTGAAGCGAATTTTACAGCCTTTTTCGGTGTGTAATTTAAAAGGAGAGAAAGGGGCCAGGAGCAAAACCTTTCATTCCAAACCCCTCCCAGTTTCAGGGACGTTGGGCACGGAGCTGGTTGATGCTCTTGCATCCCCACGCCAGGTGCCTCCAAGTGACACCCGCAGAGACCCCTGGAAACGCCCAGATGGGTCTTGCCATCAGGGTTTCCACCAAAAAGCTGCGGCTGTTGATAAGTCCAAACTTCACAGCCTAGCCTCAGTTTTATTACTATTATTATTATTATTATTCACAACGCCAAAACGCATCAAATGCATCCAAACCTGTCAAGCTGACAGTACCGCGTTTGGAGCACGGAAAAAAGAAAGAAAAAAAAATGAAAACGAAAAAAAAAAAACCTCAAGTAGGAAAACAGTGGGTTGGAAACGGGAAGGCTGAATGAGCCCCACCTGAAATAACTCCAAAAAAAGGCATTTCTGGCTTTGGCAAGTCAGCCAGAAGGATCCTATATGTTTTTGTATATGGTTCCCAGAGGATTTAAAACTGTAAGATTTGATGCTAAACCTATTTCTGTGCTGTGAAACCAGGGACAGCTGTACAAATATTTGCTGTTTTTAATTAAACCTAACATTGCTACTTCCTTCATTTAAGTTAGGTCAAAGGACTGGCAATTTTATGCTTTGATAGATGAAGAAAAACAGTTGTGGGTGTTGTGTTTTAGAAATATGTTATAAAATAAGAAGTCTGAGGGAAAAGGCCTCAGAGGCTATAATAGCTCTGCCCTTGTCCTTTCTTCTCAGAGATGTTTTCCTTGTCAAATATTTTGCCTTATCCATATAGCAACTGTTTCTACTATAATTCTGCCCATTATCTTTCCTTGAAAGACTTTTATCTAAATTTTCCATTTGCTCCCTAGTTAAAATTTAGGTAGCATTCTCTCGGCTTCATGTTCTTTACAGATGTAAATAAATCTGGTTTTTTGGGGGGAAATGAAGAGGGATGTGCCTGGTCCCACCCTCTTTGGACCTCCCTACGTTGCCTCAGTCGCTCAGCAGAACAACTCACAGCAATTCACTCTGGAGAAGCGCTGGTCTTTCTCCTGCTCCTCAGAGCAGGGCTTTACTCCAAAATCAGGTGTATTGATCCCATCTCAGGGCTAGAGATGAACTATCAGTTCAGAGTCCCATTTTTCGGTCACACAGCAAAGACCAAAGAGTGCCAAGCTGGGAGTAGCAGGGGAAAGTTCTCCTTTCCACTCCATGTGTGGTCTGCTGCTTGTCCTGGAGCAAGTCCCTCAGTTTCCCACTATGGGAAATGAGGATAATGATGCTGACTCCCATGGTGATGTGTTTTGGGACCTATACAGTAAAAGAGCCAGGTATTAGAGTTCCTCAGGCTGTTAGAGGAGGGTAAATATGACTTAGAATTAAGCAGGAATTTCCCCCAAACTCTCTTTGTCAAAAATTCTGGATTCACGAACATGCACTGTCTGTTGGAAAACATTCATTTTCATCATTTTTTGTTTAAAAATCAGGAAAAAATGTTTAGAAAGTCAGAATAATGCATTTAAACACGTAAGCACATATTTTAAAGTTTTGCTTAATTTTTTAATGCCTTTTTTTTCAGTCTGCTTTTAAGTATAAACAAAAGGCACCAAGGAGGAACAAAGTATTTTGCTTGTGTTAATCCATATTTTGTGGTTTGGGTTGTTTTAGTTTCAATTTACAAAAATTTTGAGACTTCAACTTTTCATCCTCAGTGAAAAATCTCAGATTTTCTGTGGAAAAAAATAATCTCCAGTTCCTCCCCTTTGCTACATGGAATGGAAAGAATGGAGGGATTGTCCCTTCTACCAAGTTTGGCATTTCTGCTTTAAAAATCATGTCTCACTGTGCTAAGTAAAATTAGTTTCTAGGATTTAAAGATCTTCAGTATGTTCTCAGGAAAGTTCTTTGTTACTGTTATCGATGTTAGCATTATATTACTACTATCGGCAGTTTTATTGTTGCTGTTGTTGTAGTGCTGAGAATTAGTATTGATTTAAAACAAAAAAGCTTTTTTTCCCAAAGGTGTAAACCTCATCCATCAGTTGACAGGCATCTGTCAGCAGATAGACCTCTGTTCCTTCCTATAGGGGCCTATAAGACTAGCCTGGCATCAGTGCAGGGCCGGTGCCAGGCACTCAAACCAAACTGCAAATGAGGTAAAAGAGCAGAGAAGTGGGTACAGGAGTGTGGAGAAGAACACACAGGTTTGCAGTTTATCAGCTTGCTCACTTTCTAAGTGCTAGAAATATGGTCTTCTTACGTGGTCTGAAATTTTGGGGTGGATTAATATTTTATAAAACTTTTTTTTTATACAAAAATATAAAAACCTCCAAACCCTCTAACAAACCCTTATCAGGAATTTTCTTAGAGAAATATCGTACACAGACAACTGTGAAAACAAGAAGTAGAAATCTGTCTTTATTTCCAACGTCTGCCTCCCTATCTGCTCATTGTTTATCTATGTACCATGTTAAGCCCTCAACATATTGAGCCATTGGTCAAGAAGAGAGTAAAGCAAGAGGAGATATATCACAACTTAATGCTAAAGAAATCATATGCTGTGACATCTACCTTTGTTGCCTCTAGTGTTTCTCACCTCTTATAGTTAAAACCATGGCAGAATGGGTCTGTTAATTGTTTTTAACAGGGATCTGGTGTGTATCCATAAATCCAGAGATTCTCTTCCTGACGCTGCTGTTGTCCCATCTACTTTGCTGAGTATGTTTGAAGGGACAGAAATGGATGTAGGAGCTTTTGCCCCCCACGCCAGGACATATAAGGAAAAGCCAAGTTTGTCCTTACTGTGCTTCTGCTATAATTGAATATATTTTTACAGTCAATGCATTTTTCTCAATGAGTTAACCATCCTTTCAGAAAAGTAAGATGAATAGCTGCTTATTTTAATCTGGCAGCGCTTTGAGCAAATACAGCATTTTTTCTGTCTCGTGTAGCTCAAGGCTAAAAACCCAAAGAGCAAGAAAACTCCTCTTCTCCCCTCCCCCCCCTCGCCGCAACTTCTTCCAAAATGAAAGTCAAGGTTTTGTGGGATTCAGCACAATCCATGGGATTTATGTTGCACCTGTTGAATTCTCACAAGAAATATCAATTAAAATATTGTGACTTTGGAAGGAACGTAGGAAATCTGTGGGGAGACTCGAGCTCCGTGGCTTTTCTGCACCTGCAGCTGTCTGCCGTCCCGGCTCGGTGCCTCTCGGATAAGGAGGGGCTGCCGGGCCGATGCCACGCGCCGCTCCGTCTCCGTCGGCGCTCAGGGAGAAGCCCAGTTCCCCCACCTGCGCCGTGCTCGCTCTTTCTTGTTTGACTTGGCACCCACCGACGGTATCAGGAGGACGAGGCCCTGCAGATGTAGCGTGGGAGCATTTGGTGGCACAGATTCGGAACGCTCTCGCTGCCCGCGAGTGTCTGGATTGCCAGGGGGAGAGGGCAGGCTGAGACCTCATAGCAGTTAGCCCCAAAGCCCAATCAAACCCGGCAATCATTTTTGAAAAGCTCGAGTGTCTGGGAGTCCCCAGGTGGTGATAGTGGGATTTACCAGGGACGGTTGGGGTCTGCACTGCTGTTGCTGTTTGTACGTTACAGTGCTGGTGGGATGGCCCTGGTGGAGCAGGACCTTAGGGAACACCCAGGCTTGGGAGAGACCTCACGTCCAGGAAACCTGCTACGTATATTCCCAGATTGTGTTGATCTAATTTGAACTTGATTAGGTTGTTCTAATCACATATTTTTGGTTTTGTTTTGTTTTTTTTTAATGTAAATATTATTAAGGAGAACTCTTGACTGTTGTGGAGATAGAATAAACACTTATAAAAGATACCAGCCCTTTAGCTTCAAGGCAAAATCCAACCGGGAATGATGAGGATTAGGAAGAAATTTATCTCTGGGGAAAAAGCAATTGCACCGTGTCCCTTCATCATACACCCTGTACTTTTCTTGGGAGAGTTGTGGTGCTCCGTGTGGGCAGAGGACAGATGCATAGTCTGATCTTCCAGACCCACTAAATGATGTGGTGTGGTGGGTTGACCCTGGCTGGACACCAGGTGCCCACCAAAGCTGCTCTGTTACTCCCCTCCTCAGCTGGACAGGGGAGAGAATATACAATAAAAAGCTTGTGGGTTGAGATAAGGACAGGGTGAGATCATTCAGCAATTACCATCCCAGGCAAAACAGACTCTAGGGAACTAGGGAAAATTAGTTTAATTTATTACCAATCAAATCAGAGTAGAATAATGAGAAAATAAAAACAAATCTTAAAAACACCTCCTTTCTTCCTGGGCTTAGCTTTACTCCCTATTTCTCTACCTCCTTGCCTTGAGAGGTGCAGGGTGAGAGGGAAGGGGTGTTGTGGTCAGTTCATCACACATTGTCTCTGCTGCTCCTTCCTCCTCAGCGGGAGGACTCCTCGCACTCTTCCTCGGGGGGTTATTAACTACCAGACTAATCAACAAGGCAGGGCAGGAACCTCAGAGCGGGGATGAACACTGCTGAATAAGAGAGGGTCAAAGTGGAGTTTGAGCCCTGTCCCCTCAACACCCACGCTGCTAAACTGTTGCTTGGTCCTTCCTCACCAGCAGCTCTTCTGTAAAACCACGTAAAAGCTACCACTTTTCTACCGGTAGCTATGAAAATTACACAAAGGGTGGAAGCTAATGCTGCTTTGCTGCTGTGCAATTGCCCACAGGGATGAGCCCCATGGGTATTTTGGCAGAGAAATACCTGGATAGTGGACATTAATGGAGCTTAGGGATAAGCCAGGTGCTAAGCAATTAGAGATGCTCAAGAAACTTCAGAGACCCATGTGAAATGTTTGTGGATAACAAGCAGAAGCTTTCAGGAGCACAGTTTTGAGCAGGAGTGTGTGAGTTCTGCCATGTAATTGTCCATTGCTGTGGCTGAATGTTGATGTTAAACCAGCTGTACTGGTTTAGAACAGAGTACACAGAATTAATATTCTGACTCCAAAAGTGGCAGGCGATAGCCCCAGTGTTTTTTCTGAGTAAGGCTCATTGCCAGCGTTTTGGGAATACTCACCTTGCAGCTGTCCCCCAAACAAGCAACTCTGCTGAATTGTGGCAGTGAGGGACCACATTCATGGCCTCCCCCAAGGAAAAGGAAAACAGAGGCCACAATGGGATGCCTGTTGATGAACGACAACAGGTGAGTAAGCTGTAAAGTGCTTCCACAGCCTCTGGCCATTCTCAAATAGGGGCATTTTTCTGTATGCCTGCAATGGTTTTTTTGTTTGGTAACTCATAGTGCATCCCTCTCCAAGTGCTTGTCCACTCTCCTTTTAAACCCATGCAGCCACACTGTCTTTTGCCAACAAAGTCTATGCCTCCATGCCGCTTAACGAATCATTTCCTTACATTTGTTTTCAACCTGGTTCCCTTATAGCCCATCGGTCTCGTACTGGGCGAAGTGATTAGTCAATCCTCCTCCATGGCAGCCAGCATTTTGCAGACCTCTATCATATTTCCCTATTGCTCCTTTCCAGCCTCTTCCCATTCTCCTGCTAGAGGTTAGTGTCTCCATAGAGGGCCAGCTGGGATTGTCCCTTGTCCCAAAAACATGGAGTCATCCCAGTTCACTTACAAAACGCTGAATGCCTGAATTAGTGTGGATGGCACAGCACTGGTGCAGCAGAGACAACCCATGTGGCCAGTTCTGCTGGCTCAGCTCTGGGGTTGGGACTCTGCAGCCCAGGGCCAGGAGCAGCAGCTGGGCACTGCAGCCTCTTCCACCAGCGTGGCTTTTCCTGCGGCGAGCGCTTGACCAGACTTAGGTGTGTGTTCCTAGGATACAGATACAAAAATATTTTCGCTCTCGTAGGTGTCATTCTGGGAAGACGTTTTGCCCTCAGAGCCGACCTTTTTATGTAACACCAACTAAATACACATCGCACCTTAAGTGGAGATACTCTGTTAGAAATAAATGTGCTTATAAGCGTTTGGAAGTGTAAAGGTGATATTTATAAAGTGACCAGAACACCCACTACGCGCTGCATAAGCCAGTGAAAATAACAGCTGCTGGGTTTTATCAGCTTTAGAGCACCACAGGAGCAGGGCGCAGAGCGGTTCCTCTGCCGTGTGTCGGTGCTGAGCACAGCTGACGAACGCGCTGCTGCAGCTAAAGGCAGAGTAACCGTATAGAGGCTATAAGTAGAGGACAAAACGAGTAGCGGTTTTATGGCTTTTCAAATACTTTCCCCTAATATCCACATCTGTGCTGTGTTTGAGAGAGTAAAAGCAATGAAAATTCCTGCAGGTCAAAATAACTTTATTCTTAAGAGTATACCTAGGGTGTTGTTTTCCCTCCAGCCCGGTGGTAAACATGTTGATGTTGGAGTAAAGAAAGGGCTGGTATTTTTCCTGGATGAGTGAAGTACGGCTTTATCATTCTGCATTAACTCTTTCAGATGCTGTATACACTTTTTTTTTTTTTTTTAACTACTGACTGCATTCTGATGGGTTCTAAGTCACAAAAACTTCTTTTTTAAAAAATTCTGAAACCACTAAAAGCTCCATATAAAATCTGGGGAGTAAAATCTGACAGGAACTAAAGAAAGTGTAATTACCTGAAGTGACAGTTTGGTTCTCAGTACAGTTTCCACCATAGAACAGCATTCTTTTTTTAAATTTTCTTGGTCTCTGAGAAACATGCAATTTGCATTTTCCTTAGGGGCAACATCAGGTAAACTAATTGAAGCTGCAGTTCAATGGACTCTGAAAGTCAGTATAAAGTGGCATAGGTGCTGGAAGAACACAGTCCCACCTTCTCACAATCTTGCCTTGCATTCCCGTGGGTTTTTTTCTTGGGGGG
>JAOXJM010000001.1:181041890-181052419 GCA_026413425.1 Tringa solitaria
AGATGATCTTGAAGGTCCCTTCCAACCTAGAGGATTCTGTGATTCTGTGATTCTGCGTCGCTTCCTCCTTTGTGGCTGTGCAAAGAGCAGAGTGAGAAGCTGCTCTGGGGTTAAATTTACCCGGCAAAAAAAATGATCTTTATATGGATTCCCTCCCCACAGAAGCTTGTTTTGTGGATGCACAGGTTGCTGTGCTTGCTCAGGGAGGGATGCTGTGAGGCAGGAATGGAGTGATGGGAGATCGGGGATCACTTTTCTGAGCAATACTTTTGCCAATTTACAATGCTCCTCAGTCTGCTACCACAACTAACCTAACAGTAGCAATATTGATATTAGCCAGAAATAAGTGGGAGTAGTTATTTATTTATTAAAAACCACAAGTAAACACATTTATTTGGTGTTTTTAGAAGTGGGGATATGAGAACGGTCGATGTTTTTCTGAAAGTCTAAATCCACGTTCTTTGGCATGGAAGGGAGTTACTACAGGCTCAGTCTCACCTGTGCTAGCTACAGTTCACGTTGCAGATGTGCTGAAGGATGGTTCACTTGCTAAAAGCAAGTGACTCATAATTGGACCTTCTGGGAAACATTATGGGTCACCTAAATTCAGCAAGGAGTTCAGAGAGAGGAAATCAAGCTTAAAAGAGCTGAGGGACTTGAGCTTGTGCTGCACACAGGATATCAGGTGGCAGGAGGAGGAACCGACTCTGACCAGAGGGGCTTGGAAAGGAGCCTGGCTTGGTAGGGACAGACCTGCGAGGCTCCTAGCGAGGATGTGAGCTGGCTAGGAAGGTGGGAGGGAGTCTCTGGATAATTTTGAACTTTGCATTAACGAAGCTGGCTTCCAAAGGGGGAGCATTCTTGGGAAAACAGGAAGGGAAAGAGGTTGAAGCCGAGCCAAAAATTAGGCTGGGTGAACAGCAGGATTCATAAATCTGTGCAAAGTTTTTACCCGCTCTCGCAGAACCCCAGCCATGAAAGAAATCCAAACTTTCAGGTTTGAAATCTGCATGTGAGCAGTTTGCATGGGTGAACGCTCAGCTGAGCAGCCGAACCAGAGGCTGCCTGTTGGTTAAGAGCTAGCGGTTGCAAACAGAGAGCTGTTTTCGTTCACGGGAGAGAAGCGGCGCACAAATATCCCACTGTTAAAGAAACAAGGTCAGGTCAGGTGAATAAGATGGATAAGACACATTGTTTGTCTAATTAAAGAGGCTGAGTCAGGCCTTCAGAGTGAGGTGGGGATGAAGCTACAAAAACTAAACCATTAATAACTCTGCTGTCATTATTGTACACTCGCTTGCTGTTTATGCATATAGGCTGGGTAAGGGGTCTACTGAGTACACGTTTAGCAGTGGATTCCTGATTTTAGCCGGATAAAAGTGAAGTGAACCACTCTAAATGGAGTCCTGTATATTTTCCCTTTTGTCAATGGAAAAAGCTCACAGGGCGACATATTCCATTGTCAAACTGCCACAAAGATCCCTATAAATGATGTTTGTAGAGGGATAGCTCAGACCAGGTACCTCTTCTAGATGGCTGAGGTCAGGTAGGTGAATCCCAACTGTAGAAACTACTTTTCTTCAGAGTTGTTGTGGAGTTTTCAAAATGTAAACCTAATGCCTGAGAAGCTGAATGTAGATTGCAGTCACTAATATTGATCTGTAAGTACATTTCCATCTCCTCAAAATTATTTATTTCTGCATCTACACATCTTCCACATTTATGATGGCAGATCCCGCTAGATTTGACCAAAGAGGTATTGTTTTGCCATCGATGCTCCCATGATACGTGAGTTCATCCAAGTCTGCTGTTTGAAACAAGCATACGAGGGGCCAATTCATTGAGCACAATTTATTCCAGATCTTTGCAGAAATATACGATGCTCTTGAGCCCGTACAGATGTGTAGCCAATAGGGAGCTGTCTGGCTACGCCAGTTTTTTATATATTTTTCAAGTAAATCAGAAATCCAAATGCAAAAGTCAGCACTTGGGGATGTCTACGTGGATTTGTGACTCTCCTGCCCGAGTTCTAAGGTTATAAAGCAACAAAGGGATTAAACTCATATGTACATTTTTTTTCTTTATGTGACAGACCTAAGATGAATAACATTGCTCATTTACAGAATTAGAGAACATTTAAATGGGAAAGGTTTCTTCAAAACATTGAGGTAAAATCCAGGCCCTTTTGAAGGTGGTTTTAGGCTGGTTTTGATAGCACTCAGTGTCACCATTTTTCACAGGAAGACATCCCCTCTGCCAACTCTGATGGTTTCCCATGTGTATTTTATATGGTCTCGTCCACTCCAGCTTAAAAATACCCAGAAATGGGACATATGCTGGCAATTCTGAGGCATATACTAACATAAAACAAAGTTATTTAATAAAGCTGAAATATAATTCATTTTATTCAGTCCTCTCTGAAAGCCATGCGTGAAAGAAAGGGAAGAGAGTAGAAAAGTGATGCTGTTGGCAGCGAGTGCACAAATGCTGTGTTTGCTTGAACCTACAGAAACGGGTTCAAGGAAGATTACAGCTCCATATATGTACATATTAAGCTTCTGAATCCTGTCGTGCCCATCCCTCTGATCCTAGCACTGTTCTCATCAGAGGTGAAAACCAAAAACCACCAACAGCTGATCAGATGCTTGGCCAAATGGGTAGGTTGTGGGTTGTGTCACACTTGCTGCTGAGCCCTCACGCCAGAAAGGAGGGGTCTGGACTCGTAGCAGGCACACCATGGGGAAACAGGAGCCTTGGCAGCGAGAAGGTGGGTGCAAGCCTGAACTTCTGACCCTGGGGAACATGGATACCTTGCTGGATAGTTATCCTGCTGGATAACTTACTACCCTTACTTGGGATCACAGTTTCAGGCAGAGGGAAATGCTAAATTACCCTGTCCCCCTCCAGCCCTGCTCCTGCTACTGGAGAACTGCTCTGAGCTGGGAGGGCAGCACAGGGCACTCGGTGGGCAGCAGGAAGCTCTCTTCATATCTGTGTACAAGCAGCACAGCTTAAATTTGGCAGTGATGTGGAACATTTGGCCCAGTGTGACTCATAGGCAGACTCTCCTTGCCTGCAGACGTTAACTGCAGGCAGCAGAAACAAGCTGTGCAATCCCATCTCTGAACATATCTGTGATGTTAAGGAAAGCAGAACTAGGAATGAGCTCCAGTATCGGACCCTCTATTAACCACACTACTTACTGGTTTATTTTCTCCTTGGGTCTATTTTGGACCTCTCCAATTAGCTCTGTTCAAGACAGTGTCAAGTCTGTGCCAGCTTTACTTCTCTCCATCTTGTACCATTCCCTAATGTTATACCAGCAGGCTTTTGTTCCTCAAACTCCACCATACATTTTTATGTCACACTCCAGGGCATGAAACACAGACCTCACAGACTCAGTGTAAAAACATAACTCTGGTGGACTCCAGCCTTGGCCTGCACTATTTTAGAAACTTTCAGCTAAAAAGATTACACAGAATAACAATGACACCTGAGGGCAAGGTGTACCACATGAGGCCTAGAGGAGATCTTGAGCCAAGGTGGTACAGGTGCAGTTTGCTCAGTAGGAGCAGTGTAGACACCTTGCAGTGTAGACAAAAGCCAGGTGGTGCCTGCTAAATGAGCTCTATTAAGCCAGTTAGACCTTGTGCCGGGGTCCAGATTGACAGAAATTGGAAAAGATTCTATCTGTTCTAATTTTCAGGTGATGCCCTGACTTCCCTTTAGCCTAAAGTGCTTTTCAGGTGAACCTCAGGTTTTCTTGGAGTTGTGGTTGATGCCACTGCTTGGCAGTGTATTACAGACCCTACAGCTGAGGCAGTGCTGGTGACTATCATACAGGGCTGCGGAAGTCGACCAGCCCACGTTGGGGAAGCTCCAGAAAAGACAGCCCCTGAACTCCAGGGTCTCACCATTACCTAATCAGAGAAGAAGGAAGGCTGTATTTTTTACAAATGACTAAAAGAAACCAGGATGAGGAGGTAAGGCAAAAATAGGTTCAGCCTGGGAGAAAAGTCTTTTATTTGCAGTTAGTTTTTCAGTATAAGAAGTGATGACAGTCTGTTCACTTCCATCCAAATCCCTCTGTCATCTAGTCCTGGGAGAGGACTAGGGTCTCTACATGGGACACACTATATTTTTAATCCAATTATAATATGGCTCAGTCCCTTCCCTACAGCTCAAGCTGAAGCATGAATACAATTAGACAGCAACTGAGTTTAACAGCCATAGCCATAAACTTGATGGCTTGCATAATTTAGGTGGGAGTTTCCTTGGAGATTTGCTGGAAATACTGAAATTCAGGTTTTGTTTTTGTTTTTTCTGCCAAAGGTAAAAATGAAGACTACAGCTCTTTTGCAAAGGTCATAAATACAAAACTAATTTCGCTAGAAAGAGGCCTGTGCAGTGCATGGTCTTATCTTGCAAACATTGTCATGGACTGCTGTGAAGTTCAGCGTGGCTTTGACCCTTAAATAAGACCCTGCAGCTTGCAGGATTTGGTCTAGATCCATGGAAGTGCATGCAAACTCTTCCCCAAACCTTTCCCCAAATCTAGTCACCTGTTTTCACATAGTGTTTTTTAATCAAAAGTGTGATAACCAACTGTGTAATTTCTACAGACAAATTGAAGAATGTGAATACAAAAAATCCCACCAAAACTGTTGAACTGTTTGATGGCAGAAGTCAGGCATGTGCTTACAAGGAAGGATAAATGTGATATGGCTGTCCTGTTGTCATTAAAACTGGCCAGAGAAGCAGCAAGACATGGGAGTATTTGTGTAGCTACATTGCTGGCCACCACCCAGATCAGAGTTATATCTGACCCTGAAAGTACCTCACAATAGAGTCCTTGAAATGGAAAGGAAAAATATCTCAATTACTGACAACTTCCTGGTGCTTGCTGTAGGTGATTTGCTTTTTAATGTCATTATAAATTAACATCCCATTACTATAATATGAAAATTAAGCCAAATTTACTTTTATTTTTGCTGCTCTGTTAATTTAATGTAAGGTGTTTTGGGCAGGTAAGCATTTAAAAAACATAATTCAAGTAAACTGCCATGGTTAAGGTGTGTCCCTGACCAAAGAGCACTGAGTTCCTTAGTGTGGAAATTTAGACAAAACACAATGTCTCATTACTATTCTATGGTTCTATGATTCTATGAAGGCAATGTGCCTAAAAAGAATCAGCTTCTATTAGATGTGGTAACAGGGTTGTAAAACACATGTGCATGTTTTGGTCTTGTTCATATAGAAAAGATGTTATCGTTTTCTTAAATAGTTGGAGGAAGGGGCTAATTTTCCTATGTAGATCTTCATTCATACACGTTTGAAGATGTAATGGGCGATTGGACCTTTTACAATGAGTCCTCTGTATCTTCACTCACCTGAATGCCCCATGGTCAAACTGAAAGTTAGTTGGGAGAAGTAAAAAGTTCAGGGGTATAATTTTCTACTTTCCATTACAGGGAAAAAAAAAAAGAAAAAGAAAAAGGAAACTTTAGGTTCTGGCAGACTTCATTTGAACCATTTCTAATTTTACTTACCTATAGATTCATACCATGTGGTGGGTTATTTAGAGTTTATATTATGGATGGTTATACTTACTTAATGCAAGAACATTTGTAAAAAGGACATGTGCACTGGATACAATACCCAGTCTATCTCGTCCCAAGTAGAAAAAAACTTGCAGAAATCTTCCCCTCCTCCCCCTCCCAAAGATCTGGGACTCCGTCCAGGTATCTGTCTGCTTTTGCTCTGAATTTTCCATCCAGGGCTTTTGAAATATATGTAGAGCTAATTCTGTAGGTCATTCTCATGGCAGGGCTAGAGCTAGTTACGCAGGGCTCCCAAACCAGACTGGGCAGTTAGCTCAGCAGGTAAATGCGAAACCAGACAGAAAAGCCAGATGGATGCCAGACTTCTCTGACTTCACCTTTGACTTCCACAGAACATACATTGGTGAATGAGTTTCAGATATGTGCCTCAAAAAGGTGGCAAGGAAGAAATAGCCTGGGTCAACTGTAGGCTCCAAGGAGGATGGGGTGCTGTAAAGTATCCAAAAGCATCCACATAGGGCTGACAGATGAGACACAGGTCTACAGCACACCAAGTGCCTGTCTGGGGCAGCAGCTGGAAACCAGGTGAGATACAGCAACACATCTTAGACAACATGGCGTCATTAAACTTAAACAACAATGTGGACTTCTTACTGTTTTCTTACAGCAATTTGTAATTAAATTTTCCAAGTGAGTTTATATATAACTCTTAACTGTCTAAATACATAACCACAAATGAAATATTTAATTATAATTTCCCAAACAGAAAATGTGTTGTGTTGGGTTTTTTTTACAAAATCAATGGTTTCCAGTGTTGATTTTGCAGAGAGTACTTTTTCTTGTTTGGAAGGTCAGCCCATCAGAAAATTCCTAACAAGCTCTAGGCTTAAAAATTGGTGGGGGTTTTTCAACTTCTGAGACCCCGAAAAGTACAGACTGGAGCTACCAAGGCTTTTCACAGCATTTCATACTGGCTCATTTGTCTCACTGTTTATGTAGACAGGGGCATGCTAAGAAGTCTTTTCTGGACCTTCCCATCTGCAATGTCTGGGACACCTTTTACTCCTTCGTTTTGAAATCAGAGTGAAAGGATCTTTTCTGCTCTCTTTTCAGTTCTTATCATCATGCCAAAAGCTGTCTTGAATTATGCAGCTTTTGTAAAACTCCTTGAAATGTGTTTATGTAAGAACAAACCGTAAAAATTGAAGTGAAAGGACCAAATCCTGCGCTGCAGTTACTCTCCATTGACGAGGTACTCAGGGAAAGCCTGAATGGCAGCATGTGAATAAGGGCAGAACCGAGATTAAATTATTCTCTAGGGGAGTTGAGGCACCCTGGGCAGGCAATGCAGATTCCTAACATACTCCCCTATGGATCCTATATGTAATGGTAGAAAAACACTGACACAAAATAAAGACTGAACTTCCTACTCATTTTACATGATAAACTCCTGAGGTGGCTGACAGTCATTTTTGTAGCAGTCATATTAAGAAAATTTGTATACTAGTAAACAGAACACAATTCACTGGTTTCCTCATGGCTAGTGCGCTAGTACTGCCCAGTATGTCAAGCATGCTGGGTCATGGCTGGGGATGACACCATGTGAGAGAGCAGGTCCCCTATGTGTGGGCTATATCCTCCTGAGAGAGAAGCAGGCAGGCTTGTGAATGCCTTCCACAACTGTAAGTTGCCCTTTGGCATTGTCATTGCCAACCAAGTTATAATCATATTCTAGTATTTTTTAACTAAAATAAAATCACTAGAATCTCATCACAAACACTGCCTTCTGCACGCAGCCACTGTGTCCCTTCCCCTTTTACCGGGGAATGGATAACAAAGAATCAGTAGGTGTTGAAAACATACAAAACCCAGGGAGATAGGATCTCAACAGAGAAGACAGATACTCTAATTGCTCCACAATTAAAACTTATCTTTTAGAAGGCCAGAGCCAAATCCACAATTTATGGAAGCAGACATGCTTGCATAAGCATCTGTGGGAATTCATAGAGTGGCTAGAGTTGGAAGGGGCCTTAAAGATGATCTAGTTCCAACCCCCTTGCCCTGGGCAGGGACACCTTTATGCCAGATAAGGGACTGGGTGTAGAAATTTAGCTGTTTTAAAGAGATCCTTAACAAACAGATCTCAACTTATGTTTTGGTCCTGAAAAACCTCACACAAGAAACTTCAAATAATTATTTTGTTAAACATTTAATTTATTATCGTATCAGAAGTAATCAGGTAACATTTTGCGGGGGTGGGTTTTTAGTCACATTTGATGTTCTGTTTATTCCAAAGAAACTTGGAGGCCATTTTTATAGGAGACACTCTACTGGAAAGCATAAATGTGGCACAGCAGAATTCATGAGGCTGGAATAGCCCATTCTCTGAATCTCCCCTATGAAATGACAGCTCAGTCATACCATTTACATCGGATGTCCAGGCATTTTTAAGACAAGTTGCAACTCTCACTCAAAAGAGTTTACAGCATAAAACTAAGTGTCACTAGCCACATCTCTACCTTCATGCTCCACATGGGAACTGTTCTTTAGGGGAGACCAAAGACCTTGCTGGTTCTAAGAGCCTCTCTTGTAGAAACCATGAAGAGTACCTGGAAGGCACAGCACTCCCCAGCCACACCTGCCTGGCCTGAGCTCACCCTCCACTCCCACCCTGAGGACACAATATGGGGATTATAAGAGACCTCAGCCTTCTGCTGGGATGGAAGCTTATACAAAAAAGGGTTCCATGACTTTCTTGCCCTCCCACATATGTGGTCATCCCCATCATATCACCACAACACTGCACCAGCATAGGATCAACCCTCTGTGCAGCCATAAGAAGCCTCCCTACTTCTTACTGTCTTATAAACAAGAGGATAAAGCTGGGCCTTTTGAATGGGACTTTCCCTGATTTTTGAGATACTGACACAATGCATATTTGCAAAGACTGTTCCTTCCTCTGGCCATCTGAGTACAGTGTTTGAGAGAATATTTGTATTTGGACACATGAAATTAAAGATTTAGGCAAACAAAGGCTTCAACAGAAAAATAATAAATAGAAGACACTTGTAAGAGCTGAACACAGTTGAAAGCATGACGAATAGGAGGATAAATACAGGTTCCTGCGCAACTGCATGCTCGAAGGAAGAGAACAGCCATAGATGCAACAGTGAAGCACAAAGGCTATATGCTACCCAGTGTTTATTAAACCATGGTGATTAAGGAGTGCATGAAGTAGGATCTGAACTGTGTACCATGAAAATCTGGTCGTAGATGATCTCAGTCAGCACTCAGAAAAAGCAGTGAAAGTTCCCACTGAGCTTTGGAAGGACCTAGGACAGGCCCGAAAGACGAGAGATTACATTTCCCCAACCTGTCGGGTCTTGCACAGAGTTACCACGCGTGGTTTGCCAGTCTGCTACCCTGGCACAGCCTTTCCCATTGCCACCAAGGGACTGTTGACCTGTCAACTTGCCTTTGACTGAGAGGCAAGAGATTTGAAAGGACCACTTTTCTGCGAGGCAAGAGGGCACATGGAGTTACCAAGAGGTGATGTGTCAGTGGATTTGCAGAAAATATTAGTGTGCTGGCTCTTCCCCATGAGAAAGGAAGTTTACCTCTGTCTCAGCAGAGTCTAGTTGCAATGCAAAGCTGCAATGCAATTAAACATTAAATCACTAAGGGGAAAAATCCCTCCCAAACCATACACATATTACACAGTCCCACAGTCTCTCAATTTAGACTACTGCTTCCTTCTTTCTGAAAAAAAATAGGCTAGCGGTTTGGTTCTCACATTTTGTCTCCTGCTAAACCTTCCAATTCACCCCAGAAAAGAAAAACTCCTTTGCTTTAACTCTAAATAAATATTTTGGATTTACATGCACCCTAAACCAGTTCTCTGAAATCTCTGCTGACATACCCAGTGAATTTTAAAGAATAGCTTAATTTGGCATTAAATTAGAAAGACAAGTAAAGAAATGACTGAATCCATGTACTTTTAAGCTCATAAAGAACAGGGATAACAATTCTGTTAGAACTCACGCTGCAAAGAGCAGTAACTATGTTCACAGAGAAAAATAATGGAAATAAGGGAACTAGGCACACACGCAGACTGAGAAATGATCGCCTAAACTAATGCAGAGCACAGCAAATAAGGCATCTCAAAGTAAGATACACACAAAACTTAAGATGAGCAGAAAACAGAGGAACTGACACGTTGCAGGAATTGTATATTTTCCAGTGCAGGATCCCATGCAGGTCACGTACCTAGGGGCTACGTGCCTTACAGGAATCTGTCAGTTTAGTGCCTTGACGCTGATGGTTCTTATCTACACACTGCCGGAACGCCTGGTGGTTCTGTTTTGCAGTTCATAAAAGCAGTAATGCTGAGAGCAACATTTTATTTGTGACCCATTGTGTTCCCGTTTTCCCACTGAAAAAAGCCTAAAAACACATTATGTCATTTTTGAGGGGGAGGTTGTAATAGCTCATCCTTTTTATGCACATTCACTGTCTTATTGTTTCTCTCAGGTATCGTCTGTTAAATGAAAAATAATAGGATACAACTGAACAAATATTATTAAATACTCAAATAAAAAATTGCAATGTTTAAACAGTTAGGTGTTAGTTAGCACAGAAATCCTGAAGAATATGTGAGAGAAGCTTGAATTTTGATGTGTTAGGCTGAGTAAGGCTGGTTTACTGCATAGACTGAGTCCAGGCTCATACAACGTGGCCTCCTAATCCTTACCCTTGAAACGCTAAGGATATGGGATACGTATCTCCACAAAAAAGATGGGTGATGAAGGCTTTACAGAGGGATCTAGACAGGTTGGATCAATGAGCCAAGGCCAATGGGATGAGGTTTAATAAGGCCAAGTGCTGGGTCCTGCATTTTGGTCACAACAACCCTGAGCAACGCTACAGGCTTGGGGCAGAGTGGCTGGAAAGCTGCCCAGCAGAAAAGGA
>JAOXJM010000001.1:181070895-181086500 GCA_026413425.1 Tringa solitaria
GTAGCGCGCGGCGCCTCTTCCCGCTTCTCCCCTCCCGCCGCGCGCGGCCCCGCCCCGGCCGCCATGTTGCGGCGGCGGCGGGAACGGCGGCGGGAGCGCGGGTGGCGGCCGGCGGGGCGTACGGAGCATGCACGGCGCCAAGCAGCGTCCCGGGGACGCGCACCCGGGCCAGTGGGTGCTCATTGCGCCAGGTAACCCAGCGGGGCTCCGAGGTGGGACAGGCCCCGCCGCAGCGCCGGTCTCTCGGTCTCCACCGCGCCCCGCTGAGTGGCTCTGGCGGCGTTTGCCCGCATCGCGGCGGGGCTGGGCCGCCGCTCGGGCAGGAGGCGGGTGCCGTTCTCCGAGGGCGTGGGGCAGGTCTCCGGGCTGCTGTGTGCAGCCAGCCCCAGCGCTGGTGTGGTAAAGGGCGGTTTGAGACACAGCCTTTACACAAGGGCCTACAGAGTGCCCTCCCTTCACCTCTCTAGGGATCCGCTTTCCCTCCCTGCAACTGTGCGTTTTATTTTTGTGTGTCATTAAGGTTTTCCAAGGGTCACCTCGCCCCCGGTTTGCAGACAGGAGCTGTGAAAGAGAGGTCTCGTTACCGAGGTCCTTGATGGAGCCCTGCCATCATCTTCCTGCTGCTGGCAGCCTACCTTGCCTTCATCCCCTTAGTCCTTTCCTGGCATTTTTTGAAGGGAACCAGTTTGTGCCCTAAGCCTCAGCTTTAAAACAAGCTCCTTGGAAACCATAAGTCCTAAGCCAGAGTGAGAGCTACTCAGCACTTCCTCTCTATAGGCTAAAGATGCACACCTCCACGTGGCAGCTCTGCAGGTGGGATGTACACAAGGCCTTAAACACTGTAGGCTTGAGTTTCTCTCACTCAGTACTGAATAAATGGGAAGATGCCTTTCTCCCTTTACGTTTATTTCTGCCTAGTGTCAGGTTTTAAAGTTCACAGATCACAAAAGGTTATTGTTTTAAAGAGTATGAATGAAACAGGATGTGCTCAAACTCCAAGAGCCTAAGAGGAAGGAGCCGTTTTGTAAGTTTGGGGGTTTTTTTTTTAGTTCCTAAGGAAATGCAACTTACACAATTATCTGTGGGTCAGCATTGTACTGTGTCTATTTCTTACCCCACCCCAAACTTTTCAGTGTTAATTTCAGCCAAACCTGATAAGAAGGAGGTGCTCTTTGAAGTAATTTTATGATCTTTGTGAAAACGTTTGCAATGATGTGAGAAATGCTATAAATGGCGCCACTGAAGGAAAGGTATAGCAAGAGCTTAGTTCAGCAAAGGCTGAAAGCAAGGCAGGAGCTCAGTCTTGAGACATGCATCCATAAGAAACCAGGCTTCTCTAGTTACATTACTAACAGAACCAAGTGTTATGATTTCACTGATTCCTCTGTTCCTCTGGTTTTAAGTTTTGAATTCCACCCTTTGGTATCTGACATGCTTCATGCCTAAGGAAGGAATTTATAAGTGAGGAGTTCTTTTTTCTAATATTGACTCCCTACAGGCTAGGATTTAAAACTGAATCTTGTATCAGATGACTCGCTATGCCAACAGATGTCCATACTGTGCAAATATTTACAAATACGCTTAACTTATGCATGAGTAATCAGTTCTGTGCAGTAAGTTAAATTCTTCAGTAAGTGTTTGCAGGATTGGAGCCAGAGCTTATAACTTCCATGAAGCCAGACAGTTTGTAGTACTAATTATGCCAGCACAGCTCTGACAAAATTTATATAGTACTCCAGACCTGTAAGAAAGTTTATTAGGCCTTAGTAGAACCCCAAAGCACATAGTGATTTTTTTTAAAAAAGTCTGTGGCTGATAATTTCAGAACTCCACATCTGATGAGATTTGCCAATCATATGAATAGGACTGCTGTAATGAAATACATTTAAGGATTTCAGTTTGTTTTTAACATTTTTTTTTTTCAGAAAAGAGATCTTTAAAGTTAACGTCTATCGCTTTTCAAATTTTTGCATTTCTTAACTGCTTTGTTGAATGGATCTCAGAAGTTCTTCATTGGCCATTTAGCAGAATTTGTAGCAGGAAGACCTGACTACTTTTAGGAATGAAGAGGGATGCAGTTGGATTTATAATTATAAGTCCTTTTTCTTTGACTGTGTTAAATTTTATTCATATGGCAATCCATATCGTCATAATACCCACATGGCATTATGCTACATACATGTGTAAAAATGACTGTGTAAGTAATTGCAAGATCTGGTTCTGAATGTGAGTTTAAGTTTGTTAATAAGTCTGCCAACACCTTCTGGGTGTAAATAGCCTATTTATCTTCTTGTATCTGGCCGTTATCCTGTGCATAGTGAGAGGAAGGAGCAAGGTATGTTTTAATGCTATGCAAGAAGCTCCAAAACTTTTCTTATAATAAAAGCACTTTCTGAGGTCCTGGTTCCAAGTGCTTAAGTTAGTTTGAACTACTTACCTGGATAGTCTGCCTCCTGGAACAGTTTGTAAGGTTAATAAGGTATACCATGCTACACAACCTAATAGTATCTCCGCTTAGATATATACCATTCATCTTTCCTTGATTGTGACATCTTAAGAGTTCCTATATGGATGGAGATGGTGAAATAGTTCTGCAAAGAGGCTAGATATCTTAGTCTAAGAGAGAATGAGGTCTGTCAGAAGTATAGAAGTAAAACAATGAGAACCAAAACTTGCTTTCTTAGGTGTCAGTGTTTTTCAATCATTCGGACTGTCAGAGATTCAACAGTAGATTCCTAAAACAAGGCAATGATATGGCTGGAGTTTTGAACGATGATGCATGTGCTCCACTGATTCCTTAGTTATTATGTCATTCTGAGAATCTGATTTTGAACAAGTCTCTGACCGTGGCTTTGCTGCTTATGTGATATGTAGAAACACTTAACTGTGTAAAAAGCACATGTAAGAGAAAGGTGAGATTCTTTCTTTTTTGGGCTTCAGCAGCTGATGACATCAGGTTGATAATCTGGAACAAATCAGCTAAAAACCAGACAGATTTCATTTTCTAATTGCCATAGAAAGTGAGCAGAGTATGTTTGTCTGCTTTAGTATTAAAATTATTAAATATATTATTAAATAGAAAATTATTACTAATTTCCTTGTCTCGGTACACGTTTATATACAGACTTATCTTGCATAGTGCTGCTTTGCTGTTCAGACTGATGAGATAAATTTCAATTTTGTTTCTGATTTCTTAATTTTTATATTGATTTCAGTGCTCTAGAAACAGCTCAGAAACAAGGAATCTTCTCTGTCAGGGAGAACCGCCCTTGTTCTTTGTTGAAGTCATGATTATGGGTAGAAGAGTGATGCAGTTGGAGTGGATGTTTTACCAATGATGCGTGTTATCCCAGCCCGCTTGAACTGTTCTGTAGGGCCAGACTCGATCACTTTCTGTTGCAATTGCTTAGCTCTATCGTTATATTTACAATACTGTAAAACTTTGATCATTAGTGTCCTTCTCATGCCTACTCATCATAGGACAGAGATACAAACCATACAGCTCAGCAGGTATTTTATATGGATTATAGAGGTGGGTGAAGGTGGGCGAGTGGGAGGCAAAGTTGATGTTCAGTCAGCAGGTCAATCACCCTGTGCTTCATTTCAGCCAGTCTTTGCTACCCTCATTCTTTGCTGTGGCATTCTTTCCTCATTCATTGTTCTTAGCAGCAGCCCAATGACAAGTCTTTGCTCTCACTGGCCTTTTGCCACACCGAGACACTCAGGCTGTTTGGCATGAGAGAATCACACAAGGGAAGAGGAGGGCCTCAGACAGTCGTATCTGGGCTGGCTGGTAAGCAACTTCTAGGTGAGGAAGCAAATTTTACCTTTAGAAATGGCAGCCTGCCCTTGTCCTGGTGAAAGCTTTTGTGATGGTGTTTCTGCTGATACTTATTTTTTCCGTGGAGGCTGATTAGATATGCCAGTACAGTAATCTTTTTCTTTTGTTTTTATAAGCATAATTGTTCCTATGCTAGGGAGAGAAACACCAACAAAGGGGGAAGCCAGAAGTCAGGGGGAGAGGAGTTAGGAAGTGTTGGTCTGGTGGAGAAGGTAGGATGATGAGAGAGTGGTAACCACGTTAATCACTCCTGAAAGGCTGGAAGCCACTCGTGTACATTGTGCAGCCTTATCACAGACATTTAGAGGATGCTTGAGAAATGAATGTGCAGAATCAAGAGAGAAAACGGTGAACAAACAAGACAAGGGTAGATGGAGGGATTGGTCATCTGGAGGGAGGTGTTGAGAGCAGAAACCTTGCGTACATGGGTAGGGGTAGAGGTGTGCTTGCTGGACTCAAAATAGAGTTAAGTCTTTGGGCAGTTTCTCCAGTTGCAGATTAACTATGCTGTGCTATACAGGCACCAGATTTGGCCTAGAGCAGACTCAGCTCAGCACTAAGTTTATTAGTTCACGTGCTGTGCCATGTTAACACATCTCTGCTATTTCCAGGACCAGCTTTGCAGTGCAGCTGCTTTCAGACAGTGTCTGAACTAATAAGTCCTGATGGACCCAAGCTGGCTCTGTGCAGACCCACTTGGGTGTTTCTGTGCTGTGCTCCACGTTCCAGGGGTTTTTATTAGCTTGGCTGGAAATCCGGATCTGAACTGGCTTTGTGCAGGGCAGTTGACGTCGATGGTTAAGAAGACCTCCCGAATCTGGAGTTCTGGAGGAATCATAGTACAGAGATACCAAAGTGGTAATAAGTCCTGAAGGACCCACATGGACTTCATTCATTGGTGGGTGGCCGAGTTTCCAGATTGTGCTTTTCTGCATTTCTTGTAGTAGTTGAATAGGAGATGTTACGTTACCCATGTATCTGAGCCCCACTTGAGAATGTAGAGCTTCCTCTACAGACTTCCCACTGTATTGTTCTAGCTACTGAACAGGTACAAGGGAAACGAAGTAGCTCCTGAGGATTAAAACCTGGCATCTAACAGCTAGAAAGTTGCTAAAGATGTGCTTCAGTAGAGCTTTGTCTGTGTTTACTGAGTATTCATGTACATTTTTTAAAAAGTCCTACTACGTAAGATTTTTTTACGTGCATGTAGGAAATTTCTGCTTGCTTTGTGAGTTGGGCCCATGGAGCTACCATTTTAAATGTTTTCTCTGAAAATCATAAGAAGTAGAATTATTTTCTAGACAGAGAAACAATACTGAGACCCCACCTAATTGTAGGGTTCTAAAGGCAGGGCTCTGGAAGACTCTCAAATACTGCAGTAAAGTGGCTGTGCTTGACATAGATCTGTTCTGGGCTCTTTGTAACAAATAAACATTCTTATGTAATGGCTTCAAACTGGTCTTACCAATAGCAACCAACATCACACTTGCTTCTTAACAGGATGGGTGTGAAGGGCAGTCTCTTTTCAGCACACTTTCTCAGGGATAAGGTGTTGTGTCAGAACTGGAACTATTTATATCCTTCACTGGTTTTAGCAAAGAGGTCAGGAATTGAAGGCAGTTTTCTAAGTCTGGTGTTGCACTCTACACCTAAAGTTAAGACTGCTGTAATTAATTTCTTTTGTGCCTGTCTGTATTAGGAAAAGACGTAGGGGTTAGCTGCAAGCTGGACGTTATTTTCAACCTTCATTTTTCCAAACTAGACAAGTTTAGCGGACTATGTTTTTTCAGTCTGCTGTTTTCTTAAACAGTAAATTGATTAGCCTTTTTATTGCTTTATGGGAACTGCCATATGAATAGCACTGGAAGGATTGCAAGGGGGGAGGGAAATTTAACAATCCTATTATTTTTAGGAATTACTTATTTTAAAATAAAAGGAGCAGTTTCACATTAGACTTGGCAAGTTGTTTGAACAAATCTTACATATGCCAAAAGTCAGATGGAGGCAGAAATAAATGGACTGTGATGCCAAACCATAGGGCATCAGCAGACATTAAATTAAACCTTCGTTCTTTCAAATGAGACTAAGAAACCTTTGTCTCTGTGCAACAACAGAGGAAGCATTTGACTTGAAAATTTTGGGTCGTATTGAGAGAAGATGTCATAGCAAAACAAGCTGTGGAATACATAATGCATAATAGTAGTTTGCTTTAAAATTTGAGGTACGCAGGTTTAGTATTTTTATTTTTTTTTCCATTCAGCCCAATTTGTCTGCTACAAAATAGACCACAGTGCTGGGCTGTTAGGGAGTTTGACTCAGAAGTTGTAATGAATGTCAAAATTGAGCAGGTTACTTGACCATTAATACTTCCAGAATAATGTTTACAATAAACAAATATGTATGCTTTTTAATAGCTGACATTAGAAAGATTATATAAAATATGTGCACATATTTATATACCTTTTTAATAAGGTGAAAGTGAATGTGCTTATTTTAGAAGTTAGCACTCTGTGGGCATATTTTACTTAACCCCCACCTAAATTGGCATTTGCATTTCCTGAACAAAGCCTTTTGCCTGCAGGTAGTTTGCACCATTTCTTACATGTCATCTCTTAAAAGACATACTGAGCTCAGCTGTGTATAAAGCAGATATAACTGGCAAGCTAAGGAGCCAGAAGGAAGCATAGCAAATAAAATAACTGAAAAGAGATGTTTTAATGTGTAACACCATCTCCTACTTCTGCTTTCTGCCATCTGGCTTGGAAGAGACCAACTTATGCCAACTTAGGCCTCTCTGCACATGGGAATAGGGCTGATTCAGCCGGTAATACAGCTGCACCCGTGTTGACCCTATAAATATTGAGAAGGGAAGTCTGAAGTTTTTATCCTTTCAAGTGATAACCTGTTCTTGAACTTCTCAAGATTGACCTCTTCTTCATTCAGCTCAAGCGCCTGCATGGTCTGCCTAGCATCTAGATTTCAGTAACGGATGAATTAGTACTGCCCCATTGCTGCCAGTGAGTCCACAAACATGTTTTTCTTGGCCAAAGGAGTGAACTGTGCCAGCATAAGGGGAAGCCAAAAGATGCTCTCAGGCAGAAGTCTTAATATTTAGCTGTATTGCATAGCTGTGTATTAGAGCAAAAGACCACTCAAACCATCTAGTGGCACTTCCATGTGAAGTTTTGCTCAAGATGGAAAACAGTGCCCTTTTTAGATATCATTGTGTTTTATTGTAGGATTTTCAGGTGGAGTGGGAGCCAGAAAGACTTTAAGGGCTGTAAATTATGTCACATTAAATGTTATTTCCTAGGGGGACCAAATAATAAATGCTGTGGTTACCAAACAGATAACCATTATGTCTTTTACAACAGGCATGGCAAAAGTCCTCTCACTGAAGTTAGTGCTATCTGTAGTCAAGGAGAGGATAAGGTGGTGAAATAACATCAAGTTAACATAACCGAGTAACAGCTAAGAAGATATTTCCAAAAATCAAGTATATGCCAAGTGCAAAGCCCTTACCTTATATGTTAGCACCTGCAAAAGAGGCTGTTTGGAGGGGTAAGTAGATCCGTGTGCCATTTAGTACACCCCCAAGAGTATTGTGAGCCAGGGGAGAAACGCTGTAGTCTTGTGGCACATCTCTTGGTTTCCCGCCTCTGTAAGGTCACCTAAGATCTAGTTTTCTAATTAGCTTACACTGGCCAAAGACCCCGGTGTCACATAGAGAGTAGGTTATATTCTGTGTCATCTGCTCTTGCCATGGGTTCTGTGCCTTTGTTCCAGTGATTGTGTAGCCACACGGCAAGTGAGACTAGCTTACTGATCTGGGTGAAAATTAATACTACTTTTTTGTGACTAGTTATTTCTCAGCCGAATCAGTGAACTGAGCCGACTTGCTGTGTGGCCACCAGTTTCCTAGTTTTGGTGGAAAGAAAGCAGCAGAGATCTGCAACAGGGAGGGAGCAGAGGTGGGGACCTCAGAACTGTGCTTTTCAATGGACTCTCATCTTTGGTCACTTGAAGCCATCCATGAAACTGTATCCTCAGTCTGTGCCTACCTGAATTAATTTGCTATGCTAATAGTTAATTACCTTGTAGCTTACAAAAATTGTCAAAAGTTTGGGTGATACAAAGTACTGAAATTATTAACTAATTTTCACTGGGCTTTTTTCAGAGTATGCTGCAGGACAGAGAACACAGGCACTGAATTTAAACCATTTACTTCAGGGTTGACTGGTTCTAAAAAGAACATAAATAAAATGATGATTAGATCTGACATATCTGTACCTTTAGGCTACATAGTTTAAAGTCTTCCATAAAATGTCCATTTAATGGGCTCCATCATAATGTCTCCATCTGACACACCTTTCATGCATGGTTAGAAGTTAAGAAGGGAATGGAAAAGACTTGTGTAGGTGACGTATAGTTTAATATCTGTTTTTAAATGAAATCTTAACTTTATATTTCCAGACTTTTAAATAATCCTGTTTTTTGCAGGGTGATGGTGGCAGGGAAATTTGTGCTCTCAGAGGGTTTTTTCCTCTTACGCAATTGACAGATATTTACAGCCTTTTTGCTTGCTTGGCTGGCAGCTTTTTGCATGGGAATTCCATATAACTTGATATTAGTCTGTTATATATAGTATTCTATAAGCAATTTTTTTAATAAAAAAAAAGGTGGATAGACCTTGCATCATCCAAAACAACTTCATAGATCTTAGTGGGAGTTTTATGTTCTTTTCCAATTTATTCATGTTGTTGTACCAGTGTACACTTTTTCTTTTTTTAATGGCCAGATTCGTTAGTGCCTCATATCTATCCATTGTGGAAGAAATTATTACCAGAAATCCTTTGACAGCTGGTTCATTTTCACTTTGTTCTGTTTATATATTTTATAGAATTTGCCTGGTTGTATGTCTGACCTCTATGAAATATGATAGGCTTTTCTCTTTTTCTGTAATGGAAAGCTTCATTTAAGCTTTTATAGTCTCTTTCGCTCAGCGTCAGGATTCTGAGGTTCTGTCTGTAGACTCCAGTACAGCTGATGGATATATCACCCACATTTTTAGATGGACTTTGTGTGATTTAACAGTGAATGAACATTAGACTATAGCTTAAGCAAAGCAGACGTACTTACCAGCCCAGTGTTGGCATTTAATTGTCCTGCATTGTGTTTGCCTCAGTACTCCCTCCTCTGGTATAGCTGTAGCGGTACTGCATTCGGATTCACTCTGCGTTGCTGGAGGGGTCTGTAAGCTCGATGGAGACAGAGGCACATACTTGCAAGGGATGATAGAGGTGGGTTTAGGCTTTAGGTGGGTTCAGCTGCCTCCTGGGAGTGCCTGTCATCTGTCTGCCCTGGCAATTTAAAGAGTGGCTTGCTAATTGAGATGCTTCCTTGGGAAAGGATTAATTGTGCCCCTTTGTACCCTTGTATTGGGTTTTTTGTATCCTTGTAGTGAATGTTGTCCTAGGAGAACAGCATGATGTACTGACACATCTGTTAGTGAGCTGACCTCTACTGACTGTGTGTTACCTGCAGCTTACAGCTGTGAGACAGTTGGTAGAGAGTACAATATTCAGTGAAAAAGGTATTACCTTTCTCATTTAATATTCTTGTACATGAACAAGTTTCTCAGGGCTGAGCTGTGGAAACTGTTTGTAATATATGTAGTGGCAATTGTCTGATGTTTTCCTTTAGGATTTAACAAAAAAGCTCTGCCTGTAGTCCCTTTTGTCTGTTTATTTTCTGTAAAAGTATTTCTTACCTGGATGTGAACCTTAAAAAACCCCCAAAAAATCTTTTTTAACTCCTAGTTTTTCTAGAAAATTGCTATAGTACTGCTTTTTAAGAAGTCTTTATTTATTTAGCTATAAGAGATCCTTTCCCATATACAAGGACTGATAAATGTAATGACATTAAAGAAATCCAGTTACCTTTCCTGGCTACAGGCCAGAACACATACAAGTTAATTTGGACACCTAACTTCTAAAATCCCTTGCTTAGCATTTTTCTAGCCATGAAGTGTTGAAATTCAGATAAATAGGGTCTTCTTCACGCTTAAGGCCACGTTAATATTGCATCCAGTTTTCCAAGCAGGCATTTTCCCAGTTGCCTTTTTTTATCTGCCAGCTTGACGTCTAGTACAGCCAATCTGTAGCAAAACTATACTTCAGATGCCCTTGGAGTAGGGCATTGCCAACATTTTAAGGAAACTGAAGGGAGAAGAAACTCAGAAGAAACCCCTTTGCCTTTGCCCTCTCCTTCACTTCTTGTGTGTGCACACGTGTGTGTGTGTGTCCCTTCTGGTATACCACCTTCTGTGGCAACTGTGTGGAGTGATGTGTACTGGCATCCCAGCAGCACGGGATACTGGGACTGAAGGCTGCAACTCCAGGCTGTTCATTGGGGTGTGATCACTTCTGGCCTCTGTGCAGTGATGAACTCCATGGCACGTGGGGAGGACCAGAGAACTAGATGGGCAGAGCTGTGCTGTTCTTCACTTGGGGAAGAGCTACTGGCTGAGCCAAGGCAGTTTATACAAAGGGGCAGAGCAGGGGATGCTGAACCTGGGATAGCATGGGGCAGGCATTAGTGATGGAGGGTGATTATCTGAGTTGGGAAGGCAGAAGATTGAGGAGAAGAGATGGGACTCTGTATCCCTTAGGTTTGTCACACTGAGCATTTCCTACGTGCAGGTGTCTCCCAGGCTTAGCAGGGATGGATAAATTCAGTGTGTTACTAGAAGGTTAGGAAAAGTGCATATGAACTAAATAAAGATGTGAACTTCATTAAAAACAGCTACACTAGGAAGGATTGTCTACTTAATTGTTCACATTATACAAGATACAACTTAACACTCAGCTGGACTCTTTCCCAGTGTTCATAAATCTATGCATGAAGAGAGCAGAGCAAGTGAGCGCTAAAAGTTCCTTTGGGATTTTTTTTTGTTTTGCTTTTTGTTTTAAATTTTGAAACTCACATTTAGTGTGTATATTTTAAAATGTTCATGTGAAACACATCAAAATAAACACATGCAGTGTGTTTCTTTCAATGTCATTAATCACTGTAGTGTTTTAAAAAGTAACAAAAAATACACTAATGTTAAACTGTGGTCAAGAACTGAAATACACACAGCTCTAGAAATTTGAAGCTCTCCTTTGCCAGGGCAAATGTAGCTTGACAACCGTGTGTGTTTATGTATCAGCATATGAAGCAAGTGTGGAGAGAAAATACGGACTTTTTCCATTAAAAATCCTCAACTTATATTGAGACTTTTTAAAGCACTTTTTCAAGGCACCTGAAGACTCATCTAAAAATTCAGGGAAAGAAAATGACAAAATTCTCCAAACCACCCTGAGAACTATTATCCTCCAACATTATATCACAAAACGCACTTGCTTTTTAAACCCTGCTTATGGCTTTCCCTTGGCAATTGTGACACAGCTGAATAACCAGGGGTGGATGCAAACGATGAGGGTCACTTGGGGCTTTTTTTTTTTTTGCCACTGAGGTGCCAGTGACCACCCTATGAGAAGTCCACCTGTCCTTTTCAAATGTGCTGGGGATAGGCTTTCAGCCAGAGTGGAGGACAGCTATTTTTGGTTGTACTTGAGGTTCCTACTTCCCCGCTTTCCATAGAAACCAACTGTGCTGTCTCCTTCTCCACAAACCTCCTGGATGCTGCTGAAAGGGCAAGGACAATGTGGCACTCCTGTTCTTCCAGCAGTCTCCCTTGTGAATAGCAGTGCAGCCCGCCTCTGCTGCTCCTCTCTACTTTCCTCAGCAGCAGCATAACGCAAACGTCAGCCTGATCCCTGTCAGTCCTTTCTCTGGGGTCTGGATACTGGTTATGTATGTGAAATGCTTTAGTAATTTTCCTTGCTCTGATGAATGCCTATGTGAAAGGAATTGGGACAGAACTGGCAGTGTGCAAGCTAAGAAAGATGATGCTGTCATGTTGCTCTTCACTCAGATGTGAGAAGTTGTTTTCATAAATATAAGTTAGACTTTCCCTGCAAAGAAAACTTGGATGGAATATAACTAACTGGGGATCCTTATAGATGTTTTTTCAGACTTGAATCAGCACCCTTGTGGGAGCTGTTTCTTTTCTAATTTTTTTTTTTAATCTCACAGAGAAATCGTACTTTTGTGGCTCTGCTTTTTGTCTTTTTTTGCTAAAGACACAGAAAAGAGAACAACTGTCAGAGGCTTAAGCCAGAGGTGCTGTATTCTCTCAGCTTCTTTTTCCTGTGAGGGGAATTAAATGCACTCTTTATTTTTCAAGATTGTACATAACAGATAAACAAGTAGGGATATTTTTCACAGCAGTAACAACCTCTCAGAGAATTCCTGCCCCATATTCCTGCATAATCGAATTTGCTGAAAGCTTTAGAGGACGACTGTTTCTTCCCAAATATTTTACCTTTTGCACTTTTAACTTTTTAATGTCCACACTGTACTTGGCCTAACTTACCAACGCATTCTCATTGCCTTTGTGATTAATCAGGGCAACATTTCAGTTCATTTCACTTAACTGAGATGTCAAACTTCGGAGCTCTTTTGCCTGAGGCTCTCTAGGGAGAAGTGGTTTTCAAAATCTAAATCATCCCCAGGTGCATATCTTTCCCTTGGCAGATAGTGCCAGGAAGTCTGGAATCATAATTTAGATGCCTTGATCAGGTAGGATGAACTTGGGCTGAGGCGTATAACTTTTATGCAAAAAATACATGAGTTTTCAGAAACCATCAATCCAGTTAATTCTGAATGTCTTGGATAAGTGTGGCAGAAAGTGAAATACTTCTCAATTTACAAGTTCATAACTTTTTCCTCTCCCCCTACAGAGGCTGCTACTGACCCCCCTAAGACACCTGACAGCGAACCTTTGTTTACAAAACTGCGCAATCCAAGCACAGGCAAGTTTTGGAATTGTGACATGAGCCTCCTAATGTTCTGGTTGATTCCCTTCACCACCAAAAGATATTTTGCAAGCTGAAATAATGATGATAGTATGAGTCTTATGTGCCAAAGATACTGCTGGTGATGCCAGATAGTTAATGCTGTGCAAACATTTAGGATTTCTTTTATAATTTTAATTGGTTGAACTGTTTATTCATCAGAAATATTGGCAGCACAAAAAAAGAAGTGTAATTTAAGTTCTGTTTTTAAGTGCATTAGTTTTGGGGAACTTACAGTGTTGGGTGTTGAGCCTGGGCTTTTTTTTAATCCAAATTTAGGCTTCATAGCATTCATCTTATGCTATAAAATAAATAGTCAGAGTTAGAAGAAGTGATTCAGTTATACTAACCAAGCTTTTTGAGTAATTTCATTTTGAAATCTAATTTTCTTCTTTCCCTGGTCCAAGTGGTGGTGTCTTTTCTTGTTGATGGATGATGAGGCACTTTGAATTCAATACATTGGAAAGACCAGCACGTGCAGGCAATATAATGATACCATCATCCCACAGTTTCTTTCTTCTAGTCAGATTGTTCATTTTGTCAAGAATTTGTTATTATATGAGTAATGTAATAATTGGAGTATGAGATACTGCAACACTAACTTACAGTAAGCCCTTGTTAGGGTTAACGCATTTTGTTTGAAAAACACATTTCATGCTGTTTTTCTTTCCTTTCATAAGCTTGGGGTTTTTTCTGTAGGTTTAAGTTGTATGTTTTTGTTTTGAAATTCATTGCTCATATTTATGTATGTTTGTAACTAAAGTCTTCAGAGTCTTTAGATACGTCTTAATGTCACAATATAATAACTGTTAATTGTTCTTCACAGAGGAAAATAATTAAAAACAATAGATACAGAATGTGAAATCACTCATCATGGTACCTGTTTTTTGATTGCTCAGATCTACAGTGGGAATATATAATCATGGATATTTTCTACCTGCTGTATTATATTGGCTTTCTAATTTATTGTGGTTTTTTAAAAGTGTAGATATTAATTTGCTTTTCTCTATGGAAGAAGAGATCTGTTTGCTTTGTAGAATCAGTGATCTTGGGAAAGGTTTCTGGAGAAAACCTGAAATACAATGATTTCCTGGGTGTGTTCCTTTAGAATTTACAGGAGCTTATTTATAGACCTGTGTAAACTTTCAGTTATGTAGCCTATTATAAGTATAGGATCTGAAAATGGAAGGACTGAGAACACCCTATTAATGTATTTTCCTTACGTTTTGGTGTAACAGATGAATTGTTGATGCCAGATATTGTATAAATACACACTGAAGAACTCAGGACACTATAGAATCCATGCTAACCGCTTTATTAAATAAAAGTATGCACGATCCCCTTTATAGATAGGTAGTAAGGGCAAAATTTCTATCCCTTACAAAGGCTATAAACTAGGGTTCAGCCTGCAATCCAGAAGTAGCACAGGAAGCATTTTTCAAAGTGCTGAACTAAAAGAAGGGCGATAACCATGCTGCAAGACTTAAGCAACTAACTGAAGTGGTAAAGTTGTGAGCAAAGCTGCCGAGGTTCTCTATCCATCCACTAGAGTTTCTCCCTAACGACACTGTTGGGAACCTGTGGTGACTGCCTTTTTAACATAAGCAAATAAATTAAGGAGCTGGAGTTAGGCAATAGGAATCTTTCCCAAGATTTTGTAGCTCACCACCGCATTTGGCTCGCGCGCTCACTGGTAGGAGTCTTAAGTTGTTTGGTGAGCACTTCTGTGAGTAGTTTGACATTTGGTGCTGATCAAACTATGGTCTACACCCTTGTTGAGAAGCACATGGTAATGAGTGGGACCTCTACTCCCCCTTATATCTACTATTCGCTCCTCCCCTCCCCAAAAGAAAAATTAATATTGGCGAACTGAATCTATATCCTTAGGTGTGTTATGGGGTGGCCTATGATAAAGCTTTCCTTTTCAAACTGTCAAGATTCTGATGGGCACTTTTTCACCTTATTTGTCTATCCATAGTGAGTCATCAGGAATCCATTTTGATGCAGAAAACCAAAATTACTTCAGATTGTCACTTGAAGGTTTGAGACTTTTGTTCCTCTAACCCAGGGTCTGATATCTTGGAGAGAAACATGCTGGAAGGAGAGGAAATTTTCTTGTTTTCCACCTTCCTCCTTCAGTACAGACAAAAGCTGATTTCTTGAGTGATTTTGATTTGGGTTTGGATCAAAGGCTTTGTGTTGTAAGATGAGCTATTCACACATCTTATTTATTGATTCAAATTCAGTTTGGTTTATAGAGCTGGTAAGCGAACATCTGTATATAATAGTTTTCTTTGTCTGAGCTTTCTTTGTAGTGAGTTTATGTAGAATGTGTGTATGTTTGTGTGTCTGTATGTATATAAGGCACATTCTTCAGACGTATTGGGTATTCTTTTGATTTTTGTGAAAGCTGACAAACACAAACCAGATTTCTTTTCAACAGGGGAAGCAACCCTTTACTTATTCAATAGTGGTGCACAGCAGCTGTTTGAAGTAAAAGCTTTTCATGAGGAATGTCGTTCCTGGTTTATAGGTCAGACTGTTCAACAAGGTGAGTAATACAATGTATCCTTACCCTAACTGTAACTAGTGTTCTTACACAGCCCTTCCCTCTCTCTTCTAGTAAATTTACAGGTGTTTTTCCTAGTTATTTGAGGCATGCTGCATCACATCCCCACCTTCTGACACACTCGTTTGCCATCTGGATTTAACCAGGGCTGGGGGCTTTGTGGTCTCTCTTTAAAAGGCTGCCTTTGGCAGCCTCAATTAGACAGATGTTCATTTGTCTTTGAGGAAGGGGAGGG
>JAOXJM010000001.1:181086600-181098986 GCA_026413425.1 Tringa solitaria
GAAGGGGAGGGGAGGGGGCGGGGGAGGGGGAAGACATTCAATTGTATTTAAACTGAAGTGCCATAAAATACTTAGCTTGCCTTGTCAATCAGACCAGCAAGTCCTCAGCTTAAGTAAAATACGTGTTATCCTACGGAAGGAGGAAAGGCTGGAAGGCCTTAGCTAGCTAAGCAGAGCAGTGTGTTAGAGCTCTAAGCATTGGAATGTATGGTCATGCTTTCTTTTAATTACCTCTGTAG
Organism: Tringa solitaria; assembly: GCA_026413425.1. Classification (NCBI taxonomy): domain Eukaryota; kingdom Metazoa; phylum Chordata; class Aves; order Charadriiformes; family Scolopacidae; genus Tringa; species Tringa solitaria. The sequence continues at coordinate 181,086,840 of JAOXJM010000001.1, forward strand.
CCCCCTGTGCAAGTGCTGGGATCTTAGGATAGGCCTGCTGTCAGAAGGTGCCATTTCAGTGTTTTGTCTGAAGTGAGCTGGTTTATACCGTCCCAGTCCTCTGAGCCCACCTTGCCTTTCTCCAATTGAGGAGGAAACTTACTTAACTGCCTGTGATGGCTTTAACAGTCCTTTATCAGTAAGAATGTCACTGGAGTAGTGTTTCTTTGCAAGCATGCCCATGGACCAAGCAATAATTATTAATTCAGGAGATGAAGGTGTATTTATTTCGTCCTTTTTTAATAGGAAAAAAGACCATTTATAGTAATAAAGCAATTACCTCAGACATATGCCTTCTTTAGTGGTAATATCCCAAAGTGTGTGTTAACTTTTAAACATCCTCTGCAGGTGCATATAGCAATGCAAGCGGTATGTCTCTGAGCTTTTCCTTGCTCCATCTGGGAGTGAGCCAAAAGACTGGGTCTGCTCCCTGCTCCCAATTATGTCCACATTGTGTTCTCCCCCTCCCTTTCTAACCTCTATTTTTGCCCTTGGGAAATAGTTGCCTTAAGGAATCATTGCTTCAGTTTTCTTTAAAAGATACAGGGGGAAAAATCGTTCCTGAATGTTAGGGCTGCTGCATCTCTGAATTGGTCAGGGGAAGAACAACACAAAAAAGCTGTGTGTTTGCAGTTAAAGCAAATTGTCTTGTTATCTTCAGAGAAGGGCAGAGGTCTTTATACACCTACAGGGAGTCTGAATTCTTTAGAACAAATAAAAATAACTCTTCCTGGAGGTACAGTGGAAAGCATTAAAATGGAAGCTTTGAGAAAGTGGCTAGTGGGTTTTTTTTCCTCCAGTTTTATTATCAAAGCTTTCATGTTTGCAAGTAGTCCTGGTGCTTGCTTTGCCTCACACAAATGCATCATTTTATAGTACAGATGGTAGACTGGCTATCAGCTTTGCCCAAACCACGTTCTTCCCACCCCATCTTTTGTTAGTTTTAGGGCCATCGCAATAGGATTTCCTTTTCTTTAATTATCTTAATCATGTGAGTAAAAACAAAAAAAAAATACATTTATTTGCTTTTGGTTTGCTAATTAATGTCAAATTGTCATCAATTATTGGGTCTCATTAGTGAATTTCCTTGATGTTACATTGTTTCCAATTATCTACAATTACACAAAAAGCCTGACTAAGCCATTGTCCTGCAATGAGCTCCAGATGGGCAGAGGTGTCTGTTTCAATGGGAGACCAAGTTCTTCCTTTGTATGTAACTTTGAATACAGCATACTGAGCCACATTTTCTGATCTATTTAAGTTTATTTTGTTCCATTAGGAGGCTGCATGCAGATTCTCCCCCTACAGGTGAGAGGTAGCTCTGACTTAACTAGCTCTTGAAATTCTTTCTTACCTTGCCTACATCTTCTGCCAGCATGGTGTTACCTCGACCGATGTTTGAGCAGGAGTATACTGGATATATCTGATATCTCAAAATAAGTTTCTGGTCCACCCAAATCTGCCAATAGAGGGCAGCTTCAATTTTGCTGGTTTTAATATAGTCCAGAAAAGGCAAAACTAAGAGTGCTTGAAGCCAGCAGACCTGCAGTGGAGTTTGTGCTTTGGTTTGGCAGGGTTGAGAATTGAGCTCTTTTTGTATTTTTAATATAAAATCACAAATACTGTTTTTCCACCCGTTTTATTAAAATATTGGGATACTTACTGAAAAAAAATACTCTCCTTTTCTGCCCACACTCCTGAAAAACATCCAGGAAAAAAAAAAGCTCAATATATTGTGACTCCTGGTGCTAAGCTTACTTTTACATATCTGTCACTTAGATGGGCGCCTGCTGTTTGTTACACCAATGGACCCTTTATTTCTGATCCTTTACTACCTCATAAAGGCAGACAAGGAGGTAAGCCTGCTTTATTTTTTCACTGGAATTCTCAGGAGGAAGCATTCTGACTTCATTTTCTGTAGAAGTTATGTTCATTTTACAAAGAGGGGCTTCGATAATAATGGAAATGTAATTTGCATTTAAAGCAGAGATGTCCACCCTAGGAGTACTTTTGTTGTCAGTAAAGTATATTCTAGGAGACAGTTTACAATCTCAACAAACTCTAATCACCTCCTTTTTAAGAGAAGCAGAGAATCTCTTTTGTCCTTTTGTGCAAGCCTTTCCCAGAACTATTGAATTTTAAATGATGAGATGTCATGTAAAACAAACTCTTGCCCTTTCTGAGGAATCAGTAGATGATTCATTTTGGGAAAGAAGGGAAAAAGAAAGAAGAATTCGGATACTGTGGGGCAGGGGGAAGAAGAAATGTTTCTGTGGCAGTTTGAACTTGAAAGGAAACATTGCCTTTTTAGAAGCCATATTTGTAGAGATGCTGTATCATAGAACAGCAGCAGGATGATTAAGTATCCAGAAGTTGGATAATTAATAAATGGCTTAATTGATTTATCATGGGTGTGGCAAAACCTCACTTAAATTTCCGAAGTGTATCAGAAAGGCATAGGCAAAATTCTTGATTTATTGTTTGTAATCTGGCTGTGGAAAAAAGTGCATAAAGTAAAATGTAAATGTTGATCCTTGTTTTTTGTTTCATGGAGGCAATAATTTCACTGTATACATTGTAAGAGTTTTTGCTATAAGAGCATTTGCTATAAGGTTGCTTGCCATTTTCTGCTTTAGACTTCAACTGGAGAATGCAGAGGAACAATTTTTGTATAGTGAAGAAATAAAGTCCTAGTAGACATTTGTAATAGTATCCCATTGTTCTAAAATTATTTTAAATTATTTATGTTATAGGGTGTGCAAACATATTCTGCATTTCTATGGTCTGTTCCTGCTTCAAGGTGGCCCATTGGAAGTCATTTCACAAAAAATAGTTTAGCTTGTTCTCTAGGCACTGTGCTGAGTTTGAATTCAGCATCCTTTTGAAAGCTTTGTACCGAACTTAAATTGGGGAAACAGTAAATCTCCTCTGTCTATGTGGTAGAGAGTTGAGGTAGCCTGAATACAGGACAACTACTGCTGCTATTACTGTGCATGGGAAGAGTCCTGTACTGCCCTTTACTTTCTTGGTACGTTGTTTTCTAGGTTTTCTTGTTTTCTAGGCCAGGTGTGGTGCCAGATAAATGCATAGAGCTGTTCTGAGTCAGGGCAGCTGATATGATCTGTCATATCAGGGCAAATGCATTCTTGCAGTGACCCTGCCTAAGTTAGCATATTCTTCAGTAAAGAGAATTCTTGAGGATTGTGTTGCAGGTACCTCATGCAAGGCCAGCTTGAATGCAGCTCAATCACTTCTGACTTGAACCAATGATTATGAAGGTACCTGCTGGGTATCTTAGGGTCATACTTTGCATCGTCCTTTGATTTTGAAAGTGTGGAGCAGGGTTGCTTAATCTGTCTTCTGAGCAGAGCCATCTCCTATTCTTCAGACTTTCTTGCCTTAAGCTCTATGCCCCTGTACAATGTAAATGTGGCTGTCTTGCTTCAGGACACAAGTGGTTTGTGCAGGTAAGTTATCCATAGGAAACAGTTTATTGCAGGTTTATTTCTGCCCCTCAGAACCTTCTTTTTTGTCATTGCTATTGTGCCTTTTTCAGGAGAAAAAAACCTTCAAATCCTTTCTGCTTGTTTGGGGTTTTTTTGTTTGGGTTTTTTGCTTGTTTTTATTGTGATTTAACAAAGGATGGCTACTTCTATTAAGCCTCAGACTGTCTATCAAGAGGATTAATTAATAATGAAAGCAGTATGCCCAAGTGCTTTTTTTCATGCTGACCGGTATAATGACTTCAGTTTTGGCTGCTGAGACTATGCACTCTCTAAGGATGGAGAGCTCACTGAGTCTTTGTACTGATGCGCTAAAGGATCTTTCCAAAGGGAAGGCTGCCAGTTGTGCCAAACCATTCTGAATGATTATGCATTGTTTGGCAACGGCAAAATTTGTTTGATGGTTCTGTCATGTGTTGAGGCTATTAAAGTTGTGCCAAAATCACTTTATATACATACTCCGGCCAAACTGGAATTGACTTTACAGAGGTGAAAGGTTAATACTGTGTTCCAGAAGCTGCCCTGGTCCTTTGAGATTTATCTTTATGGAAGGAAAAGCAAAATTTGAATGGAAGTTATGACACTGGGTTTAATCCAACAGGTTTTGGTCTAAAACAGTATTGGCACATACTGACTACTGTGTCTTATGTCATCTTCCAAGAAATCCCGCTGTACTTCACATTAGTTTCTCCCCATGTTGTATTAAATTTGGTCTTTTAAATGTAGTAATTGAAGAGTTCAGCATTTTGCAGGTATTTACTGGTTTGAAATAAATATTTATAGTTTGCTTTGTAATCAGTTTCTGAATGTGTCATGTGTTACCATTCAAAATACAATCTTTAAATCCTTTATTTTAAAGCTATGGCCATTGCATGCGTATATATTTCTGTATATGTGTACTGTGTATCTGTGTCTTAACATTATAATAACACTTTTATATTACCTTTGATGTATTTTCAGCAGCAAGGAAAGTTCCAGCCACTCGATCAAGTTGTGCTAGACTCAGACTACCCTAACTGCCCATTGCTGCTGAAGTGTGCAGATGTTAAACAGTACATACATCACCTAACAGAAGAAAAAGGTGAAAAAAGAGGCTGGGGGGCAAAAAAGGACTGGATTTGTTAGTGCCACTTCATTACAAGATAGATTTAAGTACTGGTTTTTGCTTTACCAAACACTGGACGAAGTTGTACTTTGAAAACAGAATCTTAAGGCTAAAAGGTTGTCATTGCATTATTGTGAATAGTAATGTGTGGATCTCAGATTGTCTGCTGTAAGTCTAAAGTATTTGTGTGGTCTTGTTGCTATATGTCATAAAAATGATAAATTGTTTGGAGCTAGCTTCTTGACATTATTGTAGGTGTTGTGAACTCTCTCTGCCTTTTGATGAAAGTTTGACATCTCTCTAAATTCTTTATTCGATGTAGGATGGTCTGGTGTGGAAGAAGTTAACTGTTGTCCTTTTGGCTTTTTTTTCCTCCCTTTGTCACAAAGCATTCAAACAATAAGTAGGAAAAAGATGGAATAGAGACACTATGCTGCTATGAAAGGAGAGCACAATTTTTCTAGCTTTGCATAATTTAGTGTTGGGAGTTTAAGTTCAAAGGCTTATTTTTTTTAAAATAAAAACCTTGATTGGGATGCATAAGTGTATGAGAGAGAAAACCTAAATGGAAAAAAATAGCAAAGTATCAATTCTGTACATAGTGTCCTCAACCTTTGCCCAGAATTCCCTTTGGTATAGGGGTTTTTATTTCTTTTGAGGAAAATACATGCTTTCTAGCGAAGAGGAAGGACCATTGCATAATTTTTGCAGCTTGGCAGACCTGCAAAAGATGCAAGACCTCAGTTTTTATATTCAGTCCTTTAAAGAGCATTCTCCTTAGGCTTGCTAACTTCCTCATAGTGAGTGGAGATTTACCTACACACAGATGGAGGTCTACAGGAGGAGGTCTGAGAACATGGAATCTACCACCAAGTGCAAAACAGTTAAGCTATCTGACCCTTATGCATGTAGACCTCCAAGAAGTTGAGGTAAACAGATCAAAAGCCAGGAACATTAGGAATTTGCTTTCACAAAGCACACTGCCCTTGCCATTAATATATATAACCAGCTCTGTATCCTGGGCTGCATCAAAAGAAGTGTGGCCAGCAGATTGAGGGAGGTGATTCTGCCCCTGTGTTTCACTCTGGTGAGACCCCACCTGGGGTACTGCGTCAAGCTCTGGAGCCCTCAGCACATGGAGCCCAACACACATGGACCTGTTGGAGCGGATTCAGAGTAGGGTCACAAAAATGATCAGAGGGCTAGAGCACTTCTCCTATGAAAGCAGGCTGAGAGAGTTGAAGTTGTTCAGCCTGAAGAAGAGAAGGCTCCTGGGAGACCTTATTGCAGTCTTTAAGTACTTAAAGGGGGCCTACAGGAAAGACCGGGAAAAACATTTTAGCAGGGCTTGTTGTGATACAAGGCGTGATGGCTTTAGACTAAAAGAGGGTAGATTTAGACTAGATATTAGGAATAAATTCTTTACTCTGAGGATGGTGAAACACTGGCACAGGTTGTCCAGAGAGGTTGTAGATGCACCATCCCTGGAAACATTCAAGATTGAGCTGATTAGTTGAAGATGTCCCTGTTCCTTGCAGGGTAGGTTGGACTAGATGATCTTTAATGGTGCCTTCCAACCTGAACTATTGCTATTCTGTGATTCTATATAATAAAAAATATTTAGGTGATCTAGTGACACTTGGGAAGTGGCTAAGGAAAGGTGATAGAAGACTGAAAACCCTTTTAGAATGTAAAACACTAGACCTCTTTATTGCTGCATAGAACATCAAGGGGAGGGGAAAGGTGGGCTGTGAGGTTTTTTTTCCTGAAAGGTATTGATGCACAAGTTTTTCTTCTATAATATGGCACATATGCAGTAATGTAGGGCAGTTTCTTTCCCCAGAAAATCAATTTGTACTTTAGGGCAGGACATGTTTCCATTGAAAATGATCACTTTAACAAGAGAGGAAGAGATCTGGGCAGCAAGACTGTTCTTGCAGTCTTGCTGGGACTGGGGTGGTTGGAATTATGTGCTGTTGTGATAGTCCTGGATTTCGAAAGAACCTTTGGAAAACATTTAGTTAAATTCAGTAACATTGGGAGCAGGCAACCTTTTCCTTTGGGTAAGTTCTAACTTATGAGAAGACTTCTTTAAGACAGGTGCCCCTGAACCGCAAAATGACTTTTGCATTCCTAGGAAGTGATAAATACTACCAGTAAAAACTGTTATTAAGCTTTTAGATAATTTCTGTGCCCTACAACTAGTCTAACACTGGCTAAGGGTGAGAGAAGGGGTACTAAACTTAATGAGCACCCATCTGAGAAGGTGAAAAATCGTGCAAAATCTTCTTGGCTGTCAAACTAAGAATTCTGTATAGTAATGTAGGACAAGGTCTGGATTATTTTTCTGAAGGAGCACTTTCTCCAAACAGCAGTGATGCCTTTGGGCAGTATTTATGTTCCCTTCTTAACAGCAAAATAAAAATTAAAAAAAAAAAAGTATTTGCTGTGGACAAGGTCTTATATCTTGGTCTAACCTCTGTATCCATTCTGAAATTGTATTTGCAGTTGTTACCCATCAGAGCATCCTCTTATAAACTGTATGCTGTTAGGTACTAGTGAAGATGCTTTACTGCTTGGGTTTTTTGTATTGATTTTTTTATAATTTATAAAATGACATAAGTCTGTGTCATTTTGCCAGCAAATTATATTAACTGTTAAAGAAATTATGTTCACTTCTTGGGTTTTGTTTTGAAATGTAAGGTAAAATTTGTTTTTGTCATCAGAGCTGTACACATACGCACACTCCAACTGGATGTGATGTTCATGGATGTCCCTTGGCATGTACCTGCTGCTTTTTTTCTTATTCAGGCTTGGGTTGGGTAGAAACTACTTTGGGTAGAAAGTGACAGTGGGGCTTGTTCTTAGGATTTCTTCCCTTTTTTAGAGCATATTGTTATGCAACAAACACATTGGTGCTTGCTTGCCTGTCATGCATAGATCACCTTCCTGTTTAACCCACTTCTATGTGTTTCATATTCTCATGTTTTTTATTGACTGTAAAAAATACCAGTATTATGACTAAGGTACTCTTTGCTAGCTCTAAGACCTGTTGTCCACTTTGTAGCCTTTCTTGTTTAAGGAGAAGGGCTTTAGGGTAAGAAGTATTTGTTGTGTTGAGTCTTCTGCAGCTTATTTCACTCTTAATTTAATCTTAAGGCATTTAACATCTGTCTGACTACTTCTTACCCTAGGGCGCTCACAGTTTACACTTACTGAATTAGCAGAAAGTCTGCCTTCCCCAGCCTTAGTGTTGAAGGGCACTGAAAATTCATTTTGCTGGGTTAAATTGCCAGTTACCTGCTTTAGTAGTTGGGGAAAGGGTGTGTTACAGCTCACTAAATCTGGGTGAGGCAGGTTGTTTGCTAATAAATTCAAAATCAGATAGAAAGTACAACAGAAAAGGTTTAAGAAGGGGTTATGAATTCCATTTCTAGAGAGTTACTCTTTGTTTCATTTTGTAAGGCAAAAACTGCACTGTGATCTTGTCTGATGTGATTAACATGAAGAGCCAAGAAAACTTACCTGATTAGAATAACTAAGTAATATTGCCAAGCTTGTATTCCCAGAAGGTAGGAAAAAAGGGGCCATATGAGTTTCAGAGTTATGGAAAACACTGAGAAAATGGATGTTAAAATGTGCTTTAGGCAGTTTGCTCAACAATACATCAGGGAAACTTCCAAGTCTACATAGTGATTACCCGATCGCTGAACATATTATTTAATTGTAGAACCGCTTATATTCCATCTGTATTTCTCAGACCCAATCTTTCCAGATGTCTCAGACCAGTTTTATAGGCACCAGACACATTAGGGAACAAAAGGCTTTCCAATATATACTCATATTATCAAACATAGTCACTAACTCTCACCAATATCAAATGTGCATCACATGTTAAATCCACGTTCCAATATTGAATCCTTTTGTCAGCAGTTTGTGACTTTCATAACTCACTTTAATTCTTCAGAGGTCTCAAATATTGTCAGTTTCTAAAGTTTAATAGTCGAAGCTGTCAAGCACACAAAATATTTTCAAACAAAGTGATCTCTGAAGGGTTCACTGTAATTATTTTTCACATGTTTTAATGAAAATGGCTTCACAGTTCTACGTTTCCTTTCCCTAACTGAGTCACTCTGAATCATGCTGTTGTGGGGGAGTCTGCCTGGGAATCCGGACTAGAATTACTTTTCAGCATGGTTTGGGGGATGGTGGCCAGAGGATGTCCCTTCCTCGAACTTTCTTAGATAAGAGAGGAATCCACAAATTGTACTTACTGTACTTGGACCCAGACCATGTTAGCTCTTTGAGAAGCAGGTTCAAGTGTCCAGAGCATCTCCCCTATTTTCTGCTGGTTTTCTTTCGAGCCATTTAGAAGCTTCTGAGTCCCAGCCAGCAATGTTACAGCTAATTACTTTACCTGCAACTCATCAACTTCATGAATCAAAGTGTATATTAGTGGTTTGTTTTCTTTTTGCTCTGAATAATTTTTGCATTTTACTCTTCTACAACTGTTGAGATAAATATAAACTTTATCTTCTACACAGCTTTCCTTGACCTCTTCATACCCTCTATCATGCATACATAAAGAGCACATAATAATTAGCGATTTGTATGCAATTTGAAAGAGCCAAGGTAAACCCCAAAGAAGGAAATGCTGAAGGAATCATAAATAATATGTTGGTGTTTGCAAGGGGAGAAGGAAACTCCATGAACTGAGTGTTTGAATATGATACTGGATCAGTAAATGACATGAAACAGATGTAGGTATTTATGGGAATGGTATACAGGAGATTAAAACTTATTGAAATACCTGTTAAAGAAAAAGACTGAAACACAGTGGGCTCTAAAATCTCCTGTGAAATCTTATTAGGCATTTCATTCCACTTCCAAAATGTAGCTTTCTGTGAATCAATACTGAATTTTTATACTGGAATTTCCAGGAGCCTTTGTAATTTTCTCTCTCTTTTGCCTCAGCATCATGAATTCACGTATCTCCAGATAACTGATCACATGTGAATAGCAAGTGTTCATGATACGCTAGTTATCACAGGGGAAACACATTCTGAAATTCTTATATCATTGAGTTATGTTGCTCAATAAATCATAAATGAATCGTGTACTTCCTCCCACAAGGAGTGTGTTTCACTATTTTGGATTCTGTATTTTCTTTTGATGCTATATTAAACTACATAAAAGGGGGATAGAAGTAAAACTTTTGCTTTAGTCACCCTGTGAAGCGAGAGCGGAGAACTGAGAGAAAGATATGAAAAAGGTTATTGAAAGGGTGGATGGTTTGTCTTCACTAACCAGCTCTCTGTCCTGGCCCCTTACTAGGTGCTGGAATTCACTAAGTAAAGATTTAAGATATTTTTTTGGAAAAAGAAAAGGCAGTCATGGAACCAACATTTTATGTTGTGAACTATGTCGTTTAAATGACCTGTCTGGTGACACAGGGCCGTGAAGGTTTGGCAAACTGCAAGAGCTTGAGAAGAGTCTTAGTGAATTTAGGCAGCCTAAGATTACACATAAATAAATAAAGTATGTGCTTTGCTGGATTAGGGCCTAATTAAAGAATTGTCAAGTTGTTCAGACTTGTGCATATCAGCTCAGTCTGTTTATTTTTCCACATTTCCAATGTTTTTGAAACTTACTGCCCTGATATCAAACACGTGAAGGCCACAAATTAACTTTCATGCTGTATCTGCAACTTAAAATACTTTAGATGTGTTGAAAAAGTGGTCCAAACCAGTCATAACTTTTTTCCCCTTACTTGTTTTTTCTCAGAGATTGGTAGTCAGAAATTCCACAAATACAGCCAAGAGAAGACACTGAAGTGGTTAAAGAAAAAGGTATTGTGTTTCTCTTTTGCTTTCACTATTGCTTTAAGTTTAAAATGAAAATGCTTATTAGCTTCTCCGTATCTGCATATGAGCCATGTGATGTCCTTCCTCAGTTAAAGTAACTTGTCCTGTTCAAGAAGGACAGATGACACGGTACTTGGGAATGTGATGAGGTATTAGAAAAATGACAAGTTTGTTACGTTTCTCTTTCTCATGGGACTGGCAGGAAAGGGATTCATGGAGCGTGGGGAGGCAGAAGATGAAGCTGAATTTCAGCTTATCTCTGTGTTTTTAGGCTTTGCAAAAGGTGAGGGGCTTGTCTTTTCTTTTGTCCACTTCACAGATGAGCTAGAGGAGGGATTTGACTGTCGCAACTTTTAAATTCTGCCATCCTTTAAAGCTGGACAGAAATGCATGCCTTTGTGCTACAAATGGGTTTCCTTGTGAAGTTTTGTCAGAGTCTTCCAGAATGGTTCTGGTATGGTTGCTGCTGTCCTGATCCAATCGTGCTGTTCAAGAGGTCTGTACAGCGTGCAGAAAATAAACTAGTGTTACAGTGGAGCTTGATGAGGTCTGTGTTCTGGTATAAAGAAGGTGAATCTAATTTTACACACACGTGTGTGTAGTATGATGCCACTTTGTAGAAAAAGGTTGTACGCAGCATGTGATACAAGGAAGCCTTGTCATTTAAATTAACGCAAGCACAAAATCTGGTCTACTTTCTGCAACAATGAGGCATGAGAATATCTATTTTGCAATGAATACCTGAATATTTACATTTGAACAGGTACCTGTTTGTGCTGTTGAAAATATCTTCTGCCAGTTACCCCTCTGTTAGATCCGGTATAGCAGTGCCCTGTGAAGTCCTTAATCTTTGATTTCCATCAGGATTGCCTTTGCAATCCAGCTGAGCTCTGTCCTTCTCTGTGCTGCAAGCAGGTGTATTTCTCACCTGTATAATTATGATCGTTGCATCTGAGTAGCTCAGCTCATCTTAGGGTGCTGCAAAACTGGTGCTGTGTTGCCAAGGCAACGTGTTCAAAGACATGCTCATTTCTTTGGGTTTTTTGAGCTCATATGCTAGTCATTACAAATGTATATTAAATTTCACCACAGTCCATAACTTGAGTGTTTTATATGCTTGAAACAAAATTACAAGAGCTTTGTCACTGCATTAACATGAGCATAACAACACTGAGGCAGACATTTCATTCTGTGGTTTCCTATAGGTCAATCAAACAGTGAAAGCACTTAAAGGCAACAATATATCTGTAGGTGAAAGGGTACGTGCAGCTACGTTTATCAGCGTTACACAGATCACAGATTCTAAAGAAGGTAAGAAAACTAAACATTGTAATTAATTCCATTTTTGTGAAATCGCATACATGGAGATGCAACGCATGATAAGAATCTAAAATGTATTGAAACTGGCCTTTACAGTAAATTTTCCTTGTGCAGAAAATTCCATATGTGTTGTGACTGTGTGCCTTGACTTTCCTGAGTTCTTTGGTATCTTCATCAGATGACATTGTAATTAACAGTAGGTCTCAGCTCAGGTTCTTCTAGCTTCTCTTTAATTCAAGAAGACATTTTTCTCAGTGCAGTATATCACAGAATCATCATGGTTGGAAAGGACCTCTGAGATCATCGAGTCCAACCA
>JAOXJM010000001.1:181099086-181116475 GCA_026413425.1 Tringa solitaria
TGACTCCACCACCTCCCTGGGCAGGCTGTTCCAGTGCCTGACCACTCTCTCAGTAGAGTAATTCTTCCTAATATCTAATATGCTGAAGTGCTTTGCTGAACTGAGACTGTCTTGGACGATAGAACACATGCTTGTAATATATGAGTATCCACCCAATAAGTGTCTCTGTTTAGAACAGATTTCTTTTTTATTATTATTTCTATTAGCATGCAAATGCTCTTCATTGAATTCTCCAAAAAGGGAAGGTAACTTAGGAAGTCATAGTCACACAGTAAAAGCTCCTGGTCGAAACATTACCATATGTGACAACTGTATAGAATACACAAGTGTGTGCTTAATAAGAGCAAAAACTTTAATTATGTGTGTATTAAATTGCCCTGAAATTGACAATCCTGGTACCAAAAAGTCTGGAGTGATCCTGTTTGCTTCTAGTCACCTTTTCCCTGGGGAGGGCCATGTCTTGAATGTTACTAGGATATAAAGTTGTGTAGAGAAACCTGAAAATGGAATTGGAATAAATTCTTTGAATGTTAATGAAAGTTAAGAAAAGTTTAGAACAAGAGGAACAAAAGCAAATTGTTTCTTATTACAAAGATATTCAGAAGTCTGCATGCTGTTGAAAAATAAGGAGAAACAAAGCAACTTGCTGACGAAGTGGAAAATGACTTACCAAGTAATGATATCAAAGGAAACAACATAAATGAGATTTAAGAGGCAACTAGACAGTTTTATAGAACAGAGATTGTAATATATGGTTTTTAAAAAGAGGCGAAGCTGCAAGACTTGTAAGTTACTTTAACTTTACAGTAGCTTTTCATCCTTTTCCCCACTCCCATTTTTTTAAAGAAAGGGAAAATTGTCCTGACAGCAACCGTCTTGACTATGCTTAAATACTTTATCTCTGAAATTTGTAACTAAATAGTGTTTTTTTCCACCTTCCTCCTTACTTATAGTTACATGGATATAATAGTCTTTTTAAAGGCCTTTTTTAAAGAGCAGCATTGAAATAGGGAATGCTGGGGTTTAAAAGTAGGTAAGTTTTGGAAGCAGTCCCACTGTATGTAGCAAGGTGAATGACAGGAAGTCAAATGGACCTTACTCAACACTTACTTTTAATAAGACTAATTTTCTTGTCTGATCCTTTCACTGCCATGACAGTGCAATTTATTTCTGTGGAGAATTGCTTTCATAGGGGTATTATGAAATTTCAGTACCTTATAAATAGAGGGGTATATGTAGTTAGCATCTACAGATGTTGTAGGGCAAAAATCTGAGAGGATATAATGAGGGCAAATGGGGAAGGAGGGGAGGTTTAACATGGAAGACCTGAATATTTCGTTCAGAAGACAAAGAAGGGAAGTGCACAAGTATTCCTGATGTTTGACAGGAGGTTAATAACGAAGCAAGGATGGGGTGAGAACACAGACTCCCTAGAAGGCAAACAGTGGTATTTCAAAATTGGTAAAGGAAGTCAGTGAAGATTGCTTCAAGGCAGACGTACAAAGAGAATGGATTTTACACTTGGTACAAAATAATAGCAGTTCACTTGGACTCACCATTCAGTGTCATAATGCAAGGACTGAAATGATGGGAATATTTTTCTTAAGCGGTAAATTGGACATACTAAGTGCTGAAGCAAAATTGTCTTGAATTGGAATTATTTCTTGTTCTCTCCTGACCCTAAAGTGGGCTTAGGGAGTGACAAATCCTTGATGAATCTAGGCACTGGAGGAAAAAGAGCAGATAGGAGATACTAAGAATTTGACGTCAGTTGAAATGCATGTGCTGGTGTCAGTTTCTTAATGCTTTCTACTTCGATGCCAGTTTACATTGGGCTTTTTAGATTTAAAAGAAAAAAAGGAGGAAACTATCTCTGGCACAGAAGAAATAGTTCTTTAACACCGTGAGGCTAGTTTACCATGTGCTTCTGAACTGTCTTAAGCGTGCAGCCACGTGCACAGATAGAGCTGACCTGTTGTAGCTGGAAGTCAGAGGCGAGATTTTACCTTAATGTCTGTCTGGCAAATACTTCCTGTTCACGGGTGCAGTTACTCCCTCGCAGCCCAGACACCAGCAAGTTTAAAAGATCCAGCCCATGATCAGTAAGTGCTTGTGTAGAACGTGACCGGAAAAGATCTGGTTTAGGACTTCATGTTATAAAAGGGTCACTTTTTTTTTTCCTGGCCTCTCAGAATAACATTTATAGCAGGAGTGCCCTATACTGGAAACAGCTTCTAGTAGTTCATATTTCCACAGATCATTATCCCGTCTTGCCAGTGATGTTTAGATAGGCCTTGGCATTTTCCGTAAAGTACTGAAATTAAGTACAAGACTTTGAAATAGACTCATTGTCTCATCTAATTGTTTTCAGTTGAAGCCAGAAAATGTACTTTAGTACTGAAGCCCTTGCCAAATAATTGTAAGATCCAGATGCTTTAAAATTAATGATTGTGTGTTCTGTTGAGTCAGCTTTTTACTTTTGCAGGTTTTTAAAATTTAATTTCTTTGGAAAAATACATGATATCTCGTATTCTCAGAAAGTGAACAGCTTTTGTAAAGTACATACAGCAGATATTAATAACATGTGCTGACAAAGTGAGTGTAGTAAGTCTTTACTTTTTAAATAAACCTACAAGTGTCATATAACATAAACTACTCAACACAGAGAACCATCACAGTGTATCCATTAGAAGTCTCTTACTATTAATTCAGCCTTATGATTTATGGTACTGCATGCAACATGGCTAAGGCAACGTGACTATATAATATGAATGTTCTTTTTCTTCTCCTTCCCACTCCCTGCCCTGTTTCTGAAGACTATATACGGTATGCCCATGGGTTAATATCAGAATATATTCCTGAAGATCTGAGTAAGGAGTTGTTAAAGTACTTAGGGTAAGTATTGTTCCAGCTAGCTGCAAGTTTTATATGAAATGCATTAATATCCTTGTGGTCATTTCTACTGAATGCTGAGATCTGTTCATCAAGGTTGCAGTGAATGAAACAATGAAATTATATTTGCCACACTTTAAATGTGATTATTTGAAATGTAGATTATGTCTTTCTGTTGTTCCTGTGATGCTAAGGACCATGGGCTGGTAGAGAGATGTAATCTATAAGTCTGATACATCTGTTATCACAGTTGCATCATGAAACCCTGAGCAATGTATCCTATTTTAGAGCAAGGCAGGGAAGGAAATCCAAAGAGTTTAAGCAGTTTCTCTAGAACTGTCAAGCACAAACGGCAGAGCCAGGAATAGTATCTTCATCCCCAGTCCTCTTTCCTTTTCCCCACTCATTCAGTGCTGCTGGGGTTTGATTTCACATATCTAACCTGTGTTAGTTTATATTTGAATCTGGAAGGTGAGCCAGGATCTTCATCCTGCTGTTCCCGGCCAGCAGCAGACTTTGCTTGGAGCATGACCAGGACCCTGCACCTGCCCTTCAGTTCAGTTCTGTTCAAAGTGTTCTGTTATGCTGGACTATGGAAAAATGTGCAATATACAGTTTGAAGTCCCATGGCTTAACAGTTTTGTTGAAGAGATGTTATGTGCTTTTTAATATCATTTTACCAGTACCCAAGGTTTTCAAAAGCAAGGTGGAGTTCTCTTGTTTCGGTTGCCAGAACTTTTAAAAGAGCCCAAGTTTCTATATGGTGCCCAGCTCTGTTTTAGTTATCTAAGTCAGAAATAAAGAGTCCATGAACTGCTTTTTTGCAAACGTATGCCATGTGATAACCAAAGCAGCCTTTGTGGGGAAGGAATTAATAAGCTTTAGGTTGTGCAATTCAGCTGCCTTAACTTATAACTTAAAATCTTTTGTTCTACAGGCTCCCAGAACTTAAAAGCCCAGTACCAGAGCCACCATTAAAGGTAGGAGAACATTAAGATATTGACAGACACATAGTGTTGTAAGCTAATTTATGTGAATTGTTATTAAATAATAATTAATTATTTATTAATTAATTATTAAAACTAAACTAGGCCAACCACTGGGTACAATACAAAAAGTAAGTTGGCCTTGTGAAAAGCCAGTCTGGAATAATGCAAGAAATTTACCAGGTACTTCATATTTTTCAATAAGGAATATTTTGGTTGATTTTCCTGTTTGAAGAAGGGGAGGGAAAGAGAGAAACATATTTTATGTTTTTGGTCAATAGTATTTTCATACATGTTTTGCTTATTTAGTTTTATTGAGGTTGATGGGACAATATGACCTCATAGGTTTTCTTTCATATGTAATTTATGAGGACCCTGAAAGGGACCTCCTGGGTCATGGACTCCCAGACAACCATGTTGGATAATCTCTTATACGCCGAACATTCTTCACTGTAAGTCTCATTAGGATTTTTTTATTTCCGTTACTTCTCTTGGAAGAGTGTTCTATAACCTCATTCCTCTGATGCTCAGAAACCTTCCTGTAAATTCCACCTTGAATTTATTCGTGGCCAATTTATTCCCCTGCGCTTTTGTGCTAACATTATCATTGGTTTTTTTTAATTGAAATGGCTCTTTTCCCTCTCTAACATTTGTTCTCTCGATGTGTAAAGGGAAAACATACTCTTTCTGTTTTAATTTTGTGAAGCCAAACTTGGTTGTGTTAGATGTGTTCTCCATTCCCTCTTCATTGCAGGAACATTGCTTTACACTTATTCCAAAATGAATTCAGTTGTTTCAAAGCAGGTGACCAGAATCATATATAATTATTCATGATAAAAGCTTTACCCGTACAATATGATGGCATTCTTCCCTTCTTGACTTAACTGGAAGTACTTTATCTCATTACATCTTCAAATCCTATTTGCCTCTATTGCTGTGTGATGTACCAGATAGCTCACAGTCATGCTGTGAACAATTAAGACACACAGTTGTGTTTTCTTCTCCACTGTAATTTTCAGTTGATCAGCATTCAGATTTATGGGAAATCCATGCAGTTAGCTGCTGTGTACATGACCTTGTACTTCTGCACGTTTCATCTGTTTTTAATGTTTCCAGTCTTGAACGTTCTCTGGCTTTTCCTTCAGAGTGTTAAAAGCTCTTTAGGTATTCATAATGCTACTTTCTGCTGTACATTCAGCAAATGTCAGCATGCTGTTATCTTTATTTAACAATTAATGAACATTTTGAATAGATACTGTTCAGGTGCTCCACTAGTAATCTTCATCTGATCCAATGACATCCCTTTCTGCATTATTTACCTTTGTTTCCCTTTTACCCAGTTTCTTACCTACCTTAAAAGTCTTATGCAATCTTTGTTTTCTATGATTTCAGTTGCCTCAATGGGACCATATCAAGTCCTCTGGCAATGCTTTACATTTTTGGCCACCAGAAAATGTGTTATCTTTGAGAAATAAAAAAGATAAGTTGTTAGGGACTACCTATGTTTAGTTTTCGTTTACTCTGTATCTTTCATTATTCTTCCTTCTTTCACTTTTTCTCCCCCCTCTATTCTGCTGAAGCCTACTGTCACTTTTTCCTCCTCCTTACGCATAGATGGGTGTATGGCTATTCTGCAACAATATGGTCCCTACCTGATAGAAGAGTTGCCAGGTTTTGCCTCTGGACTCGTGATTTCTGAGGCAGCCTCCCAACAGTGTCAGCATATTGAGTTTTACTTCTGTCTTGAATAGAGTGATTTCTGTTCTCTTTTCTGCCCCTGTGTTTAACTTCTTCATCTTTATTGAAAACAATTTACTGAGGCAAAGGATTTATTCCATTTTGGGACTACACATAGATAAGCTTTAAGATCTATGCAATCCTTATTGTATAGCGACTTCACTTTTTCTTTTTTGATTCCCTTTTTGCCTCTGTGGCTAAACAACCTTCTCCTATTTGTTTTAATTTCCTTTCCAAGGTCTAACTCAGCTTGACTTTTTTGGCAGTTTTCGCTTTATCCCAGTATTACCTGACCCCTAAAACAATTTTTTTTTTTTGGCAATCTGTTTTTTCCCCGTTCATTATAGAGTTCTGCTTACTCCTAGTGTCTTTATTTGGGGAATATGTGTGCATCTGTGTGAGCAAGGGGAAGCATTCCTGTAGGTTAGTCTGAAAAACTCTTTCCTTCAAGATTCTTCATCTTGTCTCAAGTAAAAGATCCAAAATCACTTCTGTGTTTTTCTTTTACAGTCCAAGTGTCCTCCTCACACATCAGGCCCTTTTGATTTGGCTTAGAGAAATAAGGCATACAATTTGCAAAGTTTGCCCCTCTAGAATCAAGAACCTCATTTTTGTCCTTTCCATTTCATTTAAGATGAGGCATCTTATGTCCACTGAAACTAGGTTACTTACTACACCAACCTTTCCTGCAATGTCCCTGTTCACTTACTGAAACAGTCTAAAACAAACTCATTTCTGGCTGGTTCAGTGACTGTTCTTTTAAGCAGTATGTCAGCTAGCACATGCAGGAATAATTGGGCCCTACTGTTATTAATAGCATTTGTTCTCCAATGTATATCCATGGATATAAGTTATTTCCATGTGGTTGGACAGTTGTTCTGGCTGCACAGTTACTTGGCCTTTTGATTCAGTTAAGAATTATCTTTATGCATTGTAAGAAATATTAAACACACATCAGGAGCCAACTGATATTCATTAGCCATATAAGCATGTTACAACAACTATATTAAACTACATGTGATGTACATTACATATTATGTACGAATAGCTTTTATACCTTTGGGATAGTTCTGAGAATCTATTTTTAAAAGTAGTTTTATTTCAGCAGTTTGGTTACAGAGGAAATGAGGCTTAGAACTGTTTGGTTGTTGGGCAGTGAAATCTTGCTGAGGATCTGATTAATTTCCAGAGCACTGACCAGGGTGTGTATGATGCTTCTGTGTTTAAATCTTTGCATCTTCAGAGATTAAAACGCTCCTATATTTCACAATCTCAGAACAGCAAGGCAGCCTTGTACACTGGAACCTGTAGTCTCCTTCAGAGCATTTTTATTCATTTGCATTGACATTTCTTTTCATGAGGGCAAGGTGCATTGACACACATAGTGTAGGATTATTGCAAATAAAGAAAGGTCTAACATGTATTTCCTCTTATGGTAGAGTAATTGCATGTTTAGAAGTTACATTAGAATAAATTCTGAAAGGAGGAGAGATTTAGAAACTTCAGTGGTAAACGGAAAAGCTACGAGAGATTCTCTTCCGTGTAGTACAAGAGTAAACTGAGTACAGTCTGGACTCTGTGATTTAATGATTAAATCAAAATTACATGTTCTTTGTATTAATTGTAAGCCATTGATCTTGTGTTGTAATTGTCATACTGTCCAGTTTGTCAGCATAGGGAGCCTGGCCATTGGCAGATGATGACAGCCATCTACAAGAATATGTACACTCTGTTAGAATTAAACAGCAAACGTTTTGCTGAAATGCAAACATCTTGTTGTAAGTTTTAAAAACTTGTTTATCAGATTCCAAAAAGAGGAGAGTAGTAATTATTCATTAGATTGTCATTTGAAAATCTTATCACAGCACAGTAAACAGCCTCCTAGGGAGGCTGATCCAGATCCCATTGAAATCAAAAGAAAAGGCTGCTGTTGGATCTGGTTCTAAGAGCTGAGAAATCTAAGCTGCAGACCTGGCTTCTGTGCCAAAGAGAGGGGGGTGGGAGGGAGGAGAGAGAGAGATCACAAGCGCCATAAACAAAATGAATAAAACAGGATCTTAAAATGTATGGTACCATCCAAGTTGCTTGCAAAATCACTCTCTTTGGCACAAAAACTAGGAAGGCCACAGTTTAGATTTCACAGGATATTAAGGATAGGGTAGTAATATCAGATATATAATAATAATAAAAATACAGTGTTGTAAAATACTATGTACTTTTTTTCCCCATTTTGGAAACATACCAGGAAGTTTTCACCTTTAAACTAAACACATGCTCACAGTTTATGGAAAGAAATATTCATTCTTACAGCCTGATCATGTGAAGTGCCGAGAACCGTTCACTTCCATTATTTCTGAAGTTAGAAGGCACCCAGCACATGCCGAGTCAAGCTTCTTAATATACTGTTGGATTCAAGTGATGAAGCAGTCAGCAGAACTATGTCAGTGTTTCACTGTTGCCAAACTGTAGAAACTAATTACTTCTAAATCTTGCGCACAAACAGATAATAGACTAGATGATGATCCACTTGCGTTGGCAGATAGCACTGCAGTTGCTGCACAATTCCATGAGGCCATGGGGACCAGTGTCTAGTCTCCTCTGTAAAAAGTTCTCTAAATAGACTCTGACACCAAAGTCACAATCATGGCAAGTTAAAAGCAGGATTCAAGTAATTTCTAGAAGCCATTCTTCAGAAGGCTGGGAATAGGAAAATGCTTCCCATGACACTGAATGATCTCTTCTGAATACTGTAGAGATGGTATATATTCACATGCAAAGAAGACAATTACAAAGAGAAATCTTCCACTGTTACTGCAGATTCTTCAGTTGATTTCCAGTCCTGTTTTACTTCTATGGTTATGTTATGAAGCCAAAGCTTTAAACTTCCGTGTGTGTAGATCATAAAATTGGTTGACAGAACAACTTCCTCACTCTAACATTTCAGAAAAGGAAATTATCAGATGTCCCTGTGGAAGCAGAAGAAGATTATACTAAGTTAAACAGCAGCAATCCAAAACCCAAAAAGGTAAGTAAGCCTTGCATTCATGCATGTTTTGCTAAAGCATGGATTAATATCCAACATTAGCACAGACTGCCTGTTTTTCTCCTCCAAAATACATCAGAAAAACAAATACATAATGGCAGATGTCTGTCATTATGTCTCCTTGAACTTTTCATTCAAGACTTTGATAGTCTTAATGTCCCATTCTGAACTCTTCTATACTGTTACTGTTTGACTGTATTTTATCAGTGAACATTCCAGTGAACCTCACAGACTTGGACACGTGTTAAGGTACTCAGCTGGTGTTTGCAAAGCTCTTTGAGATCTTTAGATGAGAAATCCTGTGGCTTAGTGATAGCAACTGTTAAATTTCAGTTATGTGAAAAAGAAACAAAGATGGCAGCATTCACTTAAATTCCAAGCAATGCTAAGACAGGCTTTATTTTTACCTAGAAATATTGCTTGTGCACTTACTTATGTCAACTTAATGAAGTTAAATCAGCACGGAGCTTGCTGATTGCCAGCTCCAACGCAAGTTTGGAGGCCAATTCAAATCTGAGGCCAGTGGTGCCTGCCACTGTACTATTCCTTGGAGAGCAACAGAGATGTGAAAAGAAATAGTTTCTGTCTGTGTGTGCCAAAGTTGTGAGCTTGCACTGGCTTATTTCTCTGAACACTGAAAGAAAATGAATCCTTCTCCAGTCCATTGGGAACCAAAAAGGCCCTCTGTGCTGGTCTTGTGACCTTCAGACTAATGCTGACTACTCTTTATCCCTTTGCAAAGAGAAGCAGCTGGTGACAGATGAATTCCTTCCTCCCCCCAAAACCTGCAGATTTTTTTGCATTCAGGGCACATGCTAGGTTTGAAGTAAGAAGAGGATTGCCCCCTAAGTGAAGATGATAAATAGTTTAAAATATGAATGTTTCCCCTTTTCCCCCATTACATACCTATAGCTTTTGAACTGAGCCTAAAGATAGAAATAGACTGAGGGCAGATAATTCATTTTAACATTAAATATGATTTACTTCTGAAATAATGAAGCACATTGATGAGAGAATCTGGGAAAGAAAAGATAGCTCTTGGACTCTGTACAGTGTACTACTCTTTTTTAAATACCTTGGCAGTGGTTTTGTTTGTATAGTAACACAGACGATCATACTGTTGTTGCGTATCTCCATCCTATCCATAACCTTTTAGCTGATCCCAAGTATTGTTAGTGTGAAGTCCTGTAGACTGAGAAGTATCATAAATAAAGGTCAATGCAAAGTTTTCTTAATAGGGAAAACAGCTAGAGATTTAAAACATAACATTTAAAAATGTAAGAAAGAAAAGAGGTCAGCTCTATAAAACGTGGCTCATAAAATGTGTTTTAGGTGTAAAAGTCTGGGAAGTTTTCCCAGTGGCCTTGAAGTGCTTTGCAAATGTTAGTTACCTTCATTCTTACTTCTTCCATCTATTTTCTCTTTATTTCACTGTGCGTAGAGACTTTCATAATAAATCAGTGTGAATTATTCATCATCTGTAATGCAAGGCTGTAATTCAGCCTGCTGACAGCATAATCATGAGATTGAGTCGGAGGGTACAGTATGCATCTGTTATATTGCATGCATTATTCCTCTTAATGCACACTCAGGGATTATCCCAAAGTAAACGTTTGAGTTGGGATACCTAATTCGGCAGAAAGGAAAGATGTTTCACCTCCTTGTCCTTGTAATTGATTTTCTTTGTCTGAGGTTAAGTAATTCACGAGAAGTATTTTTCTGATTGAATAATCTTAAATTTGTTTAGTAAGGTTTTTCTCCTACAATTCAAAGCCTGCATAACATTATCTTTACTGCTGTATACTAAAAAAAGCAATTTGGCTTCTTCCTTGACTTCTGTATTTAGGAGTTTGTAGCTCATGCTCCCTTCCGATGGAGATGCTGCTTAACTTACTCTGTTTATCATTTCACTGACAGGCAAACAGCAAGATGTCTGCAGCACAGAAGGCTCTGGCCAAAGTTGATAAGAGTGGAATGAAATCCATTTCTATGTTCTTCAGCTCCAAGCCTAAAACATCAAAATAAAGAGTTGTTCTTGAAAAGTGGTTATTTTTACGTTAAGCTAAAGACCATCTCCTGGTGTTATTTGTTAGTATAGTATACACAGGGCATGTTTGTATGTACGTGGTGGAGGGTGATGAAGAGATCTGTGAACTAGTGTGGGACAGAGCTTCTATGCCTCAGTGCAGCAGGGCAGTACCATGCAGATGTTCCAGCCTGGGTCAAGAAGACAACCTGGGTGCGTTAGCATGGTCCTGTGAGCTGAGAAGCAAGGTCTTGCATGGCACCATACTGTACCACTGTTTCTTCTAGAGCAAGCTCAGTCAAGGCCACCACAGACTTTTCTCCATTGCACTCCATTCTGGGCTGGAAACGTGCCCTCCTTTGAGTTTTTTTAAGGGGAGTTTTTTTGTTCATAAGGAGCATTATTTTTTGAGACTTTCTGGAGATTTTTACCCAGTATAACACCAGAGTAGGATGACATCGTTAGATTTTTATGTTGATCCAAATCTAAGTGCTGATGTAAGCATTGCCATTGGTGGCAATTTATTGAGGCAAAGATAGTGTCTATATTGGGATTTTGTTTGTTTTGAATATGCTGGAAACAAATTGCAATAAATGTCAATGTGCATGTAATGCAATAAAGTGCTTTTTGTAACAAATCTGTGCTGCTTGTATTTGCTGTATGTTTCAAGACTTAGATTAGGCTTCACGACATTTCTTAAGGGGTTTTGATATTTTCCTGTGTATAAATTTTAGTCCTTAAAGAATTACAACATCACTTTGGGCTTACATGATAAATCTCTTAACACATAGCAATATAGGGGTATTTTTATATTCAGTTCCAAGGTCAGCAGGTCCTAACAAAAAAAAAATAGGGGAAGAGTTGTTTAAAGGAAGAAACTGGGGCTTTTAAAGAAGCCTATTTGGAGCTGGATGTGTAATTCAAAAGCTTAAGTATGGGTGTCTTGCATAAGGTTTGTTTTATGAAGTTTTGCACAAGGTAGGACTGTTACTTAAAATGCACCACTCACTCTTGGGAGCATTCATCCCTCATTACAGAATATTCCTATATATGCAGAGGGATAGCTTTCTGCTGTGTTGCAGCTTCTCTGATTCACAGGATTGAAAAAGAGATGGAGTCACTGTATAGATGTATAGGTATAGCCTGGTGATGTACAGGTCTAGGTGTATAGGTTTGCATAGGTCTAGCCAGTTCTGCACGACACTAACTCATAGTGCCATCCACCAGTTGTTGCACTGAGCCATTACTGTGAGTCAACTACGGTGTGTGTTTTAGAAAGACGCTCCTAAAATATGTCATTCTTTGCTACTTCAGCTCAGTAGAGAATCTGCAAATCTGCCTGTAACCCTTGGGAATGGGAAGTTTCAGAGAAACTAGGAGTTTCTTCATTTTTTAATAACTATGCCACTTTTCCACTTCAGGCTTACTTGCTGTTTACAGCCCATGGATTACAGTGGTGTCTGTTAGGTTTCAGAGCTCTGTGGCATCCTTTTCCAACCAAAATGAAGGAGAAGCCTAGCTCTGTGCTGTCTGCAGTTTTGCAGTTGTTGTTGGGGTTTGTACGCCTTTCAAAGCAGTGTTTTTTCCAAAGTGTCAGGCATGGTTTGTAAATGGGGAAGTCAGTATGGTTGGAATTCCAGATAGAGGAAAATATTTGGAAATCTATGGAATTATTATCTCCCAATTACAGAGAGATTTATTAATGAATATGAATGGCCTCCCAATAGTGTACCGTTAGTACGCTTCAGTTCTAAAAATGTTTGTCTGAAGTGGAAGTTCCTTAGAAAAAAAAATGCTTTTCAGGCATTCTAAGGAATTGCTACTGAAAGTCTTCCTTATCTCTGAAAATCAGCGTATAGTACTAGTGTTTGAATGTAGGTTGAGAAGTGTGTGGTTCAGATGCAGAGAATTCATTGGTTTTTCACTTAGAATCATTATCCCAGGCCATTTGGTGCTTTAATGACATTCAAGTAATGAATATCAATTTTCTGAAACAATATAAGGAGGTGGGGAGCAATAGAATCATGGAAGGGTCCTTAAAGATTATCGAGATCCAACTCCCCTGCCATGGGCAGGGACCCCTCCCACTAGAGCAGGTTGCTCAAAGCCCCATCCAGCCTGGCCTTCAACATCTCCAGGGATGGGGAATCCACAACTTCCCTGGGCAACCTGTTCAGTGTCTCGCCACCTTCACAGTAAAGAATTTCTTCCTCCTATCTAGTCTAAATCTACCCTTTTTCAGTTTAAAACCATTACCCCTCATCCTATCGCTATGCTTCTTGATAAAAGAGTCCCAAAAAACCCCAGGAATTGCTATGTGGAGAAATTCCTGTTGTACCGCACTGCTTTGTTGTTCAACTGTCTTTAGCAGAATTTCACCAGCCCTATCAGTAAAGTTTCCTTTTCTGACATTAACTATCAGACAAGTTTAAAAATTAATAGTAGGTGTCTATGTGGCAATTTCTATGGGCACCACCTTTTGAATTGCCATCTTGATTTTTTTTCTGCCTTACTTGTCTGGTCTGTAAGTGAAGACCAGACCTGTAGCAGCATGTATTGGTTTATCCAATGGGTCCTTGCTATCTTGCTGTGATGGTTGGATGGTTGGTTGGTTGGACTCAATGAAGTGAAAGATCTCTTCCATCCTAGACAATTCTGTGGTTGCAAAGAACTAGCATTTGGTGATCCCAGAATGAGCAATTGCAGTCATGAACTGGGAGGGTTAGATTTTGAAAAACATTAGGCCTAGCCCAGCAGCTTATTTGACTGTCAAAGAAAACCCCCAACTTCATATCAACAAGAGAAGGGACGTGCCATTGATGGCAATTTTCGAAAACCACCACTCAAAGTGCAGGATAATGGTATGGGAAAAAAAAAGAAAAAGAACAGGCACATGCTGTCATGGTAATGGGGAAGTTTTGTGCAGTAAGCAACATCTTGGAGAGTATTTTGGTAAAAGAGAGAAAAGGAATTGTGTATCTATTAATGGAAGGCCAATTCCAAGCACCAGAAAATGTTAAGAAGGCAGAGAAGCATGGGGTGGACATTTGAGTGGAAAACCAAGAGTGGGAGAGGGTTACATTAGAGACAGGAACTATGAGATAGGACATAGCAGAAGCTCTTCTTCTGGATATTTAAATCTGCTAGTTTTAGGGATGTGGTTTTTACTAGTTCAAAAATTCTGTGAAATAAGTTTTGGAAATGCATCTTTTCATTGACTGAACAGTTCAAGAACCTTTCTTCTAAGAAAAAGTCCCTGTTTCTCTGGTCAGAACTTAGGACAGAAGGAGAACGATTCTGTGCTGACTTCTGATCTGGGGTACCGATGGGTACCCCATACTCTTTCTTTGTACGTGACTTTCACATCTGCGGCTGCGCTCAAGGACTAAGTCTGGAGTTCTTCCTCTGCGCATAGATGCCTTGTTCTTTAGTGTGTCACATCTCGACTTCAGCTGTCAGCTTATGCCATAACTTACAACAATAGTAATTTTATTAGTGACTGTGCTTTTGGTTGAGCAGGAATTTATGCATGACAAAAAAAATAAGCCATTTCCAAAAGCCATTAGAGCTTTCACGTGAAAACAAAAACTTTTCCCTGTAGGAAAGAATGAAATACATTTAGTAACTTTGAAACTTCCTCAACATGTAGCTGTAAGAAGTTATGAAGAGCATGTGGTGCCAAATACATAAAACAATATTTCCTACCACAACGAGGATTTAAATATAGTTACTATGCCTGGCCAGCAGTAGCAGTAGGTCATTATGAAGTGCTGCTTTGCTATTTCTTCCTTGTTTAGCTTAGTATGAAACAATACGCCAGCACCGTTATGGAAATGTGGTCTTACTTTACTTCTTTTTGGCATTAACAGGCCATCTCTGCGTGTTTATGTAAATATCTGATGAGTTGTGATGCTTTTATAGTTGTTGTTTTGGGATTAAGCAGCTCTTATGTTTCCACTTTTTTAGAGTTCACTTTGCAAATGGGTTGACATCAGTGGGCATGGAAAACTTCATGTGGAAATACCAGCACTGACTTAGGGATGTGTAAGGGTTGGACTTGCACATAATTTTCAGTCTTAAGTAATACACTTGGTTCTATTTGTAGAAGTGACAATTGGTGATTTGAATATTTTCAGTGGAGAAGGCGGCATAGTTGGCAGAATTTGGATTCAGATCTGAAATTCAGAAGAGTTCAGTGGCGCTTGTTTTCAGGTGTTCAGTTGCATCTGAGGATGTTTTTTAGAGGGAAACTAAGTGCATGGATGCTTATTTGAATATATTACGTTTATGACTCGGGGTTTCTCTTTCCTTTTCAGATGCCTGTGCAAAGACGTGCAAAGAAGAAATGAAAGGAACATAAGAAGACTTGCTAATATTATTTTAACTTGCCATAATCTCAAAGCAGCTTTTAAAGGCTTTTTTTACGCACTTTCTGAAAATAAATGCTTGAAGTTAGACATGCCCTGTTCCAAGAAAAAGCAAATCTCAGCAGATTAACATTGTTAAATATGCGGTGTGTTAAACATACACTGCTTCAAATTTTATAGCTTACACACTATTGGTCTATCGGGCCCTTCCAGGAAAGCACTTACGAGCATGCCTAATGTTAAGCACATGAGCAGTGATCTTAAAGTCAGCAGTGTAGTTGTTCGTGTGGGTAAGTGCTTTGCTGGATCGGTGCCTAAAGCCCTGTTAGGTGCTGAGCATCCTGATCCATATCCAGCAAAGCACTTACGTCCATGCTTATCTTGAAGTGGAAGAGCCAGTCTTAACTAATATTTGTGCATTAGTCTTCACCATAAAACCTCTCTTGGCACGACAACTCACATGCTTAAAATTAAGCACCTGCCTAAGTATTTTGCAAGGTCAGACCAACAGCATCCTCGGCAAGTCTTAAATAAGGACTTGATTTTGTATGAATTTTCTTTTTTTTTTTTTGTATGAATTTTTGGTTTTGGATGCTTTTTTTAACAAGAGTAGATGATTTTGGTGGCCATAATTACAAGTTTTAGAAGCTGCATAACAAAACATGTTGTATGCAATTTTCTCCTTTCTTTTTCAAAACCTAGCCAAATTCAGCAAGATGGCCTTTTTGGACTAGTATTCCAATTTTCAGATTTAGAATCATCCAAAATGAAAAGTAAAAAAGTTAACTCTATTTTTTAGGACATTTACATTTTTGGAAATTATTTCACTGGGTTTGATTTAAATGGGTTTATCCAACCCTGACCCTTCATCCAGAAGATGTCACCTGGCTCTGGTTGTGTGGACAGTCTGACTCTCGAAGTGCTAACGCTTGACATAGGATGTGTGTTCAGAAGGGCAGATGAAGTTGCTTCCTTTTTCTAAGGGATTGAAACTTTAGAAATGTATAAAATAACATGTACATTTTGTGTTAAAAACTATGTAATCCTCCAGATAAAAAAAAAAGACCTAATTATTTATTATTTTTTTAAATCATGTGAGAGGCACTTTTTGTGGAGTGAACTTCAACCAAAATCTTGAGTCTACATAAAACATGCAGAAAAGGGATGCTAATGAGGTCCTTAAGTGATCTGTCAGATGCCGCCTGATGATTTTAATTGAAATACCTGTTTTATCAAACTTCAATTAATATTTAACTCTTTGCTATGAAACTTTGAAAAAGTTATAACTGAAAGGATTTTGAACATAATGAATGTGTACTTCTGTAAATTTTAACTATGACCCCAGTTCACTGACACCTACAGCAAATGGCCAAAATGCTATGTGAAGCTTGAATGTATTTGAAGCATTCTAGATCAGAAGTTAAAAATTATTTTCCTTCCGCTCTGGCAAATTCAAGTCAGATGAGAACTCCAAGAGAGTTTCTTAGGACCTTGCTGAAAACTAAATTCCAAGACAAAGAGTCAATAGCTCATTCAACTTTCTTTTCACTTGATTTTGATCAGCTCTTGTTTCAGAATATGAAAAACCTGAAGTTAGCCATTTAGAAATCATATATGAAAGGAATTATAAACTGAATGCTTATTTTTAAAATTTGCACTGAATTCTTTTTGTTACTTTTATGCATGTCTGGGTAAGCAATGTGCACTGTCCCTTTTCAAGGAAAAAAAAATATTTTAACATAGTTTTCTAGACAGTACAACAAGAATATTATATGGGTCCAAGGTGAAATTTCTATTTTTCTAGCTTATATTAAAATAAAGGGTTGATGTATGAGTAAGATTATATATTTCAGTAAAGTATAGTTCCATTTTTTTGTAAGATTTTATTTTTAATTCATGTACAAGAAAGAAATAAATACCTTTGGAATAATTTCTTGATTGTTACTTTGTTAATTTCACAGAAAAATACAAAAAAAATGCAGTGCAATCAGGCTACTGATGCTGCTGGCCTCCACGAGCTTGTCAGTCATCCTGAGGATGAGTTGAGGGAAATAATGAATCCTGAGATAGATATGAATCTAAAAGCTCATTAAGACAGATCCAGTGAAGCAATTAGGCTAATCCTTGAAGACATTATTGTACAGATGTTCTAGTGAAAACCCGTTTGTGTCTACACAGAATTGGTGGCCTATGTACTGTACCCATTTTGTTTTTCGTGAATGTGGTGTTAAATCTGTGAGAAATGGTGGGATGAGGAGAGTCGAGGTGAAGTTTGCAGACGAGACCAAGTTGGGTGGGAGTGTCGACCTGCTGGAGGGTAGAGAGGCTTTGCAGAGGG
>JAOXJM010000001.1:181142781-181163765 GCA_026413425.1 Tringa solitaria
TACTTCTACTTCTACTTCTACTTCTACTTCTACTTCTACTTCTACTTCTACTTCTACTTCTGCGTAACAGGACTCTCTTTTGAAAAGC
Organism: Tringa solitaria; assembly: GCA_026413425.1. Taxonomy (NCBI): domain Eukaryota; kingdom Metazoa; phylum Chordata; class Aves; order Charadriiformes; family Scolopacidae; genus Tringa; species Tringa solitaria. The sequence goes on from JAOXJM010000001.1 coordinate 181,142,870, forward strand.
TTGTATCAGTGGTACTCAGGCAGGAATTTATGATGCGACTCTTATAGCTGGAGTTCTCAGGCAAGGCCTGTTCTTCATGTGCAGCCATCTGTTCCCCATCATCATAGCTGTAACGGTCCCTGATGATGCTTGTGTGCTTTGGGTGTTGTAATTCATCACGTAGAGAAAAACGATACCTTGGGACTGCTCCGTAACACCGTTACAAAGGGAGCTGCAAAGTTTAAGACCAGATATACTAGAAAAGTCATAAGCAGAGGAAAAGAAACCTGCAGTACCTGCATCCACCCTTTTGCCTTCTTTAAGCTGATTCCTTCAGCGTCCTTAAGTTGATATGTTTCAGTAGCACGGCATACGGCAAGTTCTCTGTCTTCTGTGCCTTCAAATTCTTGGAAAAGATCCTGAACTCTTCCATTTTCTTCTCCAGCTAGTTTGAAAGCTCTGTCTCTGCCAGGTGCCACTGGTTCATCAGATTAAGGTTTCTTCTCACGTCATAAGGTGCAATGTCAGGGAGCTCCATCTTCAGCTCCTTTGGTTACACCAAGCTGCAGAGCTTGGTGGTGCATAGGGAGATCATGCATTGCACGGACTCCATCCAGATTATGGGCCAATAACACTACCAACGCACATATTTTTCTCCTTTGCACCTTCCCAATCCATAGTCTGTGATAGAAACAGCACAATCCAGCAACACTTAATATTTTTTAGACACATCTAATAGTACATGTCCCAACATACCGAGACACTTGAGAAGGAAAGCTGCAATAATAGGCTAGTATAAACAACTGATTAAAGCCTCCGGCACAAGCAAAGGTACAACCATGGCTTCTTCTCATCACACTCCCCCAGAGAGGTATACTTCATTCATCAGCCACGTTATGTTCTCTCCTTGTTTCCATGCCCTAGATGGAGACAATCAGCTCGCTAATGAATTTGGCTGTTGCATCTGGCTATGGAATAGGAGAAGACCATAACTAGCCATCTAAGAGCTCTGTACATCCAAAAGGCTTGCTAGGAAACATATCATGCCCTTGCTCCAGCCTGTCATCTCCTGTCCCTTACTCTATGACTCAACAAATGCAGGATTTGTTTCATGGAGCAGAACCAAAAACACTTGGAAGGTTTTCCAGACATTTTAATAAACAACTGTCTTCTTGGGGAAATGGACAAGGTGTTTCAAAATAAACTGTTATAAACAAGGACAGAGCTAACATCATTGTAATGATACATTAATAAAAAGATATTTGAATGTGTTCCCATCTTTGTTCCCAGTGATATCAGGACTGAAGCTCTCACTGGGAGCAGCTATGACAATGCAGAGAGAATCTGATCCTACTAGAACATGACAATTAGGATCTTGGGTGCTTGGGAATGGAGAGGGTTAATGAAAAAAAAAATCTCAAGAAGAGCTGATATTCTGTATCACATTTCTTTTCTTCAAGACAGGACTGATATACTGGTGCAAAAGGAAAAGAAAGTATTAAAAGAAAGACACACTGGATGATGTGCAACCCTGTTTTTCATCCCCCCTTTGAGAGAAGGCCCTGCTGCTGCATTTGCTTGAGGAAAGATCTCAGGTGGGCAATGTTTATATCAGCACTGTTGATACCAGATTAAGGTACTTAATGTAGAGACATCATCACACTTAATGTAAGGGCACCATCACTCTAAGTTCCCTTTGTAGTCAAGGGGTAAAGACAGGCACTGTAAGAGCCTGATGTGTGCTCTGAACCCTGAATCTCTGAAGAAGGTATTCTGGAGATCTCCCCCTCACCACTGCCTATAGATGGATCCTCAGCTGACCAAACTTCTGTGTTTTGTTTTCAGACAGATTTATGACTGCAGATGCCAGACTTCTGCTTCAGCCTCAGCACCTTCCCCTGAGAACAACTGATGATGAAGATCACAAAGCATCAGCCTCTCAGTCCTGAAGTACATCTCATTTTGGGAATGCTGACTGAGCTGGTTTTAATTTCCCAAGTATATTAACACAAGCATCAAGTCAATAGTGTAGTGTTCCTTCATTTCCTACAGCATTAGATAAGAAAAAGTCTGGAAAAAAAAACAACTACCCAAAAAAACCCTAGTTTATCTATCTGCATCAATTTCACCGTAGGTTGGGAAAATTTTAGCCAGGTAAGGACTCAGCCCATAGACTTATTTCTCTGAAATAAAGGTTTAGTTCCATGTTCAAACTGAATATACTGCCTTACTGCTTTGTCAAACACAGCATAGGAAGGAAATACACAGCATAATCTTCCATCTTCAGCCCAAAGCTTCTCTGCATAAACAGGATCAAAACCAAGTTACAAGTTCTCTGTAAAAGAACATAACAAGACAAAATAGAGACACTAAGACCAAGGAGAGGATTTTGAGAGGCATAAGTGGTGCTGAAATAAAAAAAAGTCTTGCAAAAGGTGTTGAATGCCTTTCTGCTCTGTACCTTCAGAAAACTTATTTATCTACAATAAACTGGTTTCAGAGCACCAGTCAATTAATTAAAAAATATTTTTATTTATCACAAAACAAAGTATCTTAAAAAAACGGATTCATAGAAACTTGTCAAACTCTTCCATGGGGTGATTTTTGTGGGAAAACATAAACCAGTTTTGTTTTCAGATTTTCAAGGAAATCTGAACTATTTCAGTGAACCAACATTTTACTCTGCCTGCAGAAATATTTTTGTTAAAGCTTTCATCAAAAGAATGAATTGAAAATGTGGCGAGCTATTTTATTCTGCTAAGGAAAGAAGCATGAGCTAATGTGGTAGTTTGAAATATTTCTATTAAGTAGACTGGAAGTGCTTTTTTTTTTTTTCAGTTCTTGTGACAACGTGCACATACATTGTTTTATTCTTGGTGAATGTAACCTTAAGTATGGAAAGGCAACAGGTTCATACTGATGTGCCAAGGGAGAGCCATAACACAGCACAAGGAAGATGAAATCTGCCTGCCTGAACTGAGGTATTGTCACGTGCAAATTAGCAATGATCAAATTCATTTTAATTTCCCAAAGTAGATATAAAAGCAGAACATCAGGAAACCTTAGTTATCATGTTGAAACTACTCTCCAATGCCAAATTTCTGCCCACAACATGGCTTTATGGAGACTGTAGTAAGACCAGAAAATAAGTTTTGTGAAAACGCAGCCAGAAAAAGATCCTGCATATAGTAACGCAAATATGTTTTTTATTGCTATACAAAACTCCTTTGTATAGCGCTGGAGGCTACCTCAGTGACTTGCGAGATGACGCTTTCTTCATTACAAATATTCTCATGAACCCAGAAAAGCAATAGTTGCCGTTAATGTGGCTTGATAGAAAAGGCAGTAACTTGGCTGCTTCAGCCTATGGAAATTCTGTGGCTGACCAAAGTGCAGTTATTTTCTAATTGCCAGTGGAAGAGTTCAAAAAGCAGCAAGAGAGAATCCCCCCAAAAATGCTGAACTGTAGCACATCTGGGAATGTACATGAATACATACTGTGTATGAATTCTGTCATGTTCTAGATCCATGATCCTTAAAACTGAGATCCTGTCTTAGCTGGTGTGTATATATATATATATTTATGTATGTGTGCGTGTGTATGTATGTACAAACACTAGTGGTGGTAGTAGACAGCCATCAGCACTTCATATCTAAAATCTGAGTTATCATTCTGACAAAGTGACTGTTTCTTCCTCTTCATCATCCTTCCCAACATTAATGTCCCATCTGACACCATCTATCAAAGATGTGTTGCATTTTTTTTAGCTTCAGACACTTCTCTGGAAAACTAACTGAAAACAATTCTTGCCTCCTTCTCTGGTTGTATAAGTAACCGCAGCAATTATATAACTGCTGAAAAAATAACCTCCTTTCAGGACAAAATGTATACAAAATAATTGAAAGAAACAAAAGGAAACCAAGAACACATATTTTTCCTGAGCTGATAACCCAACGCATCCCACCATAAAAATTAAAGTTAAGCAAAAGCTCTACTACAATCAGAAGAAAACAAACTCACTGCATATCATGGTCTGGCTGCATTTAGACAAGAAAACCTCTCCCACCAAATCCAAACTCTGCAATCCTTGCATAAATCAATGACATCATCTTTAGTGACTCACTCCCTACAATATTTATATTCAGCAGGCTGTCTCCCTTGTGGGAAAGTGTCTGTACTGCTGTGACCCATAGCTCATTCTGGTCCTTCTACAGGAGGTAAAGAGGATGTTCTCCCACCTTGCCTTAATTTCACACAGTTTGCACAATATCCCAGTAGGATTTCTTTTCTCAATTTCACGTCAACTTTGAACAGTTTTTTGTCTCTTGAGAAGCTTCATCTTGTGGTGTCTAGGGAATAGCATAGAGAAGAACATATGTGAATGTGCTCATGTTCCTGTGTATGACATGAATCATCTTGGTAGACTGTTTTAACATGCTACACTCAGATAACACGAAGGCTGAAAGATAAGCACTTACTAAACATGAGATGGCAGTGGTGCATGCAATATTCATTTTGCTTCAGTCTGTGAGTGATGATGCATTCTTTCATTACATGCTCATACACTCTCAAATACTCTTACACATTTTTGTTATGTTTTCCCATTATCTGAGTTGGTCATCCCAGGTTCCTTTTATAGTCGATAAGAAGAAACAGGCATTTCTGCAGTGAAATTCATCTCATCTGAAAAGAGGCATCTAAAATATGACAGCTGAATCACACTTGAGAAGTACCCTTCAGTCATTTACACCTGTATGAAATACAGCCACCTGGCTTGATCTAGCCCACAGACAATTGCCCTGCGTGAATGACACAATAAAGGACAATCTAATTCATCCATCTCCATCTCTCTTTAAACTTCAAGGCTGTAATGTGTGTTATCTCTAAAATATTTCTGGTAGATGAAAAAAACCTCCAAACTGGCAGAGAAAATTGTAAGCAATTTTCCTCATTTCCGTAAATCATTGAATGCACCTCATTATCTTTATGAAAGGCTCCATTTTCTGGATTTGTGTAGATTCTTGTTTTCCTCTTTGGGCTGTTAAAACTGTGCAGCACAAACAATAGTAGATGCTTCTCTCCCCCTTTACACTCCTCTTCTTGATTACAAATTTCCATTGTCACTTCATTGTTGAAGAATTCTAGCAACAGACTCTAGGTTACCTGATTTAGAAGCAGTCACAGATTCATATTATGGTCTAATGGTTTAAGTAAATTACCCTACATCAAATCCTTCCATTTTTAAAATTTATTGATGAAACATCTTTTCGCTTTTCCCTCTGGCTCAACCTTTCTGCTGTTACCTAGTTCATCAACAGGACTATTGATATAAAATATGCCATATAATGCACAATTATAATCAGATTTAGTAATGATTTATGTTCCTGCAACTTTGTAAATCTGAAAGAATTTTAGTCAAGGCATAACAATTCCAGATTTATACCAGAAGAATTGAATTCGACACCTGGCTCAGAATTTCATCCAGAGTAAGAATGGTTCAAACTGGGAAGGTTCTCTGTGAATGTGCTGGTGGGTGGTGGAAAGTGCAAGAAAGTGGGGGTCATTCTGAAATGGAAACACTGGGCAATTTTATAATTATATTACTAAAATCTGGGAAAACTAGTTGTGTCTCCCACACCCAACATAAAATTATAAAACCGAAAATACAATGTTCATCTGACACTCTAAATGCTATCTCAATTTTCTGTCTATGGTATTTACAGAGTATCTGTCACTGCATACAGGCACCAGCTGCATAACCACAGCTATTTGGATATGACTACTACCAAGAGTAGCAACCATTAATTTCTATTATGACTCCCACTGCCTACAACAATTTGATGCTTATAGTAATACATACATTTGTACAGAAAGTAAATCCTTATCTTCAAATGAACAACCAGTGCTATCTCTTTGCAAGTAGATTGGTCTTAAAGACCAATAAAGAACATAGAATCACAGAATCATAGAATCATAAAATATTTTGGGTTGGAATGGACCTTTAAAGGTCATCTAGTTCAACCTCCCCTGCAATGAGCAGGGACATCTTTGACTAGGTCAGGTTGCTCAGAGCCCCATTCAACCTGAACTTGAATGAGAAGTGGCATCCATTTCTACATTACTATGTGGGGACAACCTCTACTATGGCCTTGAAGGCACCTGAACTGAGCTCTTCATGAATGAGTAAACAGAGTCTGTGGAGTTATTCAGCTGGTTAGCTGAGTAATTGCAGACTTCATTTGATCCGTTGACTAGATCTCCATTGTCTTTCATGGGAGCTTCGACATCTAACTTATGTGTGGACACCAACATAGAGACATCTGAACTTAAGTCTCTACAGTCTGGATCTGAATGGGGGCTGCATGTTGCTGCATAGTTTTGCACAGGCACACTGATACCCAGTGAAACTTATTTGTAAGAAGACTGATTAGATCCAGCCATCTGGAGTGTCACTTTGGGATCAGAGGGAAAGGCCTGGGACATAGTCTAATGCAAAGGTGGAGAGCAGAAGCAGAGTATACATGCATGCCTTTTGCATGTTCTTACACAAAATCCAGGTGAAAGATCCTGTCATCTGCAGGACAAATCCTCACAGGGCCTACCCTGGATGGGAGATGATTCCCTCTTGCCCTCAGAGATAGGTTACAGGCAGATCTGCCACAATCTGACTTCTTGGTATGACAGCGAGGTCTGCCAGGAGGCACTGGGATAAACGTCAGTGGTCTCTAAGCTATAGAGAAGGAGCAAACTGTCTTTACTTAGCATGCCACAGGCTTCTTGAATCAGTGACATCATCATACACAGCATAAGTCACGAAGGTGTTTTTGACTACTGCCTGCGTTCTGAAAAATACAGAAGATAATGACTTTGGGTAGTACACAGGGAAAACATCCAATCTAGTTCCCTCTGAAAATGATCCTGCCAGTGATAGGGTTGAACAGAAGGAGAACCAGAAAGCAGGGCCCAGCATTCTCTATACGTTTTGATTTTATAAAAGCAATTTCCAAGGAACGATAAAGAAATTGAATCAATCCCTGTCACAATGTCTTTGGAGTGGTGGGCTGAAGGGAATGCAGGAGACATGCAAGGGTTTCCTTTGTGCTCTCTCCAGAAGATATGGTTCCTCACAGAGGAGCGCAGGTGGAAAAAAAAGGCATGTGAAAAAAGAAAATGTAGTCCTTTAGCCTTATCTCTTTAGAGAGTCTTATCTCTTTATGTTTGTTTATCCTAAACATTTTCAAGTCAATGCAGAGCTCTCCTCTCCTGTGGAAAAAGAAGATCCATAGATGCTCTAGATAAGAAAACTAGGCAAAAGGCCACAAGCCATTGTTCCTCAGAGTATGTGTGTAGCCTGTGTCCCTCTGCATCTTCTGTACTTGAGCCACTTGCAGAGGGCCCAGACAAAACCCTGGTCATGGTGTGTAAGATGCTACAAAAACCTGTATAAGAAAGAATCTCTGGCCCAGTGGGAGCAGGGAAAGGCTGAGAAGGAAACAAAGATGGCACTAGTTTATCAGAGTGTTTAACACCAAGGTTTCAAAAGTAGGTTTTGGTTACCCAGTTTGAAATACTTCAAAGGAACTGATGACCAAGTATTTTAAGATGAATACCTAAAATTTCTAGAAGTTTTAGAAAACTTTGACCTATACCACTGTGTTATGATAAGCAATATTTCCCTCTACACAGGGAACATTCAGGATTGAATGCTCATCTCTTAGTGCCCTTCCCTACATTAAATGTCACTCTTATCTACCTAGTGAAACTCCTCATAGAGAGAGGCCCTGTTGTGATTGCTTTCTAGATCTGAGATATTAATGGCATAAAGCAGCCAGTAGTAAATTCAAATATCTTCCCAGTGCATATACTGAGGTTGATCTAATTTGCTATCCTTTTCTGATGGCCCTGTAAGCATCATCAAAGCAGCATAAAAACTGCAGAGGAGGGGACAGAGGTATATTCAGGCTACCCACAGTGTGCTTAAGTATATGATTCCTTTCCACTTACAATCAAGAGCACTGGATTTAAGCAGCTCTGGGTAGCAGGCAGGCTGATTGGCACATTGGGCTAAGATTGTACATGTTGCAAAGAAAATATTTGCAATTAATTTCCCCTGCCTTTGGATTGCTAGAAGTCATACATGTAGTCAAAGGCTAATAGCCTGGAGTCCTTTTATAGGCTATGAGAGAAAGGTATTTTCAGGAGGTGATTCATCCTACCCCTGAGATGAACAACCTGTATGAAAGGCTGTCAGCCTCTGGTGACTATGCAGAGAGCCGAGGCATGGCTTATACTAGATGCACAAGTCTTTAGCTGGTAAGAGTCATCCCAGTCAGAGTTATACAGGTTGAATGTGAGCCCACGTACCCTGTTCAGAAGAGTTCAGATCTATGTGTTCCTTTATATCTAACTGAAAATCCTTATAGCAGTCTCGGCACCCTTTTATATTTTGGCTACACCTATCATTAAATTTTTCTTCCTGTTCTCCTGACATTAATGCAATAAGGTACCACTGGAGAAACACAGTTATACCGTGGGGAAAAGGAGGAATACAACACGCTGTGTGCAACCCCATTTCAGAGGCTGAGAGCAGAAAATCAGAGCACAGGCAGAACAGCCTGAGTGTTTCTGGCGTGCTTGCAGGCACAACACAAGTAAACATCTGAAAGACAAAACTACTATCAGCTCAGCATAGAAAGCTAGCTGCCAGATCCAGACAAAAATGAGTGTGAGGCCCAACCTAGGCATGTGTGTGCATGCTGAAGAGAGCCAGAAAATCTCTACAAATGTCACCATCCACTCCGGGTTGATATACGGGCCCCAGAGGCCAAGAACTTGACTCTCGGATCTTATTTTTTGTGCAAACTGTGACATCTCAGACTCACATCAAGAGCTTTCTATATGTTTTGGCTCAATAGCTGCTCCCAGTTATGTTGGTGGAAGGAACTTCAGATTCACACCAACCTAACAGAGTTTATTTTGCCATCTGTCTGTGTTTAGTCTTCATATTAATAATTAAGGCAAGCAATGCAGATTGGGATGGAAATTCTTTCCTGAGGAACAGAGCTGTGTGCCGTGCAAACCACCTAGCAGCTGCTGAAAATGTTGTTTCAAAAATTACTAGTGAGAAAAATCACTATGCATTTTTCCATAAGTACTGGCATTTCTAGGTTGTCCATTACCCTGCGCCAGTTATTTAAAATTTCTGCTGAACAAGACCATGCCCAAAAAGTAATGGGCTTGGTTAATAGCATGCTGTGAACTTTATGAGGGTTTTTTGAGCTATAAATGTACTTTCTGCGGTCTGTTAACAAAATCATCCTTCCTGTTAATGAAACAGGGCCACGGAGAGGCAAGTTGCATGAGTTTCCCCTGGTGGAGTTTTTCCCAGCCCACGCCCCAGCCCAGGGTTATTTGCACAGAGGCCCCTTCACTGGCTCAGGAAACCCTTCCAGTCAACAGCCACCTCCCTCAAAAGGGTCGTCGGCATTCAGTATGGCCTTGGCTGACTGTTCTCCTCCACCCAAGAGAGAGGTGGTGGGTCACCAGCCAGCCAAGAGGGTTTCTGTCAGCCATTCAGTGCTTTCTAACACAGGTTGCAAAGGAGTGGGTCCAAACCAATGAGTCTGGTTTATGAGACGCAACCAATGAAAGACCAGAGGGGAAAGGTGAACCTGGCAATAGGTAAAGGCATTATTAATCTCACAGACAAATGCATCTGTCACCGCTGATGGGGGATGTCTTTGCCTCTTCTGAGTTGTTTCCTGATCTACACTAAGCACAAGTCACACAACTTCTATGGGGATATGACTCAGCACTGAATTTTGGCACAGGCTGCTCAGAATTAATTGTAATGGTGAAGTGCAGAGCTGTGGGGGCCCCAATTCTATTGATAATACTCCTCACCATGTAATCAGATTTTAACCCCCTTTGGCCCCATTACAAAAGTCCCCAACCAGAACCAGTACTTCTCTTCTAGAGAATGAAATACTTACTTGAGTTTTTTCCCATGTCTCTTTACCAAAATTCTCTATAGTAAGAGATTTCAGACAGGAGTTGATAAATCCATACTGAAGGGAGGGAAAGCATTAACGTATTCTACCTCATGGAATAAAAGGGGAAAAACAGAGCTCTTTAAATGCTAGTTAAAATGTAATGGCAAGCATCTAAAGAAAACAACAATGCCCTCATTTTTGTTTACATTTGTTTTTTTAATAGCTCTGCTCATTTTGACCCCTGGTCCTGAATTCTTCACATCAGTTTCCATAAAGAAAACAAAGTACAATTTGAAGCCAGAGTGTAATTAAAGACAGTTACAAGAAAGTAATCTCTGGGTAATTTGAATCCTTTTAGAACCAATATGGCTAAGCTATTGACAGAATAAAGAAGGGAAATTAATGGATTTCATATCAGTCTTGAGTGAAAGGCAACTGTTTTGTTTGGTAAAACCACACAGCAATTGGCATTTAAATCTGATTTATAAAGCTTGCTATTGAATTTTTTTTTAAGTGTTCTCTCACTGCATATTTTCATCTTAAACAGTGATACTGAAAGAAGCTTACCATGGTTTGGCTGTCTGCTTGCAGCTTCTGCAAGACAGGTGCTCTCAGCTCTTTGCAGCAATGAAGTTGCTCCCGCTTGTTGCTGTTCTGGCACACCAACTGTAAGTTTCTTTTCTTTTTTATTTCTTTTTTTTTATAGTACATCAGTTTTGAATGTCTAGAGCCCAGTCTAGTACACAGGACTGAGAGACCCACAGAGATATATAAATCCCGGTGTTTGCTTTTCCATACATCCTTTCTGAGGACAGCGGGGCATATTGCAATGAAAAAAAGAAAGAGAAAAGTATTTTTGTTGGTCTGAGTCTGAACGGAGTGGTTCAAGGAGAAAACATGAAGTTGCATGGGAGATGAGTGTGTGTATGTGTGGGTTATTTCTAATAGAGTAGCTTCAGTTTTGAAATGTATAGATTCTGGAGGTAAACTTCTCACTTTGAGTGCTGCTGTTAAGCCAGGTCGGATGCTGTCCATCCATACCCGTCTCAGGGTATGTCTAGCCAGCCAAGTGCAGTCCATTGCCTGACCAGCCTCTCAGCTGGTCAGGGACTCTCCACAAGTTGCATACCAACTGCACCTGGCAAGTCCTGCTGGTTTTTGTCACTGTAAGGCATCATGCCATTATAAGAAGTAGAAAAACAAAATACTGTGTTTTAAAAGGTCATACTTGCACTGAATCTCTTCATCCTGGGATGATCACTAGGTTATTTAATTTCTTCCCGTATTCTGTTTGCCTTCAGCTCCTTGAAGTCAACAGATGAGCTCCAGATCTACTATAGTGAAGAGATCAGACCGATCTTTCATATCTCACTTCAGGGTAGAACAAGTCTGAAATCTCCTGAAGAATGGTAAGTGTGGTGGGGTGTTGCCGTAACAGCTTGTCTGTGGAAAATGTCATGTTGTCATCTGCAAGTATCCCCTGGCAGAGGGCTACTTTTCCAAGAGCCTGGGGACATACTTGTGTGAATATAAAGAGCAGCAGCATTTCTCATATTCACACAGCATTCATAGAAATTCTGGTTTTGTAATTGCACTTCCAGGAACATTATCGACAAACCCTCAGGGCCCAAATCACACGGGAGCATCAGTAACAAGCGACAGCCCTGCAGGAAGACAGCAGCAAGGGCTGCAGAAATCTGACAGAGGTGTGGGAGAATTCTTACTTTCAGAATTACACCACTCAAGGACTTAACGTTAGCGGGCTTAGAAGCAGCTGGAATGGGCTAAATCTGGACTTCTTGTGAATCTAATTTCTTTCCTAGAAGTGGAGCTGTGCCTGCTCAAGCTTGGCTCCAGACGATCTTTTCCAAAAGCAGTCAGGCACCAGTGCAATTGTCAGAGTCACCTAACTCCCACTGATGCTAGTTACGTGCCTTTTGAAAATCCCACTAAGGGCGACTGCATATCTGGCCCTGAGTATACTCACTTCAGTTTATTCAGCTGTAATTATGGGTCAGCTCTGCTCACACTGGAGTCCTTCCACCGAACTGCTCACTTTCCTGGCCCAGAAAAGACCTATATCATTGAGATGAGGGGGGCAAAAAATAATTCTGCATATTGGAAACTGAAAAGTGAAGCTATTGAAGGGTAAGAATGTGAGGAATCGGTTCTCTACAGTGAAGTCATATTAAAGCTAGCTCTAACTTAGGAACAGCACAGAGTATTTTATTGTTGATCAATCCCCTTCTCCCTTTGTCATTCCCCATATAAGTATGTGGAGACAACAGTACTGTGTTGGTCAGTAACAAGGACACAGTGTCATACATCAAACCACAAGCAAGCTCAGACTAAGAGCCTGCATCTGAGCAGTCCCAGCACTGATGCTATACCTGGGCCTCATTAATGCAGGGAACCTCAGTAATGTGAACACTCTGGGACCACACAATCATCTGAATTAATGAAAGCACCCGTTGCTGATGTGTAGTCATAACCAGTGCAAAGACATACTCCTTTTTTTTCTTTCTTTTTTTTTTTTTCCGTAAATGAGTATTTTGGCATAAAACAAAGGAAAAAAACTCAAGAAGTTTAGCGTGCATGGACTAAATATAAACATACCCTTGGAAGACACATGAGCAGCTGATGCAGGAGTAAGTTAGCTTTTGACTAACTGAGCTGCTTGGATTAGCAAATTCTGGAATAACAGCATTACAGGCCACAAGAAGCTGGAAACCTCATATACTGATTCTCCTGGGCCTTGGAAGGAACTTCAGAATCAGGTCAGAAACTCTTAGCTCAGGCCTATCTCAAGATTGAACTTCTGAATCTTCAGATTCTCTGCTTATTATTTTTAATATATCTCCGTATTTTCTGCACCTAAGAGTGTATTGTTTCTGGCAATGACAATACTTTGTCCATTTGTTTCCAGACACAGTCAGAGGCAAGCGGTCAGCATCTCAGACTTGATTTACCTAGGTCTCAGTTTCTCTTATGATGTCATGGTTATTTATTTCCTAAGGAAATCATCTCCCTGGAAGAATAAACTCATTTAAATAACTAATGTTAATTGGAAACTGCGAAAAAAATGCTTGTGAATTAAGGAGCTTAGAAGTGGATAAAAGGTACACACATTGACCGACTGTTGATGAAGCAGGACAAAACGTTTCCCTTTCCCTTTTATCCACAGTTCTCTTGCTGATCAGAGAAATAGGAGGGCTGCTGAATAGCTAGGAATGAACTGCCACCGTGTGGCCAAGGGACAGTTTTAGCTAGCTTTCTAGAAATCTCCTTCAAGAACTGTTGCTCTGAGTGACAGTCTGCATCACTTACTCATGAAAGCTTTCTGTTCCATCACACATTTCACTTTGGTGGCACTTGCAATGCCTCACTGGCAGTGGCCACAGGCTTCTTGGTGAGGTCTTTCTCCCTTCTCAGTCTCACTTTAATAAAAGAGTGGAACACATCACTTTTAATTCCATAAGTTCTTTTAATATTTTCTCTGATAGGACACCTCATCTTCTGAAAGGGGTCACGGTGTCATAATCTGTGAGCCACTCAGGTGATGATGCCTGCTCTTGCCTTTAAAAAGATGGATAACTCTTTTTAATATGACAAGACTGTTAGTAGAATAGTTTTCACCATGCACTAAATTACTGCTAGTCAAGTAGCAGACTCTACCCTCTGCTTTCTCAGGCTGTTCTAAAGTGGCTGGGCTTATACGTTCTGTATTGCCCTCAAATTCATTCAGAACATGTTTTTCTAGGCATTAAATTCAAGATAAGTCAAGACTCATTCCACTAACTTGATGCAACTTTGTTCCACTTTACCATGAGCGTAACTCAGAGCTATAGGGCGAAAAGGTGGCAAAAGTCCCCTAAACACAGCCTGCTGTAACTGGCCAGCTTTGTGCTGCTTTTGTCTCCTTGTAGTCCTTCTCTGCCACGAAAACACAAAAGATGCTCTCCTGAATTTGGCCAAGCAGAACTACAAACTGGCCTTACAGCTGTGAAATTTTTGAAGACATCCGCTAGGTGCTAATCTAATATTTTTCATACACCCCATTCAATCCAGAGCAGCAGATAACTCTTTATCTTTGCCATGCATTACCTTGGAGGGCTTCCTACATTACTTAATGCGGCGCTGACACCTTCTGCCTTCATTGTAACTTTACAGCACTGGAAGATTCAAACCAGAGTGAACATCTTGTCCAACTGCCAACTTTCCATTAGCTGCCTATATTTCTTCTGCTTCTGCCAAAGATGCTTACACTTTCCGCTCACTTTTGTGCGTCATGATTACACCAAGGTGCTCAACATAAAAGGAAAAAGTGATTTTGAATCCCTCAGGACATGATTTCTTCAACAGATCTCATCTCTCTTCAGTTACTTAATTCTTGTATACAGTGCCTTTAGTTTCTCACAGACAGCTGTGGATGTGACAGCACGGAAATTAATAGCCAGAGTCCCATCAGAGCTAGTGCTCAGCAATGACACTCACTAAAGGAACTTGAAATACCACGGTACTTCAGCTGAGCCAGATTTGAAACAACAAAATAAGAGGTGCTCTCCTAAAAGTCCTCCATATTAATCCAGTGCACTCTGGGAAAGAGCTTTTGGGGATCAGTGCTGTGGGGAACGCTCGCACACAGCAGCCTTGATCGATGGAGCTCTTTGTTGATGCACTTCATTATCAGGGCCTGGGGGCATGACTGAGAGAGCTCACTAATAATCTCTGCAAGGGATCTAGGTCATACAGAGCTCTGCAGGTCATGAATAATTCTTCTGTATGATTTGCATTGTCTGAGCACCTATAGTAAGTGCTTAATTTCAACATCGCAATGTCTGACAGCAGGGTAATTTAGAGGGCCTACCTAAGGCAAATAGAGTCCCTTTAGCATCAGCACAGGGAGCTCTGCCTCCAAAGGCCTTGGGGGAATAATTCAGAGCAGCTGTGTAGGGCAACCAACTGCTTCTGGAAACTGGGTGGAAAGCTGCCTAGAGTGAGTCGGTGTTGGCAGGGTCATGGTTCTGTCTCAGTGCAATACAGAGTGTGCTGCCGTCCATACTAAACCCTTGTCTGAAGAGGCAGCTAACACAGAGGATGGAAATGCTTCCCTTTCCTCTCTCCTGCTCCCTTTCTGGTCAACTGCCCTGTTCTACCACGGTTAGCACAAAACCCAGCTTCTGGGCTTGAACCCTCAGTTCCCATCTCCCCAGAGAATGCCCTAAGATGTTAGGGCCACTTGCCATAGCTCTGTTGGAGCTGAGCCTTGTCCACTGAGGAGCTCACAAGGGCACATATACGAGGAGAAGGAAGATGCCTCCATTTATGGCACAGGAGGTAGAAAATGGTCTCAGAGAAAAACTGCTTTATTTTACTTGCTTAATTAAAATTTCCTAAGATGATAACAGGCTTGAAGTGAACTTTAAGAAAAGGAAAAAATATCACAGAATCCAAATCAAAATTACAAAGCTTTTTTTTTTCCCAGCCTCTGAGTCCTAGTTGTAAAAGCTAACACATATTTCACATTGGAGTTTTCGTGCTGGACAGCAGGGGGAACCTTACCCTCTGTCACAGCAGATGACCGGAGATATCTCCACTTTACAAGAGCAGACAAGTCACAGGGAAGGTCAAACATGCTAAAGCAGTCCAGTTCTGCACATCACAGATGTACGTGCTTAAAACAATAGCAAAAAGCTCAGCTACTCCAATTAGTAAAACCTTGGCACTATGAACATGAAACACAGCCCAGGGTAGAACACCATTGGAATCCTTCTCGTCTTCTTTCATCAGTATTTTAATTATGAACATGCCTAGTTCTGTTATAGTAACTCAAAAAGAAGGTGAGGTTTTTTGTCAGCATCCGTCCATGTTGCAGGTTCTAGTAGCAAAAAGGTGACCACACACTCAAAAAAATGTTCCTCGGCAACTTCAGCGTCAGATTCTGCTTAGAGAGGGATTTCAAGGTGACACAGTTGCCAAAAATGTGCAGGTTTTGGCCTTAAATGATCTTAAGTCAAAGGCAGAACAGTTTTAAAGACGGGATGTTCAGTTCAGGCCAGTCAGGACAGAACTGGGGAGGTACAAAGGCAGCAACATTATCTGTATAGAGAATACAGATTAACTGTGAGAAGCACCAACAGCAGGGAAGCAAAACCTAGACCTTAATTTAAACTCTTCACTAAGATGCATCAATGATGTTGGTTAAACTGAACATTTTCAAGAGATTACAGACTAGACAATGAGTGGCAAGGGACCTCCAGAATTAGAGTGTTACAGGAACAATTCTTCCCTCCCCTTCATGAACACCACTAAAAACAGAAAGAAAATGCTTTAATCAAACAGGAGATGCCAGCTCTGAATGGAGAGGAACATATGGTAGTTTGGCACTCTCCTATCTCATGACAGAAAGTGTCCTCGATCAGTGAGATTTGAGAGAGGTAATTCCACCTTGTGGCAGAAATGCTGGTTCAATAACTCAGTCCCAAAGACTAGGAACACAAATCATCAAGAATTGCCACCTGTCAAGTGTTCTGTGTGGTGGGCACAAGGCTTATGGAGGTTATGATTTATCAAATGGGTTACTTTGATGGCCAGTGCCTTAGGAAATTTATCCAAACCTGTGGAGACAAAAACTACTGAACGTAGAAATGAGCAATCACCAGCAAATCACCAGATGGCTATACCAGTGCTTCCATGATCCATCTGTCACAGTGAACCACTGATTGAACACCAGATGAAAAAAATCAGAGAAAGAAAAGGCTTGATCCCAAACATCTTTGTAAATTCTTAAGACAAAGCATGAGCTGTGATACAAAATTATATTGGCCTGTCTGAAGGGCCACTGACCAGGATTTCCATAGGTTGCTAGCTTCTTGTCACTTTCTATGCATTTTTACTGTACCAGTGTAAAACAGCCAAAGTATGGGTCTTAGCCATTCCAAGTATCACATGGAAGGCATATCACCACTAAGATGAAAGAGCCTGAAGAGGAACACTTCTAGGCTTCGTTCTTCCTCATATGTAGTCTTTAATGGTGAAGTAGCAGAATTCCAAATACTAATCCTGATGCAATGGATTTGTCTGTAAATTGACTTCTGTCCTTGAGAACAACCTTTGCTCCCATTCATTCACTAAGTGTTCTACTCCAAGACATTAAGCTTTTCTAGTGTACACTGGGATGTCTAGATTCGGCAACTGGATGTTAAAATAGATTAAAACTAACAAACAATGTAACCATATTAAAAAAATTGTATACGTTTTTGCATGCAGTGGATCCCTTGATGTTGTATCGCCGAACAAAACCATTCCCAATAGCAAGCAGAGTACAAGGTAGCTTATTTTTTTTCAAAACACACTGGAGCAGTTCCTCAAAACAGAGGTTTCTAATGCAGATCCCTTGTTTGTAGCTTTTCCTTCTTGTACCACAGCCTGCTTGTACCTCCGTGCTGCTGTTTACTCTCAGATCACAGTGTCAATGATGGCACATACAAATTTTCACATGCAAAAAAAGGAGAAAATTCTGTTTCACTGCTCTGAAGTTGGAAACACTGGTGCAAAAAGCTTAAACATATTAGCTGAATTGCTTGAATTACTTTGTAGTACTGAAGTTAGAAGAAAAAGTACTGCACCAGGCAATCTCTGAATCATTGCTTTCAATAACAGCACTAGAAAAAAGGCTTGTCAAATTGGAGTTCCCCCCAAGCTGAATGACAAAGCAGTATTATTAGGCACAATGAACTTGATGAGTTAAACCCTCATACGAGTCCAATGTTGGAATAGCCGTGGCTTAAAATATGTCCCACACATAGAACCTTCAGTGACTGCACGTCATGTCTAGAGTGTAAGAGATGGGTCAGAGGTAAAAAAAAACCAAGTCTTACATGCCTTATTTCATATATCCTGTCTTCAGCTGAAGAGGGAATATTCTTTCAATACTCTTTCTTACGTGTTTTGGGCTTAAATTTTAAAGTGCTATATGCCCCTTCCACAGCTTTGGGCAGGTACATGGGATGTCTTTCCAACCTCTTCCTAGAGCCAGTGGTTCTCCTCTGGCTGTTTCTTTGAGACTGGTTTGGAGCCTTTGCTGGTTGGGCAGTATCTTCTGAGAATCTCCGGGGAGCACGAAGGATCCAGTTTGAATGTAAACTGTGTTCGCTTGTGCTGGTAGCAACTGAAAGACAGAAGATAATCTGGTGTTAACAGTTTGCCAGCGATATTTTTACATGCACAGTGAGAGAACAGGGTGCCTGCTGGGTCCTTCCTGGAGGTAATGCTGAGAAACCAACCTGGTTTCTCTGCGGAATGTTGCTTGGGATGGAATTCATCTTATCTAGTATTTCAATGCCTGCAGTGTAAATATGTATGTCAGAGCTAGTCCCTTTATACACACTTTTAGGGCACAGCTAATTTGACTTGTTTCAGATAGCCTAAACCAAAGGAAAAGAATGTCTGTTTCTCTCCACTGATTTTACAGGAAAAACGATGAGCTCAGATGGGCACATCTTGGGCAACCCCATCCTTTCTGATAGAAATCTACCATTATTTAACTTAATGTCTAAATTAATTCTTTTTTGCTGGTTGAAGAGAAAACACCCAGTTATTTCTCAATAGAAAAATGAAAAACAGATGAAGAAAAAATTATCTTTATATTTTTTTATAGTCTCCTCCAAAGACAGCTCAGGGTACAGATGGAAGGGTGGAATTCAGCCCTGAGCAGAACACAAGCACTATTCCAGCACTACACATGCTACATTTCCTCATGTAATGGTCACACATAAAATAGTTGTATTGTTTCAACAGGGAATAAGCAATGTATTAGTGTAGTTTCACATATTGCATGTAATGATCCCAGATATGGGAAGCAAAACTTGCAGGAAAACTGTGCCCATTAAATAAACAAACATTGTTTTATGATGCCACCCCTCCCTCTACCTTTCGCACACCAAAAAAAAAAATATCATTTTGGCTGGTTTATACTGCACCATCAAAATCAACATCCACATTTGGCAGATCCATGTCAGGAACTCTCCGCCACCTCTCTGAATCCAGGTCTGCAATAACTGAGTCAAAGAAAGCTATTGCTTCTCTTACATCTGAACTGGACTGTGTGCCTTTTCTCTCCATGGATGCCTGCTGATCAGATACAGGAAAAAAAGTGTTAGTGAAGGGTAGGGCACAATGGCTTCTTAATGAACAAACTGTATAAGGAAGTTGCAAAAATTGTATTTGATTCCATAATTCAAGCTGTCAGAAAAAGACACAGGTTCAGATTAGTTCACAGTTTGTAGACATTAAAGAAAGTGGGACATCCATCTTGTTACACGCTCAACACCGAGCATCTTCCATTTTGGGCACTGCTAACTAGGTTTTATAAAATCCCTCAGAATACCTGTATCAGGACATTTAATTAGGTGGCTAAGTGACAGCTGGGCTTTGTGGTCAAATTTATTCTACCTAGCAGTAGGCATCTAATGAGATGCACGTTAGAAATGTAGTCATGCGAGGTTCCTTCTGTAATTAATGCAGGGCTCCAGTACCTTCAGAAGATGAGTCAGACCTTAGGTAGGCTGAATTCCCCTCTGCAGGCAGCTCTTTCTCTTAGCTGCAGAGGGATTGTGGGGTAACTCGGATACTAATTTAAGCATCTTATTAAAATGCCTAGGTTAGGTGAAATGAATCCAGTTCTAAATTGCTAAAGTCTTTTTGAAATGGAAAAGGACTGTGTGTGCTAAAATATGAGTCATTCAGCACTGTGATAATTCCCACAGGAAAGCCATGGGGTTTAAAATTAGGAGCCTGTCTTGATAAAAAAGCAAATGTCTGTCTATAAATGCTGAAGCAGTCGTAAAGCCTTGGTTAGAAATTCTGTAGGTCCATGTGGGATGAATACCTCCTGTCAGGCTCTACCTAATGAAGGACCGTATATTTTCCTTGCCAGTCCAAGCTAGGTGTATTCCCAGGAAGTAGTACCAAGTCAGAAAATTGCTACCTTGAGTTTCAAACACACAAGCAAAGGATACATGCTGTATGACATCTCTGAAGGACCAGCTTGCTCCCTGTTCTGTGGAGGCAGAGAGAGATGAGCTAGCTTACTCCCCTCCTGACATTATGGGTTGATTGACATCCTCAGAAGTGCTAAAAGATAGCTGCTACCACACATCTACTGAAAATAGTGACTGCCATTATGACTAAGCCCTTATTGGTTAAAAGGCATTTTAAAGAAATGCCTATGTACTTCCAGCATCTGATACACCTCTCTTCTTTTCTCTCACTAGACCCAAGTGGCAAATTTTGAATCCACAATCAGCCTGTAGTCCAGGTCCCAGGGATCTTTGGATTAAACCTCCCATGAGGAGACAGTTGTCTGGACAAAGTACTTTCCATTAGTCATGCAGCAGGTAGGAGAAAGAAGTGAATTTCCACTGACAAGTAATTTAGCAAAAACAGGCAGTTAGGGACAAAACCATTCAAGCCTGGTGATAAGACAAACCTTGCAATCTGTGAACATAAAATCTGTAGTTAGGAAGCAGAGTACTCCAGCTATGCTATAAGTCTTTTTCTCTTTTCCCTAATTTTTGCAAAGCCAGGGCTGTGAGGCTTTGACCCTGCCATTTGTGTTGGCAAGAATGACTCTTGTGGGTGCCACGTCCTTCTGATGTTCCTGACTGCTTCTGAGGGAATGGCTCATGGAGATAGCATACCAGCGAGTACCAGGGCTGTTCATACATCAAAGCAAGCTGGTCACAGCCAGATGACACCACTCTTAGCCTCAGCCTGTAGGAGACCCACTTGTTTGCCTAAGCTAAGTTAAGCTTTAGACGTTATTCTTAAGTGGTATTTTCAGTGGCAAATCTCAGAAACTGAAAACCCTATGTGGGAAAGTAACGGAAGATTGGCGAGGAGGATTGTAAATACGCTCAAGTGA
>JAOXJM010000001.1:181163865-181181390 GCA_026413425.1 Tringa solitaria
GGAAACTCTCTGAGTTGTGAGGTATTGAGATTAAACTTGTGTTCCTTTATTTGCGATCTCTCGTTTGTTCCTGGGGTCTGCCTGCGTCCACTCACACACCCTACATGAAGCCTAGTAGTGGACACTCTTTCTCCCACCTTCCTGCTCAGTGGTCTTAGTACCTTTTTTCATTCATTTTTTCCAAGCTGGCTGCTGGTTAGTCATGTACTACTCTGCTACATCACTGCTCAACTCATCAGGGAACTGGTGTGCTAAAAATCTCCCCTGGCTCAAGCCAATCTTTGTGTGACAGTGCACAAAGTCAGTTCACAGACAGTATCTATAGCGTTGAGATTCATCTCCTGGCACCTGGCAGCACCAGGCCACTCTTTTATACCTTGGTCATTCCCTTTGGATTGTTCCCTGGCTGTAAATAGCAATGTTTTTAAGAAATCTATTTCTCCAGCCCACTGAGCTGAGTGTTGTTTCCCACTATTATTCCTACCTTCTGAGAGTCGCCATTCAAAGCATTGACAAGATTATATAAAGCCCAATAAAACCAAATCAAAAATTCCCACTGCCTGAATGAGTATTAGATCAAAATGCAAAATTAGAAAATGCAGTACCTAACCTTAAACACGTGAGCCTTGTCCTTTGATTAAGCAATGCCTGCAACAGAGCTCAACTTCAGCCATTGACATTCTGCTGTGACAAAACATCTAAATGTGGCAATAACTTTTTTGGTAAAGTCTACCTGGCCTAATCAGTAAGTCATCCATACTTCCCTTCCTCCCACAATTCCCATTAGTATTCAGTTTAAAGACTGCACTGGGTAACCTGTGAGTCTGCTGTCAAAGTCATGTTTGTGGTCAAGTTACCTAAATGTGTTAGCTAAAATTACCCCCACCTACTGTAATCCTTTCCTTTGCCCTCTCTGAATCAAGTCTAAAGTTATATTAATGACTGAACTACCTAGTGACATGCAGTCTATAAACTGCAACCAGGAGGAAGCTTTGCAATGCTTTTCTCTCTAGAAATAGCCTGCACCAAAGATAATATTTCAGTTTTATTTTTGTGGTACAATTACAATAAAGGGTGAGGAATTATACTGCCCCAAAATGACCTCTCAACTTATTAATTAACAGAGAAAGGAACCCTTAAGAATTCCTAATGCCCTACATCCTTTCAGTGGAGTTTACACTAATGCTAAATGTAGCACTGACAAGCTTTCTGACCAATCAGAAAAAATCCTATTTGGTTCAATGAATTTACAATTATTCTTTGTAAATAATTTTATGCCAATAAAAAGGCTGCCAGTAAACCTGGGGATTACTGTGCTTGTCAGTCAATAACAGCTATAAATAACCATAGTGGAGAATTCTGAGGCACTTAAGTAGCCTGTCAGAGTATTGAGAGAACAAATCTCTCTTTCATAACATGTTTTTAGATACTGCCCATACTCTCATACCTCCTTCCTTCTCCTATTTTCTCTCCCCACACACAAATGTAGACATATACATTTATTTCCGTGACCAGTCATTCATACTTAACTTCACACCACTCAGGAAGAATCTTAAGGTATTTAGCAGTATTTCAAATGATGTAACAGTAAGAAGACAACCAGCTGAAACCAATAAAGCACAAAAACAACATAGGTCATACAGCTAATTGCTTCATGGCTTAAGATCAAGCACATGGCAAAAGTTTTTAGGAATTACCTTAGAAGATTCTTTAGAAGGAAGTGGAAGAAATGACTTCTTTCCAGTTTTGGACGATTTTGTGGACATTGGGGAATCTGCAGCCATATGCATGGATTTCAAGTTATTGATGTTGTCAAGATACTTTTTCCTCAAGGCTAACAGGTCCTGTAAGTATTTCAAGCAGTCCTGAGTCTTAGAGTACATCCAGTCTCTGTCTTCCTCTTTTGGCTGGAAGCAAGAGTCGATGCTGGTTGTACTTTTGCACTTTTTTAGTGGTTCACTAACTTTTTCCTGCTCACCTCCAAGGACGTACATAGAAGTGCTGCGGATCAGTCTGACTGCAGAACCCGTGCCATCACAGTAAGGGATGTCATCTGTCACATTTCTTCGGTGGGAGTTGGGGTGAAATATAGAATGGATCTTTTTGAACATAGTGTGTCACTTCCTCCCCTTTATACCTTTTCTCTTTCAGCTCCTTAGTTTAACCCTAGACCTGGTAATCAGCAGCTGTTACTCTTGCCCTCAGAAGTCAGAAAATTTTGCCACTTACTGTAACAAGGAGAAAAAGAAGCCCCTATTGCTGCACAAATTGCTCTCGGTCTAACACATCGTGAAGAGCAGGGTGGTATCGTAGGCGCGTGTTCTCTATTCCATTCGTGCCAGCGGAACGGCTTTGTCCTTTCCTCGGTTTAAGATACAGCACGGGAGGCCCGATGTCATGCTTTGACCTTTTACTTGGCCGCTGCTCCCTATAAAAACCATCGGCCTGGAGGCAGAAACTCCCTCTCCCGCCTTCCCCGCTCCGCGCTGCTCCGTCCCCGCCGGGTCACCCCCGTTGTCCCCTCCACCTCCCGCCGCCGCCGCCGCCGCCCGGGCGCTGGCCGTGGTGCTGAACCGCTCTCCGCCCGGCATCCACCCGCCGCCCGGGGGCGAGGGCCGGCGGCCTCGGCGGGCCTCTGCCGGCTGGTTGTTTTTTTTTGGGCAGAGCTTGTTGAGAGCAGCCTCGACAGCGAGCAGAAGATCAGGTCTTCTGTCGGGTGGAGTCCAGCTGCTGAAAGAAGTCGCTCCGGGTTTCACCCAACGGTAACCGGGAGATGGCTACAGCTACCCGATACCGCGGCACTACTAGGAGCAAAGCGGATTCAGGTGTCAGGCTCTGTTACACTCAATACAAAAGTGCCCCGTGTAAAATAAAACACTCATCCAAACATTGCAGACAGAAACCAATGCATTTGTATCTTTCCACATTAGTTCTTCTGCTAGGTTAATGAAGGAACCTTTAATACAGCAGTTTTGATGACTGGCTTTTGGCTGAAAGTTACTGAGAACATCGACTATTACTGGCATATTTGAGAATATTTTTGTCTTAGTGACTGTGTGACAACATGATATACACTTTAGAGATAATAGATATCGATAGATATAGATAGCTAATTTGTCCAGTTCTCACCACTAAGACAATCAACAACTTCTAAAAAGCAAGTAGGAATGTTCAGAATTACCATATTCAAAAGAGATTTCATAATTCATTCTGCTTAAGCATGGACTGCTTGAGAAGATAATTATTTTGAAAACCCATGGATATCACCCTGCAGACTACTGCACAAATTTCTGCTCATGCCAGTGAAAGTGCCAATTGAAGGTTTAAGCATCCTAAGAGCTGTAGGATCTCAACAAGAAAGATGTAAGGTCAATGGGAACTCTGCCAAGCAACTGCTTATAGGATCAGGCATTGCCTTTCAATAGCAGCTTGATTTCTAAGCTCATTCGGACTTACAAAGAGATACAGGGTAAAGAAAAAAAAAAAAACACAACAAAAAGAAATAAACAAAGAAACAACCAACCAAACCAAACCAAACCAAAACCACCCAAACCCCCAATATTCTGTTCATGAAACCACAGAAGAATATATATCCGTTAAAAGTAGATGTGATTATATACACTGTGATTTGAAAAACATTTCATATGGTCCATAGATATTCTTACCCTGTTTCAACAAAGTACTTAATACATATGCTGACATCTCACTGATTTTAAAAAGCTTTCAGGCTCTTAAGAGGGTTCTCAATTTCAAGCATGTTATTTCCTAATTTTTAAAAAAGCTTGCTGAGCCACATTCATTCTGTGCCAACATATGTGTGATTCCCATTGTTCATGGTGGTGTTAAAATAAGGAAGGATTAATAAATGCATGAGACAATACAGTGGCTGCATTATATACTAGATTTCATTTGGTGTAATAAAGGGTCATTTACAATTATCTCAGACATGAATATTTTATTCTATGCATTGGTTATGGGCAGTGGGAACACAAAGCCTTCCTCTCCTATTGTAAAAATGATTATTAATTTGTTTTCTTCAGAGTATCTACTGTAATTTAAATAGGTCTGTGGTTTTAGAAAGTTAAAGGACAAAATAATGGATATATTTAAAGGTCACAAATGTCTCTAGTGTATTTTGTGAGAAGAGGAATGCCCTATGTCTTTTCAAGGTATTTACCTTTAAGGCATTTGCATTGAGATATGTTTCCTGAATAATGCTTTTTTTATTTATAGTCAAACTCTGGTCCCCCTGTAACTGTAAGTGTCCCCATTTAAGTTAATAGCAGGACAACTATAATTCAGCCACCACAGATCACAGGTCTCTTCCCCAGTGTTACTGAGGGGGACTGAATATGCTACTATTATCTAAAATGGCTGGTAATTAAAAATCAAGGTCTTATTCAAGAACGATTTCCTTCTGCACAAGGACACTCATCAAATGGTGAATATGGTTGAAGAAGAATATTTAGTCTGTTAATTCAAAGTACCAAATTCACAGGCAGCTATTAAATCATAAATAAAGACCTCCCAAAGAAGGAACTTGTGAGAAGCAGATCAAATAGACCACACTAATCAAATAGACTACACTAAATATTTAATGGCATCTAAGATTACTAACTTTGACAAGGTAATGCTCATACCTTGTTTGTTCATTTGGCTACTCGAATCTGACATCACTTACTCAGTATTTTTTATTTTCAGTGACTTTTTTTTTCCTGTTACTGCTTTCAGTGTTTCTGTTTTCTGTGTAGTTAACAGAGTGATGTAAGTTCCATAAACAACGACCCAATCCCTCCAAAAACTGCTGTTGTTATCTGGCATTCTAGCAATTCCTGAGCCATCATGACTGAGTAGGAAAATCAAGTTAGAAAACCCAAGGTATGCATTCTGTTTAACTATATTAACAAACTATATTTTGTTCAATATTGATTGAACAAAACGCCATAAAATCAAATTTATAGGTAAATACAATTAATAGAAAATCACACCTTTTAATTTTTTCACAGTAATTTATTTGTCAAACTGCATTGTAATCTCCAGAATAACATGGTATCATGCATATAAATCTATCTACTTGATAGTTATATTTCACCCATAGTAAAAAATTCCTTTGTTATATCTAGTCTGAATCCCCCCTTTTAGTTTAAAGCCATTACCCCTTGTCCTATCACAACAGGCCCTGTTAAAATGTTTGCCCCCATCTTTCTTATAAGACCCCTTAAAGTACTGAAAGGTTGCAATAAGGTCTCCCCGAAGCCTTCGCTCCTCCAGGCTGAGCAAGCCCAACTCTCTCAGCCCATCCTCATAGGAGGGGTGCTCCAGCCCTCTCATCATTTTTGTGGCCTCCCTCTGCACCCACTCCAACATGTCCGTGTCTTTCCTATGCTGAGGATTCCAGAGCTGGACACAGTACTCCAGGTGGGGTCTCACCAAAGTGGAGTAGAGAGGTAGAATCACCTCCCTCAACCTACTGGCCACACTTCATTTGATGTAGCCCAGGATACAGCTGACCTCCTGTGCTGCCAGCATACGCTTCAGCTCATGACACTGTTACCATGACACTGTTATCATGACACCATTCCAAAGACCATACATACTTGAAAAGATTAGATGGTGGGGCACTCCCAAATCATAGATCAGGTGCTGAATATCAGTGCTTCTGATGAGTGGCAAGGAACATCCACTAATAGAGGTGCAATACCACAGGACGCCTACTGTTCATTGTCTAAAACGGAAGATGGAAGAAGAATGGATCTTGTTACCAACCAAAGAATAATCCTCAGGAATGGCTGTTTCTTCTTTTTCAGCCCATGAAGGTAACAGTCTGGAGGAGTTCTGCCTCCCCAGAATTGCTATCAGCAATTCTTCCTCTTTTGGGAAGTTCTCAAAGTATGAGAAAGGAGAGCAATTCTGATACCATGCATTTGAAATAGCTACAATTTCTTCTCTGAGGCATGAAACTGGAGAAATCAGTTTCCCAAAAATGAAGACAAAGTTTTTCATTTGAGCTGATTTAGATGTAAATGCAGTGAAATCAAGATGTGTTGCCTATGTCAGATTTAACAGTGATCTTTTTTTTAAGGGTGCATGCTTGAGTCGCCCTGTTACCCAGGCAACACTGACCTGCAAAAAAACCTGAGTCAGAAAATCAAGGCTCCTGTCAGAGGATGAATAGAATTTTTTGTAAATCTGAAGCATCCTCTTTCCATTGAATCTAAATTTGAATCTAAGTGTCTCCATTTGACTTCAACCCTGAATATTCTCCACAAATTTTCACCACATGCAAAATTTGCATTCATTGAATAGGTTTTGTTGCAGCATAACCACTGACTGCGCCCAACCAAAGCAGTGACTGCATCCCTATCAGGCATGAGAAGATAAAGAAATGCCATTAATGCACAGAGAAATGCTTAGGAAATGATTATGCAAATGTGGTATCAGTCAATGTTTTTTTTTTTTAATTTGTGACCCTGGCATCACTGTTGGAAAAAGTTTTGTGTGCATCCTATGACAGAGCAATAAAATGCACTCTAGTGAAACGCCCCCCACTTTAGAGCTAGGTCTATAGCTGTTGCCTGGCAGCATTTTCAGAGGGTGAGAGGTTACCACACTTATCCCCTGCCCTATCTTGCCTCCTCTTTCCCTTTGTTTCCTTGCATAACCCTGCTGTGATTAAAAACTCTGTCTCTGTGACAAGCTTGACAAGGGAACTTTGTCTTGTCTTCTGTCACACAGGGTCAAGGGACAACCAGTTGGCCTTGCTTGTTTCATTGGAAGAATTAATGTCCTTTTAGTAGAAACATTGTTAAGACCTTTCAAAGCTTTGTTAGTCTTTGTTGAATTAGTTATTGTCTTGCCTCTTGAGTCTTTTGTTCCAAAGATGGCTGAAGAATTATCATGATGTCTAGCTTGTTGCCTGTCACATCCATCACCCATTGATAAAGTCTTTGCCAGGAGAATGTGATAAATAGCTAAGATTCCTTCACGATACCTCAATGAGGAATGGATGTTGTAAGCAGCAGTTCTTCAAATTAGTTTATGGAAGACAAACATTGAAATGACTTGTCTGTCTTAATCTTTAACCGGATCCTCTGTTTCTCATTCCAATTAAATTCTAATACATTATGTATACTTCCCACAAAGGAAGCCCATAGGAGGATTTATGAGAGGGGACAGTCTGGATCTTTTGGTAAATCATAGAGTTGTCAGATCGTATCAGTCATCTCCAGGCAAGGCCCACTCACGGTACCTAGAGACGTTTTCATAGGCACCCTTGGATCCCTACTTCCCATTTCTATCTCTACCTGGGTGCTACTAACCCAGTGAAACAGGGCAAAAACTAGTTAAACTGGAGCAGTGAAGAAGGAACAGTTTGGCTGGGATCTCTGAGAAAAAGAGACCCAGTACAAGTGAGATACAAGCACTAGAGAGGATGGAAAGAAAGAGAAGAAATACATCTCGAGCACTTCCAAGTACTGTTTTTGAGCATATTAACTATTTTTCTTCTTCAGACACAATGTGTCTGGAGAAAAATATATCTGCATACAGCCTAATACACAGTGGTCCTGTCCTGACCCTGACCCTGCTGCCATGACATAATTAATAAAAAGGAATTTTTCTCTTTCCTACCTATTTCTTGAACATACCTCCTTCATCACCCACAAACACAGTTTCCAGTTCGAGCAGCTCTGGTCACGCTAAGGAATACAAGGACCCACTCAGGACCCTTTCAGCATACACCAGCTACACCTTCGACATCGCCCTACAAGGCCAGAGTTCCTACAATACCATCACTACGAGGGGTGCACGCTGCCAGTTGTCTGCTCCAACCACTGCTGTCATCACTCCGTGTGCTGTCGGCATGGAAAAGGCTTTACGTGGAAAAGTAGCCCTCTGAAGGGAGCAATCAAAATATGCAGGATGATTATTAACCAGGATTGGCACGAGCAGTTTTTGTTGCCTCTCTCTGAGTGGTCAGTAAAGAAGCGGGAGAATTCAGATTCCACACCGATCTTGCTCATTTGCCAGTTTTAACAGGAAATACTGTTGCTGGTAAACATGAATGCTTTCTCCTTGACCAGTTTGATCTTCTGCCTCTACTCACTTGCCATCTACCCTTCCACTGCCCTTGTAAAGCAGCCTTGCCAGTCTGCTTTCAATAAAACACATTTAAAAGGTGGGGGGAAGGAGAGGAAAAAGTGGCTATCCAGCCTTGCCTACAGCTTTCAAACTTCAAAAAGCATTTCCCCTAAACCATTGTGAACAGCCAAATCCTCCACTCCTTAGAGCTGTGGTTATTTGCAGGGGCAAAGAGAGTTCATTTACATCCTCCCAGGAATTTTCAACAAATCAGTGTCACCCTCCGTAATAGCAGACCTATGTGGGATCTAAATATCATAGAACATAAGGAAAAAAATATCGTTCTAAAGCAGTGGCTGTACAGAAGTTTTAAAGAGACCCACCACTGCCTGTTGGGCACAGTGTAGCTGCTGCTGGAATATCTGGATTCAAAAAGGCTGCATGAAGCCCTTTGGCAACTTGCAAAAGTGGACGCTTGAGGTTTCCCCGGAGCAGAACCCACTTGAAGTGGGTTCAGAAGTTTCAAGAAACTTTGAGATGGCTCACCAAAAATACTAAAGGAACTTAAGAAAAAATAACTATTCCTTTATCTTTTCATGATCTTAAAGCAACCTGAAAAGTCTCAGGAAATATACCTGGGTAAGACTTCAGCCAGGACAGAACAAACACAAGGAGACACAGGTGCAGGTGGGCACGTATGCTGAACTGGGTTTGCAGCTTAGCAAGATGTTTGCAGTAATCTGCAAAGCCAAATGACACTTTCCAGGCTAAGCTACTCATTACATTCATGAAGCTTGCAAGCCATTTTAGGCTGTGCTTACAGGAACATGGAGATTAACGTCTGCACCCTGAGATCAGGCAGAACATGTGCCTTTGACCCACAGTGGGCAAAATACAGAGGTGCTAAATATGATTTTATCTGAGACCTCCAGGTCAGGCACAAGAGAAGTGAAGCTAGGTTAACTGAAATGCAAGGAAATATCTACTTCGGTGAAGTTCACTTCGGTGAACTGAAATAGCTGAGTCTTACAGGCCTGTAATCTGGGCATCAGCACAAACTGAAAGGGACTGCCAGAATGGAAAGGATTGAGGCAGCCAGCATTCCTCTTGTGACTTTTTCTAAAACCATTATTAAGAAAAAACATCTCCAGGAAACTGCGGTAGTTACAGAAGTGCACAGGCCAAAATAGCAGATCGAATTGTGGCCAGAGCTGGCCGCAAGCAAAGGTCACTGCATTTCTGAGTCAAAACACAGTCAGCAAGGACTTCATGGAGGATCTTTCACACGTCCACTGGAGCTAAGCATATACAACAGGAACATCCGGAAGAATTTGCTACAGTGGAAATGAACTGCAATCTATCATCCATAATTCTTCCTGCATCAAGAGAAAGCCAATTGTCTGAAAACATGAGGCAGCAGAAACTGAGTTGATATTTCAATTTAATTCAGTTCAGTTCACCTTATTGACTTCAACAGTATGCAGAACACTATCTTTTATCACCCAAGTGTCACCATTCTTCATTTTTTGCATAGTGAATATGGTTATGGCTATTGATGTACTTATGAAATATGCACTTAGATTCCTCCACAGCATGTCTGGATTTGTGCCTGTGGATATCAAGAATTGATCTGTGGTGGTTGGGTGTTTGTTTCGGGGTTTGTTTTGGGGTTTTTTGGGGGGCAGGGCAGGGGGGAAAGAGGTGGGCTAATCTTGCAAAAGCAACCTCCACAAGGTCACAGAATTCTTGCTTTACAGAATTCACTGCTGTTGCAGAGACTGTAAAGTCATTACAGTTTCCAAAAAGGGCGCTATTTGTTCCATCTCTTTGGCATATCCTTGCAGAAATTATTATGAGCCAGATTACAGTTCTAAAGCATGTGAGAGAAAAAAGATTATCGAGAGCTCTTGAAAGGATGATCACATCCTGGAAAATGTCGTTCTCCTCACCCTCTGTGACAGCCACATTTTTTTTTCTGAAAAAAAAAAAAAGAAATGTGAAAATATAGATTACCGTGCAGAGACCAGGCTTTGCTTTTTGCCATGCCTGAGGCATGAGGCTCACTCAGCACTCCCGAATACTGCCATCACATCTGCACTATGGCCTGCCTGGCGTTAGGTAAAAGACAACACCCACCCCAGTGAACTGTATTCCCTTCTTGCCTGAACTAAATCGCTCCTCCCAAACCTTGGAGATGTTGTGGTTTGCCTCATTTTCGTTTTCTCTCTCTTCTCCCCAGTTAGATACACTTTGGATCAAGAAGGAGGATGCTCGCAAAGACCTTAGCCATCCTCGTTCCTATGATCTGTTCCTTTTGCACCTTTAAATTTTACCACTAGATGGAAGCCTTGACCTCCGGAGTTACTCCGTTAGATTCCTGACCATTCAATTGCATACCCGAGCTGCTTGGTGAGCTGTTTATCTACACTGAGTCAGATATTTAAGTAACAATTCGCTGGGCTCAGGCATTTCTGTAGTTCGCTGATTCGTACATGGAAGGTATACTTGGCGGGGGAGGTGGACTAGATGATCTCTATGGTCCCTTCCAACTCCAAAAATTCAGTGAAATTCAGTGAAGTGAAATATAAACCTCCCAGGTATGGTCACATTCTCAAATAAAACTGTAGAGACTACTAGGGCTATGTAAATCTTTACTAACAATATGGAGCTAGACAGGATCAGCTGTGGATAAGCAAGGGGAAGATGGGGCAGTGGGATTGCTGCCTCCCACCAGTTTCAGCCCAGGGGGTTGTCACTGGTGGTATAGAGTTGGGGTTGCAAAGACTGTTGAAAGCTATTCCCTTCAGCAGCAACAAGGTCCTCAGCACACTACTGAGGTCCCAGAACCCCAGTGACATAAACAGTGGCTATATGGTCTGACTTTTCTACAGCATTTCTGGTTGCAAGCACCACATGAATGAAGAGTGAGTTTTCAGTTGTTACTATAAGAAATTACTCACCAAATACTTCCTGTGAATGAATATTATTTACATCTTATTTCCAAGTGGTATACTCTGAATGTTTACATTCAGCATTCAAAGTGTTTAGGACATACGGTTCTCATGGGATCATTCTCTCACTGGGTTGGTAGCTCTTAGCAGTGAGGTACAAACCGCTGAATGCTCATGATTATGAACTCAGAATTTGCTTTTGAAGAAAACTCATGTTGGTTGTTAGCCAACATCAGTGAGATCAATGGGAGATATTTCTGCTCCTGAGTGCCAAGTCAGATGCTGAGAACTCGACTCTTATAGCAGACAGCAAATTCATTTCAATATTTAGACAAAGCAAACAGGAAACACAGTTCATAAAAAATTGCTTAAAAACTCAGAAGGCTATTACTGAAAATAATTTCTGATGCTCATGCAACTTTGGTCCTTTAGGCCAATAGCGAGCTCCAGGGGCTTTTGCCTTTGGGGTGAAGTTCCTTGTTTCTTCCTCTTCAATTACTTTTTGAGTAATAGTGCAAAAATCTGATGCAATCTTGCTGTTTATCCCTGTGATTGTTTTCACACACAGTACTACAAGTGTTATTTCTGTAGTGTTACTGAACTGCAGAAGAGTTTAGATTAGATGGTGTGCACGTCAAACAGTGGCATGTGAGGCTACATCTGCACAGGTACATCAGACAGTGAAATGTCAATCCTCTGGCTCTGAGGGCAACAGACATAGCATGGATTATGTCCACCTAAATAAATTCTCTTTTCCCCCCAGAATATCTGGCTTTGTCTTTAATGCCAGACAAAAAGATCTCTGGTCCATGCTGTTACCAAAATTGTGACGGGCACTGTTTCATGAAGGGCTAGTTGATGCAAGCTAAAACTTCCAAAATGCATGTAGCCAGTGTGGACAATCGCAGGCTAGTCATTAACCCATGGTGCCATGGACCTGTTTCATCTACCAGCATAAGCACAGCTCTTAAAGTCCAGGCCCTGAGCTGGTATAGATAAGCTAATTCAATGGGTGTATGCACATTCAGTGTAGTCAAGAATTTGGTGTACACTAGCACAGATCAGTACAGGTTAGGAAAAAAATAATTCTATAGGTGTGTTTTCATTGTTGAATTTCGTATTGCTATTTGCCATTGCAAATGCTTTACATGGAACACAGATAGCAAAAGAAACTGTGATAGGTTTCAAAGGCAGTTCTTTTCTCTTAGGCTCTTCTTGGGATTAGGATTGAGCTGTCATTCTCTGGATGTCATTAATCCCTTCTGCTCATTTGAGTCAATCTGTTTCATAGTCCTGCTTGGTTTTATTGAATGTCTTTTTTGTGTATTGGGGCAGGAAGGGGAAGATGTACCAACCCTGTGAAGCAATTGCATTATTACAGGCAATACTATTGCTTATTACAAAAAGGGTAATGCCTTATGTGTACAAGCTAGTCTGCACCATATACATATTATCTCAGTGAGACAAACTACTTGAAGTCTAAATGTAGTATGTCTGAACTTCAAAAAGATTCTGTAAAAAAATTACTTTTCCTGGAAAATTGTTTGTTTGGTGTTACCACAAGTAACACTGGAGATTATTATAATTGAAAGGAATGGAAAATCTTGGGCTTTGGCATGGTTTCTTTGTGTACACATTCCCATTCATTCCTTCTGGAGCATACATGGGTTAGGGCATGTTCCTGCACCAGCTGGAGTTTCTGGCTAAACTCACCTCAACTTCAACATTAAAGGATGATAGTCTGAAATAATAATATTCAGCATGTATACATGTCCTATATAGTAACGAAGAAGGGAAGAAGCTATAGTTGAATGCAAAAAACCCCAACAAAAGCACTAACTGGCAGGAATCATGAGTGACTGTACTATCTGAAAGTACTTTGAATTTGTTTCTGAAACCAAATGCATTTCAGGTGGCCAGTGTCCCTTTAAGAAGTGCCATTTAATGTCAAAGGCATTCAGAGAAAAGCAGCAAATGTCTCATTGATAATGATATCAGCATGAAATGAAGGATGACATCACTGTATTTCATCACTGCCTTCTGTGGTAGGGCTTGTGTTCATTGAATGGAAAACTGTAAATAATAAATACGTTGTAAGCTTCTATAAATAACATCTTTTCGTTATACTAATAATTTTCAGTTTTCTGTGATGTGAAGGTGCCTGGGGTTTTGCAAGTGGAAAATGTACATACGCATACCCACTGCCTTATGGGAAGAGGTGAGAATACCAGTCTGATGGCTAAAATTTGAATTAATATTTGATTTGAGTTTTATTTTAAACTACAGTTATAAAACAGTCATGTGAACGTCCATTTTATGGGCCAACCTGCTTAAATATTTTCTTCCTCTGATGAGCTAGCTGCTGCCCAGACATTCACCAAATTCAGTAGATTCACAATCTGACCCTTAATCTAATTACTAATAAAGGTCTCCACAGAAAACATTTTTGGATTGCTCAGTTTTGCGAAGTTTACTCTAGTTTTACTAGTCAGAGATATAAGTCAAAGGCTGCACTGGTTCCAATGTCTGATACAATTAGGTTAATGGCATGAAGCCACTGGAGTGTAGAGATGCAGGCAGACTGCTTTCTGCCCAGGAGTCAGAGCCATTATCATATTTGCCCTTGCTGTCAAAGAGAAGAGAATGGCAGTGACAACAGTGGCTAGAAGGAACTTTCTAGAAATAAAAACTGTCAGGCTCTCCTTGCATTCTCACCCCCGTAGGCAGCTGTCCTACAAAGTACTCCCACTTCCTAGAAATTTCAGTACTTTTTTTCCAAGCATGAACAGAGAACTTTTCACAAAAAAAAAAACCACCTTCAAACAACTTGGTCTAGTGAAAGATGCTCCTCAGGTCTGAGTAGGCAGTAGCATGGGAACATAAGGAGATATCAGAACAAGGTCTCTGTGCAAGTGAGAACTCATCTCAAATGACTCGACCATTCCTGTGAAAGTCCCTAACATGTTAAACTTCTTGCAGCAGCTTCCTAAGTATAGGAGTTTTCTCCCCATTTTCTTTCTGCTCTTTGCCTTTGTTTTTTTGTGGATTTTTCTTCCTAGTTTCTATCAGTCTGCTTCCAAGCTGTCTTTTAGGTCAACTGTATCAAGTCAATACTGGAATGAATGGCATCCTGTCCTCCTTGCCCATTGTTCTGGCTGTATAATGGCTTACCTTACTCACCCTTCAAGTTTGTGATCAAGTTCAAAGACACCAAGTTTGATGTCACATCTATACACTCCTCCCACAACTGTTTATCTTCTATAGAAGCATAGATACAGACAATTTCCACCTTGAACAGTACCCTGTCATGTGGACTGGCCTGTGGACTATACAGAAATTATTATTAAGAATTCTTGAGAAAAAGCCTAGTTTGTAGAGACGTGAAGCCTACTTTTGTTAGGGCAGTCAGATTTCCGTTAATTATAAACTGGTTCTAGCTTTTTCTCCACAGAAAAAAACCCAAAATTACTCTCAGTCATAATCCTGTTCTTGTTTAATGTGGAAAAGGAGGTGACTAGGAGGGACTAGAGCAGATTAGGTGGAACATTATCCTTAGTGAGATGAATGATCACCCTGCGACCACTCCTGCAAGGGTCAGGTCTGGCCCTAAAGGCCAGATTATCCAGTCTGTTAGGGATGTGCTACGCTGCTTAAGCGTGGTAAAATCTCAACCAGAGCTTTAAAGGTGCTAGTGATGCTTGGAGAGAACTGCTTAACACAAACCAGAAGTTTTATAGAGGTGGAAGGAAGGTACTTGGCTATGACAGCACTCAGGTCCCAAAGCACTCTGTGTACATGGCACTGCACCCAGTTTCACAACCCTTGTCCCAGATGCACCATTCCGGGAATTCAGTCAGCGTGATTTGGGACATGAACTGGCAAGTCCGTATGGCTTGGGAGCTTTCCCATCAGCTGGGGAATCTCTGGACTGTGCTCCATTCCAAGGTATAGACATCCCTTCTGACATCTCCCCTCCGCAGAGATGGATGGGGAGAGATCAGACAAGTACCTCTGCCAGCACCACAGGAATGGAGGTCACATTAAGGACATTTAATTGTGGAGTGGGAAAGGAAGGACTTGATAGCACTTTTTAGCACATAGGCCCAGGATCCCACTAAGTGACAAAAGCTAGAGTGGATTTCCAGTGCTCTACAAGAAGTCCCTTTCTTCTCTTGCCCACATGCAGCTTCAAAGAAGTCCATCATTTGAAGAGAGATATTCTTACAAAAGAGCTCTTGAGCTGCTGGAGATTTTTACTGTAACTTGAGTGCCTCCAAGAGTCCCGAGGCATACGACTTCTAGAGATTTTATTCTAAAATGAAATTCAGATAAACATCAATAGCACTTCATCACTCAACATTTGCCTTCCTTGCAGCAGCTTTCTAACTGTCCTGGTCACCCTGCTGCAACTGATCAGTGACCCATGAAGATCAATAAAAGATCATGTAATAATAGTAAATGTATGACCCAGCAACCCAACAAACTGCTTGTCTGGTCATTGTCGTCTAGATCTAAATTATGTTAATTTGCTGGTTCAGGGCACAAAATCCCCTTGCAGGTACATAAACAGCATATTGATTTCACTAACTCTAAGGGGTGAAATTAGGTGTTTAAGTAGCTGTTTGCCTACTTGTAAAAACTGTGTGCTGCCTAGTACTCTGAAAAAACCAAATTCCTCTGAGGGCGACTCAGAGGACCTGTTTCTCTTTTATTGGCTTTAAAGGGAATCCAGAAAGAGGTTTCTCAGTCTGCATGTCTAAACTTCAGCAGCTGGACCATTTGCCCATGAATCGTCTCCAAGAACCTCTGCTATGTGGGAGCGAGGGAGATCTCCTGGAGCACAGCCACGGTCCTCCAGCACCATGTCCCCAGTGCTGTTCAGGGCAGCAGACAGGCAGCTCATGGCCAAGGACCTTACTGCACCAGCTGTAGTGACACCCCATCCCCAGCGCCCTAGGCAGGGGGAACTCAAAATCAGGGGAGCTCTATTCTGTGCAAGGGCTTTTTGCTAACCTGCGATGCAGAGGAGTGAGGGCTGGTCCTTGCACAGTTTTTAACTGCATGGAAAAAGACAAGAAAGCCAAGTTGTAACTGAGGAGCAGCCCTAAAATTAGGTCAAAAAACACAGAAAGGTTTCCTCTTATAACCAGATCTGTACAAACAGTGAGAAAAGCAAATAGTGACATCTCTCTGATACAGGCTAAATAAATATTATGCTACTGAGGACGCTGTTGAAAGTTGAGCTTGCACTTGGCAAATAAAGAGATCAGATTAACAGCAGGATTCATAGCCTTCTAGGTTTACTAACATATGCAGAATAACAAAGTCAACACACTTATAGCACTTCCCGTCTTCATAGCACTGTGTAAACCTTACCTAGCCACATACCTCATCAAACCTCCACATCTTCTCAATAGCCCAGCAAGACCAAGCTTTAACCAGACACCTGCTCTATGGGAGGCTTGGCATCCCTATGTGTCCAGCCTTTTGCCTTGGCTACTAGATATGGCTGTGGTCTTCTGTCACTCACACTAGAAGTGGAAACCTACAGCAGATACATCACTGTATAGTTATTGGACTGTAAACCACTACTATTTTTTGTTGGCTGGTGAAATGATCCAGAGCCCACACTCAGTTCCCAGAGCCATCTAATACCCTTTCCACAGCCATTGCAAAATTAGTCACAAGCTATACCATAAGCTTCCACCATTATCACCCATTAAAATTCTTCCTTACTTACAGAATGTTTAAACATATGTTGTTATATCATGGCTGATATAATCATGGCTGACAATGTGGGTGGGGAGGTGAATAAGACTTTTTTGGTCCATTTACTTCTTCCAGTGCCCAAAGGCTTTGCCAAAAAATGCAAGAAAGGAAGCAATCACTCAAACAATCCAATAAACATTTTCTTCATGTGGGTGATCTCATGATACAGCAACCACAGTAACTATAATAGTTACTAAAAGAAACTTCTCTACCCCAGATAAATGATCTTATCCCACAAGAAATGTTTGTCTAGCAGAAATAGGCAGTACACTAACACAGTTACATTATCTGCAGTTTATTGGTTAGTATTAAAAAGCTCCTTCAAGAATGAGGAATTTGGAGGCATCTGTCTATATAGAAGAATACTATCACAAGCCTGGACACAGTTTCCCTACCACCCACGTGTAGGCTTCTTCTTTAACAATGAAGAGGGACACCATGCAATGGGAACCACCCTGAGGGTGCCTATCTTTTTCCATTGACTAAGACAGGCAGATGACTAGGTCAGCAAAGTTCCTCACCTAACAGTGCTCAGAAGAGTGCCTAATATTAAGAAAAATTCACTCTGTCTGATACCCATTTGGTATGGTCACCCTTCCCTTGGAATACAAAATGGAGCTGCACACAAGTCTTCACTCAACAAACTGCTCCCTGCTTTCATGCATAGGCAATCTCAGAATCACAGAATCACAGAATTGTGGTGGTTGGAAGGGACCTCTGAGATCA
>JAOXJM010000001.1:181193602-181206884 GCA_026413425.1 Tringa solitaria
GTCGCCCCCGCCGTCGCCGCCGCCGCCATGGAGAAGCAGCCCGGCGGCGAGGACGACTGCGTGGACTCGGGAGCCGAGACGGGCGGGTGAGTGGCTGGGGCGGGGGGTGTCTTACCTTCCCTACCTTCCACCCCCCGACCCCGGGCCGGGCGGTGGCGGCGGGGAGCTCCCTCCCGGAGCCGGAGCAGCTCCCCGCCCGTTCGCCCGCCCGTTCGCCCGCCCGGCGGCTGCACTTGTTGCCGGTGGCCGCGTCCCGGCAGCGGCGGGGCTGGGGCTGGGACCGCGGGTGCGGCTGCGTGTCCTGGGCTGAGCATCCCCCCGACGGACGGGACCGCATCCCGCTCCGGGGGGATGTCCCGGGTGATCCCCTGGGGAGGGGAGGGAGCGCTCCTGCCGGGTGGTACCGCCGTGCTTGAAAAGCCCCCGGGGAAGCTGCCTTCTCCATCGGTTGAGTAAGGGAAAGTTCCTCCCAAAGGAGCCTGAGGGGAGACCTTCTCGCTCTCCACAGCTGCCTGAAAGGAGGTCGTAGCCAGGTGGGGGGTGTCTGTCTCTTCTCCCAAGTAATAAGCGATAGGACAAGAGTTAATAGCCTCACGTTTCACCAGGGGGAGTTCAGATTGGATATTAGGAAAAATTTCTGCACCGAGAGCGTTATCAGGCATTGGAAAGGCTGCCCAGGGAAGCAACAGAATCACCATCCCTGGAGGT
Organism: Tringa solitaria; assembly: GCA_026413425.1. Lineage (NCBI taxonomy): Eukaryota > Metazoa > Chordata > Aves > Charadriiformes > Scolopacidae > Tringa > Tringa solitaria. The sequence continues at coordinate 181,194,311 of JAOXJM010000001.1, forward strand.
ATTTAAGAGATGGGTAGCCGTGGTGCTTACGGACGTGGTTTAGTGATGGGTTTTGTCAGTGCTAGGTTGATGATTGGACCCAAATGATCTGAAAGGTCCCTTCCAGCCTAGACAATTCTATTATCCTCCTTCTACACACATGGAGGAAGACACTAAGAGATCATGGCCATGGGCTTTAAGTTTGAGCTCCAAAGCACATTGTGCTGCCTCAGCAGGGGGGCCCAGTGGTATGGTTTATGGGCTCTAGACACATTGGTCAGGGCTTGGTGCCTCACCATCCCTCTGTCCCAGGGTAACTTGTGTCAGAAGTGTGCACAGCTGTCCTTGTGGCAGTGACACCTGGACAACCACAGGCAAACAGAGCCAACTCCTTAGAAGGACCATCAGAGAGCCACATCAGGTTAGATTTGTAGGCACTTTGAAATTGCATTGCTGTTGTCATGATGCTCATTGTACTGACCTATGAAGTGCTGCAAGCTTTGCTGGTGGTTGTCCAGCCTGTTATTGTCATATAAGAGTCAAGAATGACTTTTTTTTTTTCCTGACTTCATGACCCTGCTGCCAGAGGTGTGCTATGTTTCCTAGTTGGATGACTTCTCCTAAGATCATGGGGCTGCAAGGATGATCCACAGGATCCCCCATTCAGCTAACACCTTCAGCCCATCTCCGTGGAAGAGACAGGGAAGTGCTTTCCAGCCTGTCCTACGTGCTGCTGCTGTGTCATCTTGATGGGCCTTTGCTCCTGCTCTGGCTCCAAGCAGGACAAAAGGAGGTTGCCCACGTGCGTTAACACTGTTCTCTCCTAGGTCTTCATTCTCCTCCTTCCATGCTTTCCCAACTGTATTTCTCCCAGCTCCTTGTCTGGTGTATCTGCTTTGGTTTCTAGTCTGACTGTTGCATGGGCACGGGTCAGACAGCCTTCCTGTTCGTTCTTTGACTCTTTCCCTTCTTCCTGCCCCAACAGCACATGCTGAGGTTCAGGGAAAAAGGCAATACCCTAATCTCAGACTGATACTGGTGAATAACAGCACCTACCGTTGCATCAGGGCACCACGCTGATGTACACGACTAAGAGCGTAACAAAACCATCAAGACAGTTCTTTTTTGCAAAGTAGTCTCAGGTGCACAGCACCAAAACTGAAGTAACAATATTGCAAATTAAAAAAAAAATTGGAAATGGAATATGGCAATCTTTTTCATACATCCAGCTATTAATTTAAATAATTTTTTTTTTTTGTTCTGTGGTCTAGAAAATTAAGGTCTTTTTCCATCATCTTAAATAGTTGTAGTATTGTGGTCACACCTAAGGGGGAAAGTTTTTAAATCTTTTATGTGACATGAACTTTCCAGATAGTGAGATAACAGGGTTTTAATTCACCTTTGGAAAACGTGGATAAAAGGAAGACAAAACAGCCAGTGAAACTTGTGGCTGCTTCAAAGCTCAAAAAATCCTTGGTGGGTCAAGTCACTCGTAATTTGCCATGTTTATCTGGCGTAGAAAAACCTGGGTTTCCTTGGGAGGGGCACTCAGAAGGACTTGACCCAGCTGGTGACATTAGCCTTTAGACCTGGGTAACCAGCATGACAGCTGGTTGTGACTGCTGCTAAAGAGGTGCTAACGCTGATAATTTTATGAAGCATCCCTGTCCCAGGCTTCACACTGGAAGGTGTAGGTCTGTCTGAGGAATTTGAACAATGACATATGGCAATTAATAACTGCAGGGCTTTGCACTGAAGTTTATTTTGAAAAGCAGTGGGTCTCTGCGTTTCAGTTATTATTTTTAGTTCTGTTTAGCAGCTATTTTAGTCTCATAAACACGTTGCGTATGTCTCTTTCACAATGTTTATGTTTCAGCTTTCTCACCAAACCAACTGTTCGCAGCACTTGCTTTTCCCTCTTCCCAGAAGATTCGCTTTCTGATTTGTCTCCGTCCCATCATAGCTATTGCTAAATTGAGCTGGTTTTGTTTTTGTCCAATTACTCAAGAGTTAAAAAAAATTAATTAACTATTACGAAGTTCAGCTGTCATCTTCTGAAAGTACGAGGAGAGACAACTGTCAGAGTAATTCAGTAACAGTTTTACATCAAGTGGTCCCTTTCTGTCACTCAGGGAAGGATAGTGGATAGTGACTGTAGTAAATCCAGGCGCTGCAAGCCCTTGTCACCTCCATGATCGTATGTAACGATGTGAGAGCTCTCAGAGAGAGCCTTACGCTGAAGCTGCTTATCGCAGCTCACCGATCGAATGCAGCAAGCACTCTACAGGGCGTCTGGTTTTTAAGGTTTTGCTGTGGCTTCCAGCTAAAAGAGCAGGTAAAACTCTGCACTACGCAGACAAGACACTTTGAAGCCTTCATTTTCCTAATCCATTGGAAAATACCTTCCCCTTACTGTATTTTCCTAGGTAAATGGGTGCGGCAATCAGGCACGGACTCCGCCGAGTTGTGAGACAAGGACGAAGAGGTTTATTGTTTTTCTTTTACAGCGTATATAGTTTCTGCTCTTTGATCACGCGCCGTGCTCTCTACACAGATAGGTTGTAGGTGAACGTCCATACACCGTTGGGCCATACAATTGGCTACATTTGAATGTTTATCCCGCCTAAGCTAATTAGTCATTGTTACTTGTTTTGGTATGTTATTATCTATTTGTTAGATTGCTATCTATTTCATATTACCACACAAGGACATAGTTTACTGCTCTCAAGGCCTCCTTCCCATCAATGCAAGAACACCTGCCGAGCTCTCGCTCTGCACCGCGTCTCCCCAATTCCTCACTTCCCACAAATGGAGTTGGCAAAGAGGCCGCTGAACAAAAATAGTGTATTATGAGTTCCTGAATCCAATAAGAATGGATTGAGCTGGTGGTGTCAAGTACCTAAATGAAGGGAGTAGAACATATAAGCCAATTAGTTTATATTAATGAGATTTGAATGAGTTTGACCATCCTTGGTCTTAGAGATTTTGCCCGTACAAATTGCGTCTTCTCAGGAAATGTGTTTTTGAGCTTTTTAGTGTAAAAACCTTATTTTATCTTCTATTGAAATGTTTTAGCCCAGAAGTATGTGAGACATGGAGTTTCCTATGGTAATAATTTTAGTGGTACTATAGTACTATAAAATATGACATTTTAGTAAGAAAAAAATGGTCTTTCTTTGGTCTTTGATTAGAAAGCAAACAGAGGGAAAAGCAAGTGGAAGAAATTCAAGGGAGCAGAAATATATATGTTTAAAGAACTGTAGATAAGTTGTAAAGAAAAAAAAAAAGCTAGAAAAATTAATACTATGGTTCCTAAAATGAGTTGTAGAAATCTTCATTTTCAAATTTTCTTGGTTTTACAAGCCATGCAGATGTCGTTATTTCACTATCCTTACTATGAAGAGCAAAGCAAAGTTTTTTGGGGTTGAAACTCCCAAGATGACAAACTAAACAGTTTTAGAAGTTGTTAGGCATGTAATTTTGAAGCAACGAGACAGATTCTTCCTACCACTGATGTCAAGGGCAAAGCATCAGCTGAATGAATTGTATTCAGGACTGATATGCCGAGTAACACATGATGAATGGGGAAAACAGGTAGTTTCTCAGACCTAAAGTCTTAAACTTTTGATTTCTAAACTTTTATTTGGTACCGTAAGCTGTGTTCAGGAACTACTTCCGTAGGAATGCTTTCTATTTATCAAGTGTATATGCCTTAACTGAGTGTAACACTTCAGTGAGATAGCTGGCAATAATGAAGATTTCAATATATGTGACAATTCGTTGCAGAACTTCATTTGTTCCCTTAGACACCTGTGAAAGTCCATGTCTTAGAGGGTTCACACTTTAGTTATTAGCTTAGTAATAGTATTAAAGTTTGCCTAAACCCTTAGTTTTCTTCTTTCTCACTTAGAAGTCATTTAAAGTTTTGAGGAATTATAACTTTTAACTTAAATTATTTGAATTTGCAACTTCTCCACTTGTATTTCAAATGCTTTATTTATTTTTTAGAGAAAGTGGGGAGAACATTATTGAAGTACAAGGTCGGGGTTTTTTCCTGTATAATAAGTTAAAAACCTAAATATGTATGATGCAAACTGAATTAATTAGTAGTTAATCGCTGAGTATTTTATGAATTTTAGGAAGAAGTAAAACTATACTGTCTCTTTGGTAACAGACAACTGCCAAGGAACAGTTCAATGATATATAGAGAAACCTATTGCAAAACAGATAAACAAAAGATGCGTGGAGCTTAGGGCACTGTACCATACAGCAGCTATTTTTAATGTCCTTTTTTTCTTTGTTGCAGTTCTGTAAAACGTGAAACTCTAAAGCAGAAAATACAATTGCTAACAGGAGATAAGGCAGCCTATAAAAAGAGGGTGTACCCCACTTAAAGGAAAAAGCATTAAGAAAATTGTAATTCATGTGTATCCTCAGTCAGAATGGGTTGCTTAAATTATCAAATGAATAGTTGAACAGTTTATTGCGGTGAAAGGTTGTTTTCATGTCACATCACATGTTTCTAGCTTAAGGGGATTCAACATCTATGACTTTGTTATCTGTGTGGTAGTCCTTCAATATGACATGTCAGTCTCTTGTCACATATTTCATCCATCTATGAGAAACTCCCAGGAATCAAAATCACTGCCGCTGAAACCTATTTTAAGGCCTGTTTTTACCTTGGGGTTTGGGTTTTTTTGCTGAGACTTTCACTTCCTATATATCCATCAACCCAGATGTGCCAAGGTAGAAAACTTGTCTCTGGTTTGACATTCAAATAATATAAAGTTGAGCTATTTGTCACAAATTGGGGTTGAGGCACCATTTTTAACCAGATTTAATCGTGGAGTAAAGCTGTTTGGTGGAACCTCAGGGCAGGCAGACCTGCTGGCACATAGCACTGGGCTGGACACTGAAAGTGAGGTGACTTTAAATCACATTCTGGTGGCCGGGAGGTCTGTGCTGACACCTGTGATGGTTAGGTCCCAGCAGGCAGTGAGTTTCATCTCCAGCTAACTGTAGGTATGAGAAGGTTAGGCATTTGGTATAATTAGGCTGCTTCTGTTAGTTCAGAGCGACAGGACCCTGAGAAGGTAACGTACCCACTAGCTTTGGAAGGGCAGGTACGTGCCACCTGAGTCCTGATGCATCCCTCTGGGGAGTGCTCTGCGAATGAGTAGTGAGCAGGGTGCACAGGCACAGTGTGGTCCTACCCCATCAGATGCTTTTTGAAAGATTGCAAACAATGCTTCATCCTTATACAATGATGATGTCTCTCACATGGGGCCCCAAGCAGTGTTGTTGGTAATAAGCTCCTGAGTGTGGTAATTAGAGCTGAGGGATGGGGATCCGTCATCTGAATTCGTCTCCTGACTAGAAATCCAGAGCAAGGCATTTTAGGACAAGATGCTCTGAGTTGATTACAGAAGTAGAAGTATGGTGAAGGCAATGGATTTGCATTGGACTGACACTAACGAAGCAGATTGCAATCTGACCCGCAGGAATTTGGTGAGAAGAAACCCAAGACAGAGCTACAAAGCTAAATCTTCTGACTCACACATTGTGCTCTAACTGCTATAAAATCCTCCTGTGTTCCCCGTGGAGCACTTTCTGGGGAAGAGAGGGCGAAGAAGCTGTTAAATACAGCTCTTAAGATGAAACAGTGAAATCTGAAACAACGCTGGGTTGAAAAGGCAGGGGAAATGTGAATCCAGCAGGTGCCGTTCCATCAGTCCTGGGCAAGCAAAGGAGGCAGACAGCAGAAAAGCTCGTAAACTTTCCACAGTTTCATTTTTTTGGGGGGAGGGGAGAGTAGATTAAGGGGTCCTGTCAATGGAGACCTTGGGCATATCGTGATGTAGTATTGTGTTAGAATATCTTGAGAACTGTGTGTTTGTTTTACACAGCAGACTGTCTTGTGGAGATGCAACCTGACTTGGAAACCCTAAGTTAGAGCCGTGCCAGTCCATTAAACAGCACGTGGGGATGTCCCTGAGTACTGGGACAGAGTGGTCCATATTGCTGAATACTTAAAATGGTTGACGGCATCAGTTTGGATGGGGCCATCCAGCTCTCTGCCATGGGGTTCTTGGGTGTGTTTTACCATGGGCCGGGGACTTGTTTTACCACATTACCATGGCCCAGGGACCATTCCCGGCACACCACTTGCCAGTCTGTTTTGGAAGGCAGGAGGTTTTAATGGTACAGGTGCAGTTCCATGGCAGTTGGCTTTGGTCCCAGGTGGTTCCCTTGAGCACGACTTTTTATTAGTGTAGATGTCACCACCATAGCTACGTTAACTTGATGCCCTCCGTGGCTGATCAGCACGCTGGAGTAACCCAAGCACGATGTGATGCTGGTGTAGCTACATTGCTTGTGTGATTCAGAGATGTAACTTGGTTGTGCTTCTTAACTAAAGAAACAGGTTTAGAGTGGGTTTATATACCATAGTCAGAAACTTCAAGTTGTGCTAGCAGCTCTTTACTGGTGTTCAGTGGGCTGTTTCCCTTTCTTGGGTGTTTTGAGGCTCTGTATTACTAATCAGCAATGAGTTGTGCACGCTGGTCTTGGAGGATTGCTGAGGATTGTTTGTGCTCATGATGGTCTTACATTCTCTGATAACGTACTGTCCAGTTCCTACAAGGGCGCTAATGGGAATCGAGGTCCCACATTTATCTCAGGCTTCTACATTCCTGTTTTAATGTTTCTTGACATGTTCACAGCTCCTCTTTGCTGGTGGGCTAACCGTTACGCACAAATTCTTTGCAGACCGATGTGTCTTTTGACTGAGCGATGAGCCCTCCTTTTCAGTATCTCCCACTGCTTCAATACCCTTTTTGATCATTTTTTTCCTCGTTATGTGCCTGTAAAGGGAACAGTCCTCCATTTGTTCAGTTTTGTCCTGAATGTCTCTTTCCTTTTATCTATAATGTAATATCTATCAGAGGAAATAGCTTGCTGCAAGACCATGTAATTGGCCTGGAACCTCTGAGCCCCAGTATGGCCCCAGCCTGTCACCATTAAAGCCCATGAGGGCTTTACTCTTGAGTTATCCTAATGGGAAAATCCTCTTCCAGGGATCTGATAGAACCCGGTACTCGGGATGTTTAAAACAGGGATGGAAATAATGGGAAGGAACAAAGTTGCTTGATGTCCAGAGGGTGTACATGACCCAGGAGATGTTTATTTCAGTACTTAGTTTTTCTAATGCGTTATCTTGTCAAAGGGAATGTTTGTTGTGTATAGTAGTTTAAAAAGCTTAAAAGACTTATGGAAACTTCAGAATTTAGTATCCTAAATAGCTGATGCTAAGGGGGAAAAAATGTATTTTGCAAGCCACTTACCTGCCTGTATCATGAATCTCAATGGTTGTTGCTAATGTTTTGAAAATATTAAGGTTTTTACTAACACCATTGTTTTTGTTTTTAAGGATTAGTTTCAGGATGAGGAAATTTTAAGAAAGGAAGGAATCAGAGGGAGGACAAAAGGTGATTCAGGTTGGCCCTGAGAGCAGACAGAGAGGCTCATATTCATCCCATTTGACTTTAGACATGTAGCTAGCTGAGGGTCCTACGTTAGGAATGTGGTTTCTGTAGGCATCATCTCTAAACAACAGCAAGGAAGAGACATGCTTCAGACATTTATTGGCAATAGGGGGAGGGAGCTTAGGGAGGGTACAGTCCTCATTTCAGCAGCTGAGTTTGACATAAGCCTTTGAGCTTAATTATCCTTTTTTTTTTTTTAATTCTGTGTATGTCAGTTATGCAACAAACATGAATTAAATATTAGCTTGAACCATATTAGAATTACAAAAAAAACCCACAACCCAATACAGTTCTAAAGCCTATTAAAACGTGTCTGTGCAATTAGTCTCCAAGCGCGCTGTTGCCTCCTCCTTTCTCACTCCCCGTCTTTTTATTTTTCCTCTTGTCTCATTTTTCACGTCCTGCCCGTACGTAGGCTGCCACTTCCTCGGTTCAGGACTCATTAATTCTCCGTGTCCTATAGCGTGCCTGCAGCACTTTGGGATAATAAAATAACAGTGTGAAGTAATAGCAAGCTGCTCCTGCTTGCAGTAAGTGAGAGGCAAAACGTTGTCTCGCCTCTGTCTGAAATACAAGCAGCTCAGACTCATATTGAATTAGCCGCCAACTGCTGAACACAGACACGCTGAAGGACAGCCCCGGGCTGTTTCCAAACAGAAGTGCAGGCTAAATGAAGCCTTGCTTGGGGTGCTTGGAGGCAGCTGGATGTATATGGCTTGCCTCTGGGCTTGTGAAGAGCGACACCTTCCGCGGTTTTTCACACCCTGCCGAATATACCTGGTGCCAAAAATGGTACCCGACGTGACTTGCTGCTGAAAATTCTTCACAGGCTGCCCAGGGAGGGTGTGGAGTCCCCTTCTTCGGAGATTTTCAAGACCCGCCTGGATGCAGTCCTGAGTAACATGCTCTAACATGCTCCAGGCAATCCTGCTTCAGCAGGGGAGTTGGACTAGATAATCTCTATGGTCCCTTCCAACTCTAAAAATTCAGTGAAAACACCACACAGCTTTGTGGCCCACGCAGCACTATTCAGCCAGACCCTGATCTCGCTTCCCCTTGGTCCCTGCCCAAGTGACCGGTGGTGTGTACGTGGCCCAGCAAGTAGGAAGGAGGTCTCCTTCCCTCTGCTCACGCCATCACTGCCTCTGCCTTTCCCAGAGATACACAAGGGTCCTGGGGGAGGCTGGTTGGGGGACAGCATTTCATTCGTTGAGGAGGCGCCAAGTAGCAGGTACATATGGGGTGGCTGAGAGGGGCTGCTAGTTGACCTAATCCTGTGGTGTCTGCCATGTGGGACAAAGACCTTTCCTTGATCCCTGGCATTATGGAAGTGGCTGAGGGCACAGGGTTTAGTAAAGGGGAGAGAGCGAGAGACTGCTGCAACCACCCATCAGCAACTCTCTCCCCAGCATTGCACAGACCTCATTCCAAAGCTACAATAACCTCATGGTACTCGATGATGTTGGTGGATTTTTTTTTTTTCATGAGTATTGTGAAAAATTCAGATTGGGTCACCTTTCACTTTGTCACCTACACCAGCAGTCTTAGCATCTGACCTGCAGAATGCTGAGTGCTAAACACGGGGCTCTGAAATACAGGGATGACTGTAATGGCTTTGCTTTTTCTGCAGAGATATGTCCATATTACAGCTGAAAGTGGCCACTATAGTTATGTGGGGTTGATGTCCATTATTCCCTGGAATACCTGAGATCCTAGCATATGAAGGTGTCCTGACCGTACCTTAGATGGTACCTATTTCCAGACCTTAGGACTCCAAATACCTTAGGAGTCAAGGCTCACATGTTTTTTTTTATTTAAAGCAATATTACAAACTTGTTGCAATTATTTATATAAAACAAGCATTTAAGTTTGGATTCAATAACTGTGTTAGGGCTCCCTGAACAGTTTACCTGTTACGTTCAGGGTACTGCAGGGCATACATGGGAGACGTTAATTGTGGCAGAGAACTCTGGTGAGTGGGGTCTGTTCTTGGGACCCAACGAGTGGGAGATTGGAGGCTGTGTAACTATGAACTCCAAAACTAAACACTCAGAAATCATAGGTAAGACCTCAGAAGTGGAAATGATTATTTTTTTTCCATAATATTCAGTGATGGCATATTTGCTTTACCTTAGCATTTCTGAATCTCCAGGACATAAATGTGCCATGTTTGAGTTTTAATCAGCCCAGAATGGGGTTTTCAGGAGTTTGGGGTTATGTGCAGCAGCAAAATTAATTGCACTGTTGCTGAAAATATTTAACGGCTCTTATGTTCTCATGGGTAATCCAGTGTCATGGTCTAACCCTAGCAGGCAGCCAGGACCATGCAGCCACCTGTGCAGTTCTCCCCCTTCCCCTTTAGAAAGACACAGAGAAGAGGGAGAAAAGGAGGAGAAAGGAAAGGAAAAAACCAAACAAACTCATGGGTTGGGATAAGGACAGCTTATCAGAACAACAATATCAGAAAAGGAAAAGATCAGTAATAACAATAAGAAGTCATCTCACCACCTAGTAAACTGGTGAATTGTACCTTCCTGAGCAGTGATTGCGGATTCCCGCCCCCTGGGCGACCCCATTTATATACTGAACATGATGTATATTGTATGGAATATTCCATTGGCCAGCTTGTTCTGTCTATGCTCCTTCACAGCTTCTACGGGAAGCTGAAAAAAGCCCTTGAATACTATAAATATCGCCTAGCAACAACTAGAACTAAAATAAAACCGGGAAAAAAATACATAAATGCATTATTGACATTCCTTTCATACCAAATCTGAAACTGTAGTAGCCACTAGAAAGAAAATTAGCTCTATCCCAGCTGAAACCAGAACATCAAGTATGCACTCAAGTAGAATCAGTGGGCCTATAGTTTTACTGAGACATGTCTTGAAGAGGAAAAAGGTTTCCTAAAGTAAAAAGCTTTGTCATCTAAATGTTTATATTTTGGTACTCATTTTGGGTCTTCCCTGCTAGTTGTTACCAAAGAACAGTAAAAATTCTGCTCTTGGAATAGACTTCTCTTAAAAAAAGAAAAAAAAAATCTGCAAAGCCGCATTTAGAGGACATAAGGCGGGAAAGGTGAGGAGCAGAGTCAAAATCTAGTAGATTTCTGCTCCTAGCCTGTGTTTGAAGCAGCCTATTTTTTCATTATAGAGTCTCCTGGGCTTTACTTTTTATGCCTAAAGTTAGGTAGCATAAATAGCCCTTAGATAAAACCCTAGTTGCTTTAGTTGCTCTACATAGGTGCTTTCAAAATTCATGTGAGATGCCAGTTTTTCTGATGCCATGTTCAAAACCTGTTCCAGTTATTATCTTAGCACAAAAATTATGCTAAATGTGCATTAAACTATCTTAATATGCAATGTGAGTTAGATTTGGTACATTTTTCATTGTCTCTTTTAGACTGAATGTGGTCTAACTAAAATCTTTGTCTTGCAGGTCTGAGTACAGCCGTATGTCCTCTACCAGCAGTGAGTATAACTTTGAGATTTTTTTTTTTAATTAGTTGTCATATTTTGTTTTTTCTGGTTGCTAGTACTTATTAACATCAACCTAGTGTTATGATGGGGTTAGCTTTGACACAGTAAAACACCCATTCCTTCTCTTCTTGGATCTGTATCTAGAAAGACTATAGAAAATTAAACTGATTACATTTTTATGACAAAAATATAAACCTTGTGTAAAGTTATAAATATTGGAGCTCACAAGAATGCAAGGCAAAATGAGAAGAAAAATCTGTAGACACGGTGTGGCCACTGTGAATGGGTCCTTGGCCAAATGAGTTTGCAGTGATGAATGCTGTTAGAGCTGGGGGATGCAGGAATAATTGAATGCTTATTGTAAGCTGATGCCAAGGAAGCACTTGAGAGCAAATTCTGTGAAGCGTTTCTTTGATTTCAGAGATGATAGAGGCTCTAGTAAGTGTCACAGTCTTTCGAGATGTTTACAATAGCCAGTTGAATTTCAGGTTATCCTACTGATAGAAGATGAATCCCAGTGTCTGGCTTATTTTTTCTTTCTTTTTCATCAATGCAAAATGGCTTTTCTTTTTTTTTTTTTTAAAGGAACAAAGAGTGCTTTTTCAGTTCTCTCTCTACCCACTCCAACCGCTTTCTTAGTTGTAGGACATACTGTATCCACAGCACTTTGAAATGCAATAATGCCTATTCATGCACAGCTACTAGCATCTCTCCCTAGTCAAAGTGCAAGGTGATGCCCGTCTCCCTGATTCACACCTAGATGCGAGCTTTATTTGTGCCAAGCGAGCAGATCAAAAATTCACAGATGACTAATTGTGTTTTATAATCTGGGCCTTTACATGCCGTGAAAATCAGAGGGGAAGAAAGCTGTCAGTATTTTCCTCATTCACACATTCTGGCTGAAGCGCGGAGAGGGTTATTTTCCATCTCCCATGGTCTTTAGCAGAGTGCTTTTATTGATTTCAACAAGAGCTGGATCAGACGGTGTTTGTAATGTCTGGCTCCTGAGCTGATGTGACTAGCAGGGAGCTCGCTGTCTTTTCTCCATCTGCTCAGTGTGTGTGGATGTATCTGAGAAAGAGAGAGAATTCAGTACAGCTTTTTCCTAAATTCAGTTGTCTCAATAGAGTTCTGGTTTCCCGCTGTCGGGCGTGATTCTTGAAATGATTGGGAGGCAAAATCCAGGCAATCAACTTGTCTGTGATAGTAAAAGCGTATTGGATTTGACTGGTTGCACCAGCCATGTGCCCCCCCCACCTCCTCAGCTCCCCATTTTGGGTGATGGCTTGGGGAATAAGCAGTCAGCTTCCACCACTTTTTGGGTGGTGACAGATGATTATTTGCCTAGTAGAAGTGTTTATTCGGCAAATAAGTTCAGAAGACAAGGTGTAAGTAAAGTATTTCCCACCTAAAAATTTGGGGTTGATACCTTAACAACTTTGCGTGACTGCGGCACGTCTTACAAATAAAAGTAAAAACTTACATCTTTGTTTTTATTAAATGAGCTGTTTGTAAGCCATGAGCCAGCAGTGTGCCCAGGTGGCCAAGAAGGCCAACAGCATCCTGGCCTGT
>JAOXJM010000001.1:181206984-181219600 GCA_026413425.1 Tringa solitaria
TGATCTTGAAGGTCCCTTCCAACCTAGAAGATTCTGTGATTCTGTGATTCTGTAAGGGTCATTTTTGGTTGTGTGGCAGCTCCAGTGTGTGTCATGCTAACTGTGGTCACCTCAGTGTCTTGCTGGCAGCAGCTGCCCAGAATATGTGGGGATTACAGTTGTATTTCAACGCCAGTAATTTGTCAGTACAAGGAGTTATTATCATTCCAGCAAAGACACAAAAGTTCAGGAAACAGGACAGTCTCCTCCTTTCTCTTTTCTGCTTCCAAGGGAAATTACATTGATAGAGCTTCACAAGTAGGAGTATTTAACTTTGCATTTTGTGGGGTTTGTGTGGTCATTTGGTCAGACAGTGAAAGAGTAACAGAAACAGCTACATAAAAGGATTTTGGTAAAATAGAAATGCTTTCATGTCAGAGGCTGGCGGTCAGGGGGTGCATAATGCATTTGAAGAAAAGATTCTTGGGGAAGAGATACTAGGAAAAACAGGTGACTTGGCCATTTTAATTTCTTTGGTGAAAAGCTTCAGCAATTGGTACCATTCATAGTACTCAAAGCAGTCTAATCAATTATGCTGTTAGGCCCTAACATAACACAAAGTAAGCTGTTGTAAATTAAAAAGCAAAGAATCTCCATTACCCACAGCCGCTTCGCCTGAAGCTCCTGTTCTAATGAAGTGGAGTTTATCTAAACCAGAGGGATTACAGGCTAATTTGGTTTTACAGGGGTCTTAGTCAGTGGTACCAATGAGGCTTCGGTTTCAGTGTTTAATAAATTAATGATCTTCTGGATTTCTGGATGAACTCCACTGGACGGTGGTTTTCCACAGATGTGCCAAGAAAAGGCTAAGAGATTTAGCAAAGATTTAGCAGGTGAATTAACTACAGCTGCCTGTATCACTTGCTGCGACAACAGCAGCAGCTGAACAAACTGCAGGACCCCGCACCGAGGCAAAAGTATACAGGAACCCTCGACCCCCGCCAAGGCAGAAGTCAAATCTCATCAGCTGCTATATGGCAATGCAAGGATCATTCTGTACATGCATTATTTCTAGTACTTTTCCCCCCTAAGCATATGGCAGCACTTATCATGGGCGACGTACTATTTCAGCAGTTCAAAGCCCTGCCTGGTGGGTTGGTTGGACCTTGGGTCTTATGCAGCATCTCGATTCTTTTCTTCTTTGCCCTCGTGTCCTGGCTTCGGGTAACCCAAAAATGTTTTTTACTGGCAGCGTTGTAACATTTGTGGGTTTGTACAGCAAGTGCTTTGGGACAGAGTACAAAAGTTTGCCGAGTGTGTTTATTTCTGCAAGAAAACGCAGCAGTTATCTGCCGTGCGGGCTCTGGCTGTTGTCAGGGTGATTGTGTGCCACTTTGCCTACTGGGCAGAGTAAATAGGCCATGCAGGGCTGTCTGCTTGATGCTGAGGTTTGAGATATTACAGCTTTGAAAGGTTCAGCAGTGTGATTTCAGGGGAGAGAAATGCTAAATTAATTTTGACATTTTTTTTCTTCTGAATTCTGGTGTGTGTAGCCACTTTTCCCTTTGTTCTTTAGTAGGAGGTGTGCTTTGTCTTATTAGGATGTTTTGCCCATTGGTGTGCTCTTTGTTAATCTAGAAAATGTATTAAACTTGTTTTTGTTCATATTTTCAATTACATTTTCAATTACAGTTTTCAATTACCATTAGGGATCACTAATCATATATGAGAGGGAATTGTGTTAGACACTTTACACACACAGAAGAGACCTTTACCCAAAGTGCGTAATGCCAAAATATAAACACCATAGGTGGCATATGGATACAGACAGTTGGAATCACAAAGAAATAATCAATTAGTTGTTGGTCAGCACAATAAGCAACAGTCTCTGCACATCAGCATTTTAATTATCTTCAAATTGCTTTGAGCTATGTGTTTCAGGGATGATTTTCAACCAGGGAGGAGGAGTTTTGATGGGGACTGCTTGTTTTCTCCTCTGCATAATCTTTCCATTTATAATAATGGCTCTTCAGAAAGACTCAAACCAGAAGTGGGCATTTTGAAACAATACTTTTGTGATTTGTAGCGTTTGAAATATTCCATACCTAGTCATCTCCGGAGCCAATTTAACAATGTTGTCATAGAAATAATTGTGGAAGTTAGTTGGTTTATTTTCCCCTGACATTTTTCAGCTAGGCAATCAGTCGGGAGCTGCCTGGATACACATTTGTACTGTTCCAGCTAGGTCAGTAAATGAAACGTAGAACTGGCCCTATGGGATGAGATGCAAGTTTGTGGCAGATTTTAGGGCATTTGAGGTGGTAAAACCCTGTGGGTTTAGGACGTGGTGGTTCGTGTTGTGCTTCTCAATGAGGTAAAGGGCTTGTCACTCACCTGCTTTGCAGTCGGAAAGCTGGTAATTCTCCTTCCCCTGCTCCCCTGCCTTTCCCGTAGCAGCTGGGGAATGATTGAGTCCTTCTGGGCTGTTTTTAGGTTGTTCTTATTCTTCCCTGGTAAACCTGAGAGCTGGGATATTAAAATTTTATTTCCGTGTTTTTCATACTTCCTAACCCAGGGAATTTCACCCACTTTCTGGTTCTAAAAGTTAAGCGGAAGACAGTTTCTTCTGGCAGATTTACAAATATGTGAGTTACCAAGCATGTTTCTTTTTAAATAAAATTTACCTTTAAGTTATTTTCTGTTTGGTATTCTGTTCCTATGCTAGTATAAATTCAGATTTGCTCAATGTTTTGTCAGTGTCATCTGCAGGAGCCCCGCTGGGCTGATTTTGGTCTCTGATTTTCTCTACAAGTGGAAAGGGTCCTCTCTTTATGAAGGGCTCTGAAGGGCAAAGTGTCTCTTATCCTCGATTCCAGAGGTAGGGTGAGGTGCTAAGGCTGTATCTTACCTCCACGCACCAGCCGTGTATCGAAATGGGCTGCCCTAATGGTAGATTTTGGGTGGCAGATTTTATTTCCTGAGTGCTCTTTGTGCTGGATCTGGCCACGGGGAATGGGAAATCACCAGCACCACAGCACTGGCCGTTTGCAAACCCCTCCTTGAAACCTTGTGTTTGTGTATGGAGCTTGAAGGAGTCCGAGATGGCATAGCCTAATTGACATCCTCTGTCTTTCAGACTTATTCAGTCTTTTTAAGACACCTAGCAATTTTCATTTAAGACAATAAGAGCAAGTTAACAGCATGTAGGCAAGAGACAATATTCAAATAAGAAAAAAAAAATTGGTTCCCCAAAAGATAGTGCAGTCCTGAATTTGAGGTAAACCTTTGTTTTCCTGAAGCTGGGTTACTTTTTTTGCTGAATCGGTGCTGTATTTATCTGCTCTCATTTTGAGTAACTCTTGTTTACTTTGAAGCCAGCTGTGAGGTTAGGGGGTTGCAGCACCGAGTGCCGACATTAGAAGTATAAGTTACAGATTTGTGTGCACTGTCATTCCGAGGACCCCTCAAAATCTGCTCCGGTGCAGATGTAGCCCATCAGGTAGGCTGTGAGGGGTTGGTGTTAGGCCAACTGTCCCACCCATGCTTAGAGCTGGCCAAGGCACAGTTATATGACAGTTTCCACACCACATCCATACAGTGTGCGTGTAACAATATGCTGCCTCTGTATTTTGCTCTTCCTGTTTTGTCTCTTTTTCTCTCTTTTTTTTTTTCTTTTTTTCTTTTTCTCTGCCATGGCATCTGCTTCTTGATGTTACCTTCCTCTTCCCCTACCCTACCCCTCTTCCCCCTCTATTTGAGTTATTAGATCGTAAGCGTTGTTGGAAGGAAATGCGAAGAGGAAAATGTGTCCCTGAATAAAAGAGAGTCAGATCCAGCCTGAGCACTAGGTCCTTTATAGAGGAGAGCAAAGTCTGTGTTTCCAGAAATTCTCCCATTTCTAACTCTTAAGAATTTTTGTTACCAAGCACTTGAGAGACTAAGAATCACATCTGTCAAAATGGGCCCTAGTGGAGCTTTTGACAAAAACCCGAAAGATGTAGCCTTCCTGCTTGCAGAGATAACAGGAGCTACAGGAGCGTAAGGATCTCTAGTATTATGCAGATGTATAGGTGCCTCGTAACGATGGCATATGGAGAAATGGCTTCCCATTACTTGTGTATCGTTTCAAAATCTGACTTCACTTAACTGTTAAAGGTGATGAAAACTAACCAGGAGCTGGAAGGAGAATGGGTTTGATTTGGACTTTTTGGATCTGTCACAAAGCTGAAATTTCATAATATAGTTGCCTACTTTAAGTTAGGTCAGTTCAAACCAGTTCTGACTGAGGTGCTGCTGGACTGAGTATCTTCTAAGTATTTTTCTCCAAACAGTGTAATTTAATAAGTGTAAGGATATAGTTATATTCTTTTACTACAATACAAAGATATACTTAAGTATATCTTTCCATAGAGAACTGAGATGCTTTTGCAATGGCTGGCAATGAACTGTATTAAATACAATTGTAAAAACAATTTACAGTCGGATTGCCAGCCTCATGCTGCATTTCCAGAAGGTGTTATTATAAAAGGAAGGCTAATTAAACTATGAGGAAAGATGGAAGAGGAAATTGGACCTGAATCATGTAGGGCTCGTAGCCTGCAGCATCTGTCAATGTTGCAAATTCAGGTGTTGTATACAATAGTGAAATCTGAAGTGTAAGCTCCTGTGGAAAATATAGTGAGCATCTTCTGCTTATCTTGCCTGGCCTGTGTCATGCTGCTAGATGTAAAGAGCAATGCTCTTTCCCACTGGGGTTGTGTGAAGGAAAATGTCGTTGCTATATGACACCTAGCAGCCTTTGGCTATGCAAAACACGTTTATGTAGCTGCTTGTCATCAAATTCTACCATGGTGAAGGAACAAGTGTTTGTGTACCGGGTAGAAAAATATAATACTGAACCACAGAAAATTGAGGTTGGAAGGAGATCATCTGGTCCAAGCTCTTTGCTGAAAGCGGGGGCAGTGAGAGAAGGTTGCTCAGGGCAACATCCCATCATGTTTTGAATATCCCCACAGCTTCTCTGGGCAACCTCTTCCAGTGAGTGACCACCCTTACAGTAAACATTTTTTTTCTTATGTTTAAACAGAATTTCCTGTATTTCAGTTTGAATCGTCAGCGCAGAGCAATATGAGCAGACCCTGTTGCTCTCCAGTCTCTAATTTTCCCTCTCAGTTGCATACTTTTTAATCAACTTTTTTCTGTTTTGCTGTGGTATTCACAGCACCACCGCCCCTCCCAGCCCCACCAGCATCCCAGTCTCATCGACAAGCATCCACAGATGATGCATCCTGATTTTCAGGGGTCCCTTACCTATGTAAGGAACGGCATGAAGTTACCACTGCTGCTGAGCACCACTGCCCGGAAACCATACTGATATTAAGTTAACATTGCTATTTGCACTTTTACCTTTCAAGAAGTTGAGGTTAGGATGCTGTTCCAGTAGGGAGATAGCATCTTGAGGTTGGACTTACCGCACATGGTTATTTGGAAGCATAAGGAGTAGAAAGGAAACATGCCCTTAGAGACATGACTAAAAATGGACAGCTGCCAGAAAGAGAAGATAAAAAAGAAATGAGGCACAGTCATGAGTAAGGACATGCACAAATGAATGTGTAACTGTGCTTGAAATCAAATCTAGATTTGATTTTTGCATGCCAATTGTGTGGCATTAACCACAAGCTTGCCCTTTCCCTTGTAAAGACTAAAGTTCCTGTTTAAATGTATTTATCTTGGAGTAACCCATGTAGCTCTGTTTTTTGTTAAAATCAGAGTTTCACTCTTTGGGATCATTTAGTACACACCAAACAGAGCGTCCCATGGTTAAATTACTTCCTACTGGCTCTGGGCTAGCTTGGGATTTCTGTATCATGGGGTTATATGTGTACCCTAAACAGTTGATGTACCGGGGCTATCAAAACTCTGTTTTTTTGTTGTTTTGTACATTGTTTTCTGACCTGACATCCAGTCAGGTTGGGTTTTTTTCCCTGTCATTTAAATACAGCAGATAAAAACTGGATTAGTTGTTAAAAATAATAATTTGTATATGAATTACAATCTTAGTGGTTTTCTATCTCCTTTTTTAAGCATACCTAGTCATAATCAAAACCACATAAGCAAGTGTTTCCTCTTTCTCATTATCAGGCATGATTCAGAAGCACAGGAAATTTTTGATAGACACCGACCTATCAAGTGCCACATAATTCTAGCAAAAATTTACAGGAAAGATCTTAGAGGAAGTTAAATTGGATTATGAGGTGCTGTGGGTTGGATTTCCCTCTGTGGAAGTGTTACCGCTGCTGTCCCAGAAATCCCTAAGGAGCTAGGCAGCCATTTAGTGGGACTTTTACCCTGAGTAATGGGTTGCAGGAAAGATCTTGGCATTCCAAGTTCAGCTGGTACAGTGATGAGAATGATCTGGAAATTGTTGAGACGTCTGTCTGAATTGTTAAAGCCCAAAGAGGAAAGCTAAAAAAATAAATCTGTCCCATGGCAACCCCTGACTGAGAGGCACTGGTTGTGGTAGAACGGGAAAAGCCATCAGACTCACCGAGTCAAATGACAAAACACTTGTGAAGGCTGAAGTTATTAAGGCAGTTTCTACTAAATGCGTATTGTTTTGACAATGACAACTATTAGTTTCCTCATTTTATGGCTGCAGTACATTATCATGATGTATTTTCTTTACTTTGAACTTCTAAAAATTAATAAATAAAATCTATTTATGCAAGCTCAGTGAAGAACTTAGACATTTGGTAATTGGTATGTGCCACATTCTAGAGCAGTAGATGTCCAGTGCCTTCCTCATTTTTGTTGGTACCTCATATTTGTTTATTAACCATTTCAGAAATAAATCTTGTATCTGTAATTTCTAAAAAGTTCATTAAATGTTTTGCCAGGTGACTCCTGGCTGCCACCATATAGGATCAGGATGAAGCACTGATGACAAAGCATGCTTTCTATTACTGCTTCCCTTTTCCATCAGCTGGTGTGGGGTAGGTCTTTTGAAGTGCACACTGCTGTCAGCTGAAAGGATTATGAGATTCAAAATAGTTTTTCACTACTGTCAAGTCCAAATGGCTCCTTTGCTGTAATGCTGATATTGTTGATTGTCTACAGAGTCACAAACATGGCAGTGCTTGACCATGCCTCAGGGTTTGATCCCATATTTTCTTTAGATGTGTGTTGTGTGTAGATACTTAGTTGTGGTTTCTGCCTTCTCTCTGGCTGGGCTTCCCTGCCACCTCTTTGTGGTACCAGGAAGGTTTGTGCAAAAGCACAAACCGGTCAAAAAAAGAGGTCTACTTGAAAATTAGCTTTTTTTAGCCAGATCAGTTCTCTCACTGCCACCAGAATGCACAATCCTGACTACTCCTTGTCTGAGGGCTTCTTTTCAGTCTGTTCAGCAAGCTGTTTCAGCTTGCACCTAGACCTGACACATGGGAAGCACTGGAAACACTTAGCTGGGAACAGTAGGGGGAAGAGTGCCAGCACTGAAGTTTTAAATTGTCTTAAGCCCATCATAAAATCACACTCTCAGTTAACTAGAGTACATTGTGTGAGGTATGGAGCTCATTGTTGGACCAAATTTGTCAGCTGCTCAAGTGTACAGCATTTCTTGGTGGTTTTTTTTAAGGCAGTGTTCTATCTGCCCTTTTATAAAAAACATATTTTTGAGAATCTCAGCTTTGCATAGGAGTTGGATTTTAAGAAAATACAATACTTGCAATCAAAGGACTTTGAACCGTGTGCTGTTGGATGCAGCTTGAATGCTGACAGGCATTGTACAGCTTTTGATTTACTGGTGGTTGCTGATGGGAGTTTTACCGAATTGCTACACATTGCAGCTCTGTACAGAATCTGATATTAATACTAAAGATTGGTGTCTGGGTTCTTGCCAAGTACAATGATCCATATCTTTCTTTAGGAAAATTTTATGATCGGGAAGGACGTGCGTCTTTGCAAAGCTTAACTCTTCTCAAGTGGAAATCTGCAGCCATTTGGAGCACTGCTCTCTGTTTTTCAATTTTAGACCCTCTTCCCTTCCCTAGCCCCCTAAAAAGTGAGGCAACTCTTTTTTTTTTTTTTAGTTCTACATATAATATAAAATAACAATAAAACAAATTAATGGATTAGTTGAGCATTAATAATTGCTGTACCTTCCCTGTTTTTTCTCCACTGGACTGAATCTATCAGCAATATAGGTACATAAAGTCCTGTGCCTTACCCTGATGCCCAGGCCCAGTTTGGTAGCATCACCAAACTCACTGGGGCAAATCTTGTGAGCAGCAGCTCCCCATTGTGCTTCACTTCTCCACTCAGGGGTTTCTGATTACTGGTTCTTCATGTGTGTTTCTGAAAGACACAGAGTGACAATTACCAGCTGTTTTCCACAGATCAGGAATGCTTTTCAGGATCTCAAAAAAATTTTCCTTATTGTTTCTCTTAACAGTACTGGATCTCCTGTAAGAATTAATCTCTGATGAAGCCATTTGAGCCCCTTGATGGGCAAACAAGAGGTAGATTGTGGGTTTTGAGTGAGGACAGCTAAGCTAGTGAACACAGTTAGAAGATGCCAAATCATGTGAATCTGTTTTATGACATGGACACATGTGCAGACTGAAACTCCAAGAGAGCTCTTGAGTTGCGGTGAACTGTGTGGGAGGGAAGAGGGGAAATGACAACAGATGACAACCAGGAGAATATCCCTGAAGGCGTATGAGTACACGAGCATGTTGGGGTTCTTACTTTTCAGCAGGTTCGTAGCTAAATCTGTGGTTGAGGAGAGTATTGAAGTAAGACTTCAGTGCTCTCCAGAGAGTAAGGAAATGATAAGGATTTTTTTTTTTTAATTAAAATTCTGATTATTTCTGACACTGCTATTGCCAATGTAACATATGGTGTCAGCAACGTATTTTGAGGGAGGAGAACACCATGCAGCAAGAGTAAAGAGCTCATGGAGAAGACCACAGCATTGGCAGAAAAATCCTTATCTGGTGTATATCTGAGGAACTGCCAGGAAGTTTGCTTGCTTATAACCGTGGTGTGAAAACACCCACTGGTGGGTTCCTAGAGTTTGTCTGCATGAAGATCCGACACACAAACTTCTCAGAGTTGTGGGTCTTTTTTTGCTGGGTGCTTAATATACAGTAAAGCACAGCCTCTGCTTTCACGTGCTCCATAAAGCCTAGGTAGAAAACACAGAAATATCAAGGAGAAAGCTGTAGTGTCAGGGATGTGGGATTACACAGCCAGAAACCCCATGTGGTATTCCCGTCCCTTTATTTTTAGCCTGTTTTTGAAAGGGAACGTGGTGTGAACATGTACCATCTTTCTTCACAGAGACACTAACTTCCCACAGGTGTCCTTGGAACTGGATGAAAGGCAGTAGGACAAACTGGTTTTGTCTCCATGGAGAAAAAAGGCTGTTATATGAGTTCAAGATACCTCTTCTCCTAACCTACAGCTGGACAGTCAGCCCACAGGCAACTCACACATAGCTTTATACCAAGTGTGAACTGCTGCTCGTCTGCCAGGTAGTTAGGGGATAAGTGACAAAGCTGCAGTGGTGTGAATGAGGAGATGGGAGAAATAGGGACTGAGAGTATATCTGTGAGCTGAGGAGTCCTTGACTCTTCACCTTGCTATAAGCAGTCAGCAGCCTGACTAAAGGAATCAAGGAAGTTGGTTTTGAAGGATGTAAGAGAAGACATGACAATCACGTAGTTTAAGAGCACTTCTTCCATAACGCTTATCACAAAAGCACATCTCATTTGTTGACAAAGTGGTAGAGCAAGGTAAGATACTACAACAAGAATGATCTTCAAGGTAAGCATACAGGCCCTCAAACTTCCCCTCCAATTTTAGTTGCACAGCTGAGGCACCTAAAGATGGAAGTGGAGTTCCTTTGGTTCCCACTACACTTGTGGACAGTGATGGGCCTTATCTGAGATTTGATTCTGTCTCTCACCATGGACTACAAAAGGGCGGCCAGCTGGAGGAGACGTCTGTTGGCTACCTCACCTTCCATGGGCCACAAGGGCAGTTTCCTATGAAGAAGATGAGGGTCATATAGTTCTGAAGGCAAGCCAAGATGGCAATCCTAGACTGTGTGACTAGAAACCATAAACCGTAGGACTGCAAACAGGAGAGCGAGTGTCAGGGTGCAGCGACATGATCCACTCATGACAAGTACCCAGACCAACATAAGGGAGTGGGCAGGAGTGCATGGACAGGTGACTGGTGTGAGATGGCCCCTTTCAACAGCAGCATAAGTTCATCATGAAAGGTTACCCTTAGGCAGGTCAGGAGAATGTAGCTGGTGGGGTAGGGATGAGAATTCACTGGGGGCTGTAGCACAAGGGGGAGTTTCAGCACTTGCTGCACCATCCAGCCGCAAAGATATCACATGATGAGATCTGCCATTGCTTTTGCTTGATCATGCAAGGCCTCTGTGGGCATTAAGTATCACTTTGAGGTAAGATTAATTCCTGCAGGGTTGGCTGCATATTGTACACTAAGGGCAATGACACCTCATAAGACTGTTCATATTAATGTACCAGATAAAGCTTTTTATCTCCATCAGGCAGATAATGGGCTTAATTTTCCAGCTTTATTTTTGAGGATGTTTTTTGTTGGGTTTGGGTTTTTTGGGGTTTTTTTTGGTTCTACAGCAACTGGATAACAGCACAGAGAGCCTATATCGTGCCCATCTGGAGGAGCAGATTGACCATTATGGCATGTTTGTCAGCATCCTGGTCTGCTGTGCATTGTCTATACTGCCTTAGTACTGGTGGAGGAGTGAGCATCCTGGCACCATTACCTCCATTAGAGAACATTCAACTGCAGCTCCGCAGGAAAATGCTGCTCTGATGGGAGCGTGAAAGAGGTTTCTCTGCTTGTTGCTGTGCTCTGCAGAGAATATCCCCTTTTTTTACTGCTTCTGAGCATCCTTCATGAGTTGGAGGTGGTGTGCAAAGCAGGGCGTGCTGGGAAACACATTATCCCGCAGCCCTGCATTTGTCAGATGCTATTAAACAGCAGGGAAAAAGAATGGAGGAGCTGGTGAATCTGTCACATCCTGCTTGTTCAAAAAATTATTGATGCTGCATAATTCATCAAAGCATGACCTAGCGGTGGGTTCTGCTGCCAGAGGTGGCAAGTATACACTTCTGTTGCAGCTGCCCATAAAGCGATGCTCCCTGTTTATGAAAATAGCCTCAGTCTTTGTGTCTGCCCATGAGCCTTTCAATTAACACACCTAAAAAGGTCGGTCTTGCCTTGAACTCAGATAAAATGTGAAGGTCCTGCTCAGTGAGAAACGCTACCATATTGATATTTCTTTGAGTTCTGGAATGGGATTGAAATAGTGAAATATTGACATTTTCTGTGCAACAGAAATCTCAGGAAGTTTCAGTTAGGAAATATAGTGCTTTTTTTCTGACAGTATTTATACAATGATTTTTTTTTTTTACATTCCTACAATTAAAATATTCTGATTTATTAACAATGAAAAAAGCATGCTGATCCATAGTGTTCAGGTTTGAATAATTTCATTATCTCCTGATAGCAATTATTTCCTGATAATGAAACACTTCTTGATGGGAGTTGCAATTCAGGAGCTTGGTGCATTTTGACCCTCTCCCATTGCCTGCTTTACATCTCCTGCAGTGCGTCGTGCAAGCTGGTCAGAATGAAATGTGAAATCTTAATGCCTGATGTAGTGATAAAGGAATCTAGTCTGTACGGTGTCAGGGAGGTTCAGGCATTGGTTCCCATGAAGCAGCACGCCTCAGTGGGAAATTGGAAGTTCCTGTTCCACTGTTCAGATTCTCAATGCAATATTGTGGGTCAGCTAAAAAAAATATATTTATGTCAAGTATTTATAGGTTGAATACTTCCTCTGAGTTTCTCAGATAAAAGATTGAAAATGTAGGTGGCTAGAAAATTGAAAATATCTGCCACGGTTTGGAAATGCACTTTCCCATGCACAAACTGGGGCCAGGATCCAGTCTGCCTGAAATCTCTCTTTGCCATAGATTCCACCCCAGCTCATATACTTACCAGGTTTGCCTAACCCTGTAGGTAACTCTTCATTAAACATCTGCTGTTGAGTCTGAGACGTCTTTGGGTCCTTATCTTGATTCACCAACAGAGGGTTGGGAGAGATGTTTCAGGGAGACAGATACTTGTCTCCTTCCTGAGCTCTGCTATGGGCTGGTTTTAGGCAGTCAGTGGATTTCCAGCCACGTCTGCTGGAGAAGCCTGGAAAATCAGATGTCATCAAGACTGCTGAAGGTGGTGACTTCTCCTGAAATAAAAAAGTGGTTGGAGCACTGCTCCAAGAAGGGACAGGTCCTCATGAAGGGCAGCTTGAGGGGGATTGCAACCTGGGCCTCTTACAGCATAGAAGAAGGACCAGCCTGCCAGGTCGTGTCCAGATAACCCAGGAACTGTTCTGCTGGAGCCAGGTGTGCAAGAGTCCTGGGGTCAAAAAAGCAAAGCAAGAGGGAGACTTCGAACAGCCTGCCCAGGGAGGTGGTGGAATCGCCATCCCTGGAGGTATTTAAGAAATGTGTAGACATCGCTCTTCAGAGCATGCTCTAGTGCCCAAGATTATTGGTTTGTGGTGGGGTGTTGT
>JAOXJM010000001.1:181272700-181296415 GCA_026413425.1 Tringa solitaria
CAGGCTAAAGAGTCCCAGCTCTGTCAGCCTTTCCTCATAAGGGAGATGCTCCAATCCCTTAATCATCTTTGTTGCCCTGTCGGTCAATAAAGCTTGACCCTGTTGGTCCTGGCAGTTCTGCGGTGGGTGGCCTGTCCCCAGGTAGGAGGGGGCGCAGGGTGAAACCCCACTTCTTCCACACAGCCCTAACCCCTTTCTGTGACTTGCTAAAAATATGTTTCATAGCACACCACAAAATCAGCTCAGGGTGGTTACTCAAGGTTGACCCTACCTGGACATTTTTTCTTTCTCCACTTTTTTTCCAGCTCTTGAGTCCTAGGTAAATCAAGGGCAGGGAAATCTCCACGGATACGTACCTTTTTGTGTGTTTTTGAACCACCATTTGATTTCCACCACTGCAGTCATCATGGTAACCTCACTCTTTGCCTCTGATGGAAGTCTTGTGGCAGTGTTAGCAATACTTTGGAAAGCCATTGGCAACGTCTTTTCAACCTGGGAGCCCCGCTTATAACCTAGCTCATTGTAGTTTCCCCTTCAAGTGGCTGCTTGCTGCCTTTCATTTCTTGCTTTAATTGCCATCACTTCTACCTGTAAATAGTGCCACAGTGAAACTATGTTTAATACGTTTACTTAAAACTAGATGGCTGTCAAATTAGTTTTTTGTCAATTAGTTATCAAGTCAAAAAAGCTTATAGATTTCTTTGCTAGGCTCTACCTGATATTGCAATTTATCTATTTATCTATTTCCCTCTGTGACTTGAGTATTCTTTTCTTCAGAGTACGCTCTAAAACTTCTCAAAGACGGACCTAAAATTTCCCAAATCACTTTCTTTTCTTTATAAATATACTTCTGCTTTCCAGTATTGTTACACAACTGAATCTACAGGTCTATTAAAAATCTTTGCTGATACATTTGCAATTTCACATCCAAATTCTTTTTGTATTCTGGAGTGACGATCATCCAGGCCCCAGGTTGTCATTTGTCTCTCTCAAGTAGTTTAAACTTTGTTTTGGTCTCTGGTGTTGTAATACCTCCTGTTCTTTCTTAATTTCCTTTAGGAACCCCATGGTTACCCTTTGCTATATCATCAGATTATTTCTTTCCCATCAGTTCCAGTAAATAATTGGGATGATTCTAAAAAAAATTAAATTCAGTGTTCAGCAGCACTATTCTTCCTTCTTTTTTCTCTTGCTTATATGGCTAAAACATTTTCTTTTTCTGTGCAACAGTCACATGAGGCAGGCAGTTGGCCAGTCATTATTTCTATGCCTATTTATCTCCAAACCATAATCCACCTGGCTAAGGAACCACTTTTCCCGCTCTATGCAAGCTTGTCCTTACTGTTACATCTTTCTTTATGGTGTTTCTTCTTCTGGGCCATCTGTGGTGTGTCCCCCACACTTCTTCCTCCTGTTGGTATTGGCAGCTCTTGAGTGCATTCAAACCTCAGACTTGGAGCATTCATAGAAACATAGAATCATAGAATGTTTAGAGTTGGAAAGGACCTTAAAGATCATTTAGTTCCTGCCCCCCTGCCATGGGGTAGGGACACCTTCCACTAGGCCAGGTTGCTCAAAGCCCCATCCAGCCTGGCCTTGAACGCTTTCAGGGATGGGGCATCTGCAGCTTCCCTGGGTAACCTGTTCCAGTGTCTCACCACCCTCACAGTAAAGACTTTTTTCCTAATATGTAATCTGAATCTCCCCTCTTTCAGTTTAAAACCATTACCTCTCATCCTATTG
Source organism: Tringa solitaria (assembly GCA_026413425.1). Lineage (NCBI taxonomy): Eukaryota > Metazoa > Chordata > Aves > Charadriiformes > Scolopacidae > Tringa > Tringa solitaria. Next base: position 181,274,444 of record JAOXJM010000001.1, read on the forward strand.
TGACACACCCTGATTAAGTGTCCCTCCCCATCTCTCCTGCAGGCCCCCTTTAGGTACTGGAAGACTATTATAAGGTCTCCCTGGAGCCTTCTCTTCTCCGGGCTGGACAAGCCCAACTCCCTCAGCCTGTCTTCATAGGAGAGGTGCTCCATCCCTCTGACCATCTTCGTGGCACTCCTCTGGACTCACTCCAACAGGTCCATGTCCTTCTTATGCTGAGGGCTCCAGAGCTGAACCCAGTACTCTGGGTAGGGTCACACAAGAGCAGAGTAGAGCGGCAGAGTCATCTCCCTTGACCTGCCTGCCACACTTAGCTTAGTTTCCAGGAGGATCTGCTCCATGATTCCCATCCTCTTGGAGTCTTTTATAAGTTAATTGACTTTACTCAGGAGTGCAGAGTTTCCACTTCCAAAACCCTACACCATATCTTCCGTGTTGTTGAATAACATAAACTACTACATCAACTCATGATCTTTCAGCCCTGGCCGACTTTGTATCACCAGCTCACCACAGGGGCTTTGCTACTCATAATATCTGGAATAGCCTCACCCTTTGTTGGTTTGTGAGCTGTTTGGGTAAACAAACACGTTTCTTGGGACTAACACACACCTATTAGCTCAGGAACAGGCTTTTTCTGTGAACTTTCTTTTAGAAGAGTGAGATAGAAACATGAGAGGCCTAAAATGACAGAAGGCAAGGGCTGCCAGTGCTTGTACAAGTGGGCATCTCAGGTAAAAACCAGTTCAGCAGCTGAGCTGTATTGACTGATCATATATTTGCTCCTGAGCCCTTGAAAACTTGGTGTGAAATCATGAGTTCTGCTTGTCTGACCATTTTCCTACACACAAGAACTCCATCCTATCATCCTTACATAGGTAGCTGGAGTGTTAAATACGCTCACAGAAAAGGAAAGTTAACCAAAATACTGGGATTACATTTTCATCTGATCTGAAATGTGTGAGCTCTGTGCAGCTGGAGGGACTTTTGAGGGAAGTTGAAATGGGAGGGATCGTTTAAAATTTGCGGGTTGTCAGATTTGATAGGACCATTTCAGTCTGTGTCCCTAGAAATGCTAGAAAGATTTCTAACAAATCAGTTTTAAATTAATACATAAGACAGGTTCAGTACAAAAAAAAAAAAAAGACTTAAACAAAACATCAGAGGCAGGAGATAACTTTCCTTCATTATTAAATGACAGCAGCTGTCTCCCATTGGGATCCAAAACACAGAGCAAGAAAGATTAGCTGTGGCCTGTTATTGTCTTAGCATTTACAACATTATTTATCCTTTTAACATGGCCACACAGAACAAATCAGCCTGGGGACAATTAACACTGCTCTAAGAAAATGTCAACATTACTGTGTACACATGCCTTTTAAACACTGCAGTTATTTTACATATTCATTTTTCCAACCAATTTGTTAACCATATTTGAATACTGATTTAGCATATATATAATCCTTATGGGATGCTCAAAATCAGTTCAAGTTAGGAACACTAAATTCTGACTTAATAATTTCAAGTCTTTGATTTTCTTTCTAATTAACAAGGACTGTGTAACCTTTGTGCAGAACGTGTTGACTTCGAAATATCAGCATGCCCACAAATTAAACGTCCAGTGCACTATGAATGTAAAACTTCCCTGCTTGCCCATTACAAATCAGAAGGTCTTTTCCCAGCAAACAATCCCTGTGCTAGGAGGTGGGTTTAACAGCGCAATTCCCAGTCCATATTACATGGTGGAAGGGCTAATCTAAGAGCCTAAAATTTAATCTAGCAGAATAATCAACACTTAAGGAATTCTATTTAGTCCATATCTGCAAAACTAACAAATGTTGTACACTAAACATTTGAGACATCCTATAGCTATGTATTTATTGGCAAATATTTAGACATTATGGACATGAGTTATATATATTCAGCCATTTATAACCCCTGATCCAGAAAGCATATCTACCCTTGAAGATACAACTACCACAGCTGGGTAAATTTATTGGATTAACAGATGAAAAAATAAGAATGTAAAATTGTGATAATGAATCTATTCTACTGTATAACAGAGTCCATTAGAAAGGCCTGGATTAATTATTCTTCGACATATGGAACTAAAATGGTACTTTTAAATGGCTGTTACAAATTGTTGCATAACTAATTACAAGTTTGGAAGCCCATCAGCTTTTACTTTTCAGACTAGTTTTTATAACCTTCATCTGATCTTTGTGTCTAGATTTTCAAAAATAATAGATTTGGTGCATAAATAAGCATAAGCCTAACTACGTTACTGTTTAATGTAACTATTTGTTTTTTGAAATAAGCTTAAAACTGATTTTTAAAGGTAGTAAAGATGGAAACATGAGGCAAATTAGGTTTCACTGAATTAAACAGCACACTTCATTTAGTTTTTCTGATTTCTATCAATAGTGAATTTTTCGTGAAAGATATTTAAAAATTGTACATTTACTCAAAGAACAAGCATTGCCAGAAAAGTCACCATAAATTTACTGTCATTGCCTCAGTAATGTTTTTTAAACTCTGAGCAAGGAGGACAGCTACTATATGAGACAGTAATAAAATATCTATTCTCTGTTGAGACAGTGCTCCAGGTACTGTTACTTTCATTAGCATTTTTCTGCCAAGGTATATCTATGTATTGATATCACACAATCATCTCTGTCCACATGGGCCACTGTTTTGAGTTAAAAGCAACCTGACCTTGCTGCCAGGGCCTGTGTGCTAGAGACAACCCCTTATACCCCATCACTGCTCTTCTGAACCATCTGCTGACCCAGGCTTGAGTTGTGGGTTGGGGATTATTTTTTTTTTTCCCCCACTTGAATTATGAAATAAGATCTATATTTGCCCACCTACAGGCCAATTCCAGACTGCAGCTCAGGAGGCTTTCAACGTGGTCGAGTTACCTTACCTGGGGGAGAAACTCAGCATGTTCCTCGTGCTTCCCAGCCACAAAGGAACGTCTTTGTCCCAGGTTGAGTCTCACCTTTCTGCCAAAACTATAAACCTCTGGGCCAACAGCTTAAAGAGAACGAAGATGGACATTTTTCTCCCTAGGTAAGCAATATTAATAGTGCTAGGTAGCTTCACTGCTTCAGTTGTCAGAATTCTGTGTGATAGCACTGATGACAGCAATGCGTGAGATAAAAACAAATGAGATGCTTTCAGTTTTGTTATTTATCACATGATCAGAAAAGCTCTAACCCTCTCTTAAGCCATGAAGAGGTAAGCTGGGAATGCCCAAACTTTCTGGTATACTCTGTACTGTTTAAAAACCAAATATTTCATTTGATTCTACAGCTTTTATTAAAAATTTGTTTGGGGTACAGCAATCCTTTTAAAATCTGAAAAGAGAGAAATGTTCCTGGCCCTTTCCCACTCCCTTTTTCTCTTTATAAAGGTAAATATGTTACCTTTAAAAGAAATGCAATAACATATTTTTATAACTTGCTAGTATACAACAGAAGTACTCTACAAAGAACCTGGGGCCCCCCACCAGTCCTACCCATCTTTCTGTGCACAAAGCAAGTTTCAGCCATCCGTTTTCCACATTATTCATTCACCGTTGCTAGCAAATGCATACATCCTGGAGCTATTTTCTCTCAGCTATTCAAATAAAATTGCATAGCAGGAGGAATCAGGTGCAGGAGAGCCTTTTGTGGCTGTACCTATTGTAAGGATCAGCATGGAAGGGCTTCATTACACATCTCTTACAATACATTCCCTGCGTTAATGAAGTGCTGAAAAACAATTTGTACACTAATACTCTTTCTCTCCAAGCTAATCTTTTGCAAGCGTTTCAAAGGGCCCTTCGCTATGGCCAAAAAGACTGTTAAAAAGAGGACACTTGCAGAAATGCAGATTTCTTGTGTCAAGAAGACTGAGAGGGGGTCTGATTGCAATAGATGGAGGCAGGGGATTCCTTCTGTTAACATCTTCAGGTGAAGATGAGTCTCTTTTCTGCAAAGTACCCTTAATCAGACAGAAGGCATTCACAGAAATAGACAGATGAAATGCAAAGGCTTGAAATAAATTACACGTATTCCACCTTTTAGCTCTATGGAACCACAAATCCAACATTTAAATAAAATCTACCATATTAATTTCAGGTTCACTATTCAAAGCCTTTTTGACCTAAAGACAGTTTTTTCTGCCTTGGGAATTAGAGACGCATTTGATCCCGTCACTGCTAATTTTAAAGGTATTTCAGGTAAGAGGTTTGACTGAATAAAAAATGATCACTGTCCCAATAGTTGTAGACTCTTACATTTGAATGATTCAGTAGACCTGGGCCTTCTGAACTGATTTTACTTCTTTCTCTGTGGACCTCAAATACAATTCACACTCAACTTTTCTACTTGATTATTGGCAATTGTATTTTGAGCTGTTGTTTTGTAGGAAAGAGGAATCTGAAAGGGCCAGGGCTGATTTTGGTCGTGCTTTTTTTTTTCTTTAACATTAAAACTGGGAAGGCAGTGTAGGCCTGGAAAATCGATATTCATTCAGAGATTTAGGATGCTTCAATAAAACTTGCATTCCTATGTTTGTTTTATAAATAGTTATTTAACAGTTAGGGAGGCTGGTCCAACAGGTCTGTATTCCAACTCTTGACACTGCAAACCAATGCTGACACATGTCCATGCTCCCTTGTTTTGCTAATCCAGTGACCAGCGGACTGAATTATACTTTCCCTTTGCTAAAACACTAGCATTATGATTGTAAACTCTCTTGGGTCTGGAAGCCTTAAATCATCCCACTTATTGGAAAATTTTTATCCCCATTTAATATTAAATACTAAAAGTAACATAAATTATTTCACCTTAGTCATTTCTGCTCAAAGACTCCGAGTGGTAACTGCCCAGAGAGATGGCAGAGTTCACGCAATTCTTGTGCATGTGAGTAAAGAAATGGAGGTACAACAAGAAGAAATAGCTCCAATTTAAAAAAAGCTGGTTTTACAGAAAAGTTGCTTTCCTGGAACAAACCTCAGAAGGCACGTTACTTACGTGGGGATTTTTATACCCCTTTAACTGCATTGTTTTATTGCAGTACATATCTCAGACTGCAAAGAGATGCACATTAAAATAATTTGTCATTGCTCACTTACTTGTTAAAACCTGCTCCTTCGTTTATTGTAAACTAATGTCAATATGCTGATAAAGTCCACAAGGATGCATTTTACAAAGTTAACATCTATTGCAATAAGATAAATACTCTGAGGAAATTAGTCTCCATCACAAATAAACTCATTTAGCAGCTGCTTTCTTACGTAAGCAACTCGGTGGCTTTCTGCTTTGCATCATATAGGGCAAGGCTTGTAAAAGTATTCGATCCTGCCTGTGGCAGGTTTATGGAGGAAAGGATATGTTGAGGTCCTCCTCAGTTCTACTCTTACACTACTCAGTTATGTATCATAATAGAAGGTTTATAACTGTGATGGTCCAAGAGTTACATGAGGCAGAGTTTATAAGGAAGGTTTATCTTTTATTTCACCAATAGATACAGTTGGGAAAAGAACAGGTAAGTTTTCAGTTCTTATTCCGTATGAAGGAGTAGCCATAATTTTTAGAATATTTACTCTCAGATCACATTTAGCAAAGAAATATCTTCATTTCAGACCTGGAATAGCTTCTCTATGCCTGAAAACTTCTATTTTCTTCCCTCCAAAATATGTTAGATTTATCCAGTTAAAAAAAATTCTGCCTCTATTCCATTTTGTTTTGCTTGTTTCCATTCTAGATTTTTTGACTCGACAGAATTCAGATAGAAACAGATAAAATGGTCTTCTAGTATTTCCTTGTTTTCGCCTATATGTCAGACTCCATCCTCAGATTCAGACAAGAAAGAAAAAAGACCTCTCAACCTTCCCTGTTTTCTGCCCTGTGCAGCCAGTTGGGAAAAAGCAGACTTGTAACACTCTCCTTGGCATCTTTCTAAAATTCATTTTTTCCAAGCTCCATTTTATGTCACGGGCCTACTGTTTCTTCATGAAGAGTGTTTTTTTCTGCAGTTTCCCTTCCAACAGTTCCTCAATTGATTCATTGTCCCCACTGTGTTAATTAGTTTCTGCTCTCACCACGTTATCTTGCTTTCCACCACAACCTGGAGACCTCTCAAACTAGTAATTCCCATTCAGCATGCAGTCCGCTATCATCCATACAGTCATACAAATGAATGAATAGGTAAATAGAGGTAGAAATGATGGAGAAGGTGTCCCTGTACTGTGTCCAAGCAATGCTCTTCTGTAGCGTGAGCCCAACTCCCACCACTGGACAGTGGAAATGGGCCAGGTTGCAGCTGGCTCCGTCAGCAGGAACGTGAGGACACCTCACAGCTCTTCCAGGTTTACACCGATAAAAACACAGTCAAAATCTTATCATTCCCCCAGATTAAAAAGCATACCTGAATTATGAGAAGTCAATAGCAGAAATGCCTTTAAGCAGAAAAATATTCCATCTTTGCATTCACAATAGCGATTGTTTACTAAGAAGTTCACTGCTTGTCCGAAAGTCGGTTTCATGTAGAAGTCTGAGGTACCTGGGCCATCAAGGAAGCTGCGTCCTGACAAAGGACACAGTTAGGCAAATAGATTCAAGACACAGACGGGCATTTTAGCTTGTTCCCCAACTTGCCTGCAGATAACGTCACGCTGGTCCAAAAGCCGTATCAGTCACACTATCTCAGCTACATGCTGAGCTAAAAAGTCCTCCATACCAAGCTAGCTTAGATGTTCAGACTATGCTCATACATACCAGGCACATGTATGAAAAATCAGGAGCTGAGTCAAAATTAGAACTGAGGATCTTCTAATGCAGAAGCCAGATACAGAAAAAGGAACTGGAAGGGAGGCGTGCACCGTGCTGTCTTTCCAAACGTGATGTGGTGAAGGAACCAATGGAAAGAATTTGCAACAGAAAAAAAAGCTAATAACATCACAATGTACTGTTTTCAGTATACTGTCATTGAATTGGTTGCCCAGGTGAAATACTTAACAGTTATGTGACCCTTAGATTCTGCAGAAAAAAGGTGAAAGCATTTTGAATTTAAAAAAAAAAATGGTTTCTGCAATGGAATTCGAAAAATAACTACTATATTAACTTCTGGGGTTTTTTGCAGAGCAAGGTAGTCTTTACCTTGCAGAAGCTATTCACAAAGCAGAGATTGAAGTAACAGAAGATGGTACAAGGGCATCAGGAGCTACAGGTAAATCAAATACAGAAACTTGACTTTTCACTTCTGAAAATTATCACTACAGAAACAAGTACCAGTCTTTTATTTAAGGCAAAGAAAAAAAAAAAGCAGCATGGTAGCATTTCAATGTATGCCTAACCTAAATTCAAATTTTTATATTTAACACTCTACCATTTTACTTTTGTAATTGTTCATAAGAACTCTTAAAACTCTTCCCTTTCCTTGTTTGATCTTAGACTAACATATAAACACTCAAGTGAAAATCAGCTTTACCAGCCCAGGGAAAGTTCAGTTGAAGAAAACAAACCAGTTCTTCTTCTGTTGGTCAAATCTGTTTCCTCAGATGATGAAAGCAAAGACTGAAAAAAGGCTACTAATGTTTTGGTTTTTGAAGATGATCTCTTTGGCAGTATTGGAGGTCATTATGGTAAAGGTTTGTCTTCATGACAACGAAGACAGACTTGTTTCTTATGTACTTTAAGGTGTGGCCTTTGTGTGCAGTAGTTTCTGCCAACAGATCATTTCCAAGTGAGCAGCTGGGGCTGCCTGAACGGTGAGATTCGGAGTAAAATCTCAGCTATGGACCAAAGAGTCAATAAACAACCTTCCTAAGCTGAATGACACCTCAAGAGAAATCCACCATCACAACTTAAATAAAACAGGGGAAGTAAAATTACAGAGCTATGCCATCCCCATTTTTAGTTTTGTCACACGAGCTTTATCAAAGGCAGCCTCTGCTTTTTTGTTTCCGTTTCGGAAATGCTCTGGAGATGCTACAAGTCAGTGAAAGGCAACAGCCGCCCTAGCCCCCCGCACGGAGTAGGTAGGCATTACTGCCACTTGCTTCTCTTCACAAGCTGAACACGTCCTCAACCCGTTCAAATGTCAGCCCAGCAGAAGGGTGTTGGTTAACCACATCTCTCTGCTTCCCTGGGCTGCTCTGACTGTAGATGTGCTCCACGCACACGTTGCAAACGCTGGTGGTCCCTGACTTCAGACGAGGGCAAGACCTGGGCCTCTCCCATCTCTCCTGCTTGCCTCCTTTCTTTCAGAAGGAAATCCAAAGGCAGGTAGGGAGAGCGCTGCAGTGCAGCCCACAGTCAGGATGCTAAAAGGAACCCGAGCACACCTGATGTGGTGTAGCATTCTTCTAGCAACAACTTTGAATAAGGCACACGCTGTACATATGTGGGTGTACAGTGAAAATTTGACATAACCACAGAGCTGTACAGTTTTAATTTATGACAATTATCATCTCTACAGGGGCACCAGCATTTTTAGTAATTTTTCCAGTAATCCCATACAAAATAAAAGCTTTTAGGTGGCTTCAATTACATACTAAAGACTAAGGGTAATAGCAATCAGACATCATTTATCCCATTGAAACCAATGCCAAAGTTCCCCTTAACTCCAGCCAGACCAAGCTGAGAAGTTGATTTTAAAGGGTATGTTTATTGTTTACTTTAAAAGCTCTGGATCTAGTCATCACAGAATGCCTTTAAAGCTAAAGCAGGCACTTTTTTAGGTGCACTGAAATAGTGCCACTCAAACTAGTTTTACTGAATCTTACTTGAATTTTCAATTGAATTTGATTGTTTTAAGTGCTTATTAAAAAATGAGCCAAATCTGGGGGGTTTAGTATTTTGGGTTTTTTTGACAATGTATAATGTTCTTAATACTATAGAGCTACAAGGAAGAACTTATTTAAATAAGACGTATTTTAAGAATAGCTGAGCCATCATAATTCTTAAGGACTCTTTATTTAATTAACCCAGAACCAGAGAGGGGAAGGACAATCATAAATTGAGATTGGGGATACTTGGGTTTTGTTGAGAGTTCCAACTCCAGGATGATGTAGGTATTTCTCTCCCATTTAGAAAAGGGACCACATTTGTACCTTGCTTATCTTTTTTACCACAACAGCACAGGTAGGAATTGGCCAACAGGTTATAGCATGGTATGACTTCAGCAGAGTTGGGGCTGTGATAACAACAAAGAATCTATTACCTTTGAAATCCAAAGCCAGATAAGACTCAACTTCAGCAACGAAAGACACCCGAATCACTCGTGTGCCATCTCACAACACTTGACTTGTTTGTTCACCCCAGACTGTTTTCTCTGTTGGATAAAATTGTTGTTTCATTCTTAGAGCAGAGGAGCAACTCAAAACTCAAGGTACTGAACATCAGAGCTGGAGGGCACTGACAAAGATGGAATGAAAATGGACACGTTTTACTAATGTTTTCTGTTGTATTACAGCAATGGTATTACTAAAAAGATCTCGAACGCCTATTGTCAAGGCAGACAGACCTTTCACGTTTTTCCTGAGACAAGCTAACACAGGTAGGCACGCTCTCTCTTTCAGTAGCGGAATCCTTAACAAATAGCACCGAAATCAATAAGAAGTTCTTTGTAAATAGCGTGCCATTCTTTAGTCCAGGAAATTTCAACAGGCACAGGAACAGTGGGTGTAGGAGTTTTAAAGCACAGAGTTTAATTTCTTTATAAAGAATGCATGACAGTCATAGAAGTCAGGGAAGCCAGATCAGAACTCTTCTATGTAAATGCAGTATGTGCTCAGAAGATATTTCTACCATAATTATAGGCACTAGAAAGTTCTTACAGATCTTAAATGTCTCAGGAGTAGGGACTGACCTCCACAGGGCAATTCAGATTACAAATGGGTTGGATCAGCTGAATTCATAGCTGAAGAAGTTAAAATATAAATCTTTTCCTATAAATGAAACTTCTTCATGCCTAGGCAGATGGCACACAGCAGAGACTTCTGCCTGCAGGCAGCAGGACTCCAGCGCCTGAAACTCCCTGCATTAATTCCTACCTCAGCACTTTCTAGGCTGATAACTCAGAAATTCTGAAGACCAACAATGTTAATGTCTGGCTACAGCTCAGAATACGCAGAAGCAGTCCCTTAAGTTCCCTTTGAAGGAGAGGCAAGCTAACAGCAATACAAACAACTGAACCACAAATTCAACGAATCTGAGGCAGTGATTTCATTCTAGAGGTTGTAATAAGCTTTTCTGTAATTACAATATTAACACAAAGGAATGAATTCAGGCTCTGTTTTGCTCAGTTCAGAAGTGATTCTTTAGTCAACAGTTTAGGTAAGTTTTTAGCAAATTTCTGGTTTGGGTTACCAACTCTTTGGAAAGGCCTTTGATTTTAATACACAAGTGTTCAAATTATTCTAAGGCAAGCAGGCAACTGCAGACTATTTTTTCATACAAGCAATGAATGATCACAAATCTGACAGCTCCGTGCCTAATTTATGTATTTAAACTGTACTACACTTTGCAAATGTGGTTCCAAAATGAAATAATGTTAATATTGTTTTTATTTACAGGTTCAGTACTCTTTATAGGAAGAGTTACAAATCCTTCGTAATAAACACTAGAAAAATACACTGTCTTCTATTCCTCCTATGATGAGCTTTCCTTCAATGAAATTAAAGGCTACGTTATATGTATTTATTAAAAGAGTTTTAAACAATACCACTTTTGCAAGAGCAAGAGTGAGCAAGTCTTCCACTACCTTAATCCTTTGTAAACACAGTTGGAAATTTACAGCTGTCTAGGAATCATTAGCACCGCAACTCCAGCAAAGATATTAAGCATATAACCATGTGAGAAAAAAATGAACAGATTTTGCTACCAAAATGTTTAAGAATATGGGCCAACAGGTTCTGCTCAACTTCTTCATCATGGCTAAAACAGTCAACTTGACTGTTGCTGAGTATGTAGGTCACCCGAAAGAAAGCATCCCACAAGAAAAACTTTGTGATATATTGTGATATGTTATTTTTCAAGCACAACTTTATTTCCCTGTCCTGAAGTCAAAAACTTAAGAACAAAATAGAAGTTCAGTCTGGTCCTGGACTTAGATATAATCCAGTTGAGATAATAAGGTAAGAAGCAAACAGCAAAATGCTGTGAAAAGGAAATCAAGTTGAGAAGCTGTTTCAAAACTGACAGAACAGGAAGCAGAAATACCAACTCAATCAGTGATCAAAAAATATTATTGCTAAAAAAGGTAGCAGTACTACCTTTACTACCTTTTATTTCACTTTTTTTTTTAATAAAACATTAACACAGCATAGAATGGGCATTCCTGAAGAACACTGAATGAGGCTAAAAGCCTCTAGATAACGCTATTTTCAGCATCTTGACAAAAGTTGGGATACAGTGAGTGTTTTAGTACAAGATTCAGCAACTCCTGGCACAAATATCAAAAGCCCAGGCCCATGAACATTTTGGGTGAAGACTGCAAATCACTGACACCTAGGAAAAGCATCAGAGGGGAGCTACCCTCACCGAATCAAACAAAGCTTTCCTGAAGTTAGGAGCATCTAGCACAGATTAAAGACATGGCCAATAAAACATTCAGTGATCTTCTGCGTCCAAGAAGCAGCACCTTCTGGTTGTTGCAGCATTTATAAACATGTAAAAACTTCTGACATTAAAACTCTGTGCAGAATTCCTCGAAGGCTACTGACCCCTGCATTACTATACTGTATCCTCACAAAACTGCAGATTTTGTCATTGCTGTGGATGTGCATAAAGTACAGCAGTTTGTTACACCAGTCACCAAATAGTGAAGCACAAAGTACACAAAGCCACAGGGTATCATCCTACCATAGATGTGATTCAGCATTAGATTCCTTTGACTCATTCTCCGATTAATAAATGAATACCCAGTGATACAAACCGTCTCTTCATTCTTTCACACTGATATTAGAATACAGAAGCTCTGGAAAGGGAAGGCAAAATGAACCAATCCAATAAAAACTGAACTCAATCCGACACAAAGATTAAAATAGAGTTTTTATTGATGGAATAACAAAAGTGCCTTTCTTAAATATTTTTCAAAATACATTTATACAACTTACAATAATATATCCAAAATAACTGTATATACAAAACATTACCTTGTTTAATGTATGTGCTTTTTTTTTTTTTTAAAATTACAAAGCAACTTTTTGGCAAAGTTCAACCTTAAGAGGTGATAGTTTTGAAGGTCGGATTAAGAAAAATAGAACCTGAGGGAAAGTGACACAAGTCCATGACAAGCAAGAAGTTCTCCATTTAGTTAAATAAAAATGTTTTTGTGGTATTTTTCACATTACAAAAATAACAGAAGTGAAGAAAAAAAAAAGATGATGGATACTTTCCTCATCATTTTATAGAGCAGCTTCTTGTTCTTTCAGGTATAAGAACTTGAGATAAGAGTGCATGTCAAAAATGAATGCAAGTAAGGACAGCAGTGCCCTGCTGTGGCTTTCTCTTGTGTGCAGTGTGTCTTAGCTGCTGTTGATATGATTGACCTGATTGGATCTGCGATGGATTTCTTCCAGAAAACTCTCAAGCTGTTCTATCAGCATTCGTTTTTTAAACCTGTATTTAAAAGAAAGCATAATAATGGATGCATACAGTAATACATGAAACGTTGTTCACAAAACTTCTACTGAATCATGGAAACGTCACTTATTTTAGGTTCAGTGCACAGTGACATTATAAGTACCTCATGTATAAAGATTGTCTCCTAAAGTTCTGGTAAACTATTAACTTGCTATTCCATTTAATGAGAGAATTCAAAACTGTGCTTACTACAGTTTATTCTAGCACCTTGCTGAACATCACCTAGCCCTCAGAAAGTCAGGAAAAAGAGTTAAGTGTTTGCTATTTCCAGAAGTAAATTTCTGAAGTACAGAAATAACCTACGTGCCAAAAGGACTATAATCCTAAAGTTGACAATAGGTTTTAGGGATTATTTGCATGCCTCCATGGCACATTCACAGAAGTTAAGTGAAGTTGGTACTGGTGAAGGAATAGCCATTACATAGTGCACAGCAAGTTTCCCAAGAAGAAAACACAAATTAAAAGTTTGAGAAAGAAGTTAAAGAAAATACAGATGTAATCCCTACCTGGAGTCTCTGCAATTCTATTCCCTATTGATTACATAAATTTGACCAGCAGACCATTTTGTCACCTTTGCTTACAGCCCTGCCTCGGTACACACAGCTCCTTGCTGTTCCAGCCAGCCCTCCCCCTCGCAACACTTCTGCGTCCAAGAAGCCACTTATCAGTGCTTTGGCAGCCATACACATACTCAAAGATCAGCAGCAATGAAGAGATCACCCACTTTCTCAACTCAGTACTATTCACCCAAGTTCAGTCCTATCACCCCATTAAACCCCAAGCAAAAGCCTCTAGTCCTAGTCAGACCTCCCAGTCCATGTTCTTTGCTCACAGAAACACGGCATCTGCCCTAATTCCCAAAGCACAGACTTCCCCACAATCCCAGTTTGACTATGGGGAAACAAGTTCCCATTTCCAGTCACTATCTCATTGAATCCCCATGCTCTGGGCCCTTACCCAACCTTCTCATCACAGTTCTCCACAGTAATCCCATGGAAAACCCACACTTCAAGTACTGGTTCCCCTCTGTTCTTCCTCATTGCTTTCACAACTGCTCCCTGCTTGTTGAAAAGCATTAACCTGGGAAATACATAATTATTCCTTCTCATTCCCTCTAGTAAAAGTCACATTATTTAAGCTAGCAGCAAAATGCTTTAATATAGTATATCCTAGTAAAAATTTAACATGCTTATATTCTGGACAATGTTATTTTCCAGAATACCTTCAAGCCCCTCTGAGTGGCTGTACAAGTTAACGGCAGACCGTTTCCTAGAAACTTAAAACCTGGTGGAAGGTGGGAAAAAAACCACATTGCTAACTATTCTCACATTACTGTTGGCACAAGAATTCAGGTTTACAGTGCACTATGCCCAGCCCCTCACTACATCTCACTGGAAGTTCTTTTCCAAATGATGAACCCTACAGCAAGCAATTTTTTTTCCAAGGCAATAGAAACAAGTTATCACATTAAATAATACTGTAATTAACAGAATTGACTCCAATTCAACTGTTCATTCTGCTAGGAAAATTAGTACCCTTAATAATAAAACTTTGACTAGTTCTAGCTGTTGAGCACAAAACTTCATTATTATTTTGAAAAGGGTTGTATTGATTCTTGCCGGCACTTCTATCCCAAGTGGGAATTTTTCAGCATTTTGTCTAGGTGCACACTTTGGACTTTGCTACGTGCATTAGTAGCTTAAAGCTCTTAGTATGGAGAATAAATAAAAGGGAATTGAATTTCTCATATACTGAGAAGTTGTTCGATTTGGAGAATTTTGATCCATGTGTCAGATTTTGCTCTAGACTATTTAGCAGAGAATAAAAAGAACACTTATTGTTAGTGCTAGGATCATAAATGGATTGCTATGCCAACTCCAGAAATACTGAGTTGTGCTCAGTACCTCTCCACTACATTGGCTAATTTCTTTTAGCCCTTTCCTATATAGCTGTTCATTTTGTGCATCCAAAGTTATAGCCATCTATTGGGAAGTCATGTCTCTTGTGTTCAGTAAGGACTCCCTGTATGCTCTAATACTATCCACTCAGGCTGAGCCACATGTGTATCACTAACCAGAAGTAAAGTCTTTGTCAAAACAGAAATAGCCAAGAATTTGAAATTGAGATGTGGTATCTCCTCACCCTTAATAATTTTATGATTGACTGGAATAAAAAAATTTTTTAAAAAAATCCATTGTCTACCCCATCTTGATTTCTGCCTCCCAGAAGTGATGGCGTTTCTATCAGAAGAGGAACTCTGGAGCAGTTGGTTTCCAAAGGGAGCTGAAAACTGTATTGTTTTAGAAACCTTCCTCTCCCCTCACAAGTCCCTAGAACTGAACAGGGACCGTTTTTAAACACACACTTTCTCACTGAAATGCTCAAGAGCTTTCTTAAGTCTGTGTTCAGAGTCAGAGCTCCTTGGGAGCAAAGAAAGCAGGCATCCCAAATTCAAATTGCATTCCGTGGCACTGCAAAGGTCAGCTATCAGTTAACAAAACAAGGCTATCTTGACAACTCAGGAAAGCCTAGAGATGTTTCCTGCAGGGAACCTTGGTTAAATGCGATAGCTTGCCTGGACAAGGAAAGCAGCAGAGAATTGCACAGGGATTGTAGGCAGTGTTATCCAGGCAGATAAAATGACCACAATATAAAAATCTAACCTAGGTAAGAAAAGGAAGGAGAGAGACCAAGTTGTTCTTCCACTCAAACCAATAAAAATTTAACAGCAGTAGAGAAAAATGGAATTGCCAATTTCTTCCACCAGTAGATAGAGAAAACTGTTGGCTATGGTGAGAGACGGGATTTAATTCTGATGCATCCAGCAGCAATACTCAACCACTGTCAAATTTATAGGGAAAGAGTCAATTCAGGATAACTGGAATAGAGAGGCTGTGCAACAAAAAAGAGAATAACAGATGATCTAAAGAACCTAATTTTGGAGAGAAAATTATTCCGATCTCACTAACGGCTGTCACAGACTCCAGGAGCAACGATATTGTTTTGGTGTTCTGGAACAGTGAGGAAGCATGTATAATCTACAGGCTATGGAACAATTCTGACACCTGATATAGCAATAAAGACAGATCAAGCAAAAGCATGATAAAGTAACTGTTCCTATAGAAAGAACATGATCTGTATAAACCTATATACCCCACTGTGCTGGCAGTTGAAGGCTAGAGGAGCTGTATGAACGTCCAGCATTTCAGTGCACCTTAAACTCTCAATTTTTGAATAAAACCATGCTATTTTGAATTTTTGCATATTTTTGGAAAATTTGTTTAATAATGCCACAGGAAAAAAAAGCTGACTACTACAAAAACAGAATAGAGAAAAAAATATCAACTATACTTTGAGGCTTCTGAAATAAGCCTCAAAGTTACAGTTATATTTATGATCCAAGCAAGACACCAGCATTATTAGTTCAATTTAAACACTATTGGTTCCAATCAAAATCACAGATTTCTGCTTGCTTCCTTCTTAGTTAACACGTAGAAGGCTAAGCAACTATGGTCAGTCTAAGGGTGCTTTAAGAAGAGTTTCTACCTGGATTAACAACAAAGGGTTTAAATCCTCAGCAAGTCTCTCTATTCCAGTGACAAACTACCTTCCGTTTCTACCACCTCAAAAAAGGAAATAGATCTGAAAAGCAAAGGCATATCTTTGTGGAAGTATACCCAGATGCCAAAACTATTTTTAGGACAAGATTTTGAGTTGAGGCAGAATAAAGAATTTCAACTGTTTCTGAAAGCCCAATTCACAGTAAGATGCAGTTCCATCAGTTTTTCAAATTAGCAGTACACTCACACTTGAATTTTGGAACTTGAATTATTTTCTAAAGTTACCTTCTCTTTCTATACCATTATCTGTCTACATTTATGGTGACTTGGCAGTTACAGCTGCTAACATTTTTAAGACAAAATCTGAGGCAAAAAGGTAAGCTTGTGCAAAAACCACACATCAGGAAGTTTGTGCTTATTTTTTTCTAGGGAATCATTGACTTGCAGTGCAAAGCAAGTTTCAAACAAGGAACTGCACGGTTGTCAAGCAGTTACGTGTGGCAGTATGTGGTGCAGTTTAGTAAGATTAATACAATTCAGTTACCTACCTAGAAGCTTCTTTAATAACATTTTGCAAGAATATCAGTCGGGTTTGTAAGCTTCCTTGTACATGCTTCAGTAAAAAGAAGATTCTTTCATACTCTGAAAGATAAAGAGAAGAGTAAAATCACAGTTACTTATCATACTCTGAAAGATAAAGAGTAAAATCACAGTTACTTAAGAGAGACCTATACACATATTTGCTGTAATACATCTGTGTCTGAGTGAAGTGCAACAGATTTCAGTCATTTTTTTGTAAGTTTTTAGAATATAATTCCTATCAACCAGGCTTGTAGCAATGACATACTGTTTATTGAACACTAACATTAAAAAACAAAGGATACTGCAGTTTAGGATATTACTGGAACATCTAACAAGCTAATATTAATATTACCTAATATTGATAATACAAAATCCATGACTTTTATAAACATTGATAGGTATAGCACACGCTGTTTTAATCACGCCAAGAAGTTTTTAGCAGAGGTTTTAAAACAAATCTTTTCAGCTTTAAGTTTATTTTGCTTTAGTCTCAGGCTTCAGTATTTTTATAAAATAGTGATCTAATATGAATTCTTTGTCTAGCTCTCATTCCAACCATCTGAAAGAGATATTTGATATACTTACTCCTTCCTGGTTTTCGGATCTCTTTCATAATTTGTGCTCTTAGCTCTATATTAACCTCTCTGGTACTTCTGCAATGCACTGGTTTTTTCCCTTTGCTTGGCGAAGAAATTGGCAAGTTCGCTTCAGTACTTTGTTCTTTACTACTTGATTCCTCATGATTCTCCAAAAACCCATCAACATTCAAGTTATTCCCTAAATGTTCATGGCCTACATCCTCTGCGTGAGCTGCTGGTCGATCCAATGAATTGAATGGAGAAGAGGACATTGAAAACTCTGAATCCACAGTATTTGGGAAAACATCTGAGGAAGGTGGGTCCGTAACATGATTCTCAACCACATCATCCATTGTAACCTCATTATTTGTTTCTGATGCTGAAAAAAACAAAGATTACACTTGCCAGTTTCACATTCTTTATCATCTGATAGAAGTCAGTTCAATATTAAACTCTTGTAAAGCTATACTCCAGCTTGCATAATCTACTGTACGTGCTAGGCATAAGAAAATGTGTTTATGGGTTGCAACACTGAGCACATTACTGTATCTCCTGGCAATTAATGGGTTAAAAAAACCACAGGTATATTCTTTATATGGAAAGGGAAATTGCTATATGGACTACCATCAAAAGATGAAAAGCACATCCGAAAATGTGCTTTGATGACATGCTTGTCTTTCCCCATTAAATTGACCTGACAAAGTTTACTTTAGTGCTGAACAGTGAGCAAGACTCACACAGCACCTCAGCTCCACATTAAGGGAAGCGAACTCACTGCACTACAGCAACATTCAAATTAACTTCAAGTTGTGATACTTCTGGAGCATCTGAATTCCCAGGCCAAGGAAGAACATCAGAAGACTGTTTACATTGTCTCCTCATTTAATGCAGGAAATACATTGTTTATACTGGGAAGTTCGCATGAAAGAGACTTCTGTCTGGAGTACTATATTAACTCTTTCTCTAAGTAACCCCAGATGTACAAGTGCATTTTCAAAAAATGAGGGATAAAATCACAGTATTTGGGAAACCAGCCAATGGTATTTCTATATAAGCAAGTCTTCTGCATAAATTAAAAAACAAATTCACTCAAGAAGATGAAGATTCACTTACTTTTGTGAATAGGAATGGGTTTAACAAGGTCAGGCTGTGCTTGTGCGATTGGTGTTGGTGGCCCTTTTCCTCCAATGTGGTTATTCACAACCGGAGGACTTTGTGGTCGACCTCTGAGCAGGGGGGACATACAACGACGTCTTTTCGGAATCCCTTGCATATTTGGTTCTCCGGGTCTTTTATGTTTATTTTGAGGTCCTGATACAAATTCATCTGCTTCATCTATCATCATTCCCTGCAATTAATTTAATGGGGAGAATTCTTAATCTTTAAGCCAAAACCACAAAATATAAAATACGATGAATGCTTTGATGTTACAGTGATGTTTACCATGTATAAGGTAACTATGTTCTACATGCCATTGTGCACTGAATTCTCAACTGTCAACCAAAGTAACACAGGAAAACCGTATCAAATCTTCTCAGACTAAACCAATGTGCTTAAGACCCTTATCCAACAGTCCGTCGAGTAAGACAATCGAGTGGGGTGTCAACCTTCCTTCTCAGTAATTGCAAAATGACTCATTTACAAGAAGAGACCAAATTACCAATATCATTTAGAGCAAGTCCAAGACTGATTTGGACAAAGGGGAGAGAGTCCATGCTCTCAGAGTTACAGGAAGCTTTTTATGGTGTAAGTCTGGTAAAGGAAACATGATTAGGTATTAGCTATACTACAGTGACCAACATATTTCATTTATAATGCAATTCAGAAGCATAATACCAGTTTCCAATAAAGACTGCCCTCCATAGGATACTACTGATGAAAAAACATTTGAGAGTATATCTTGTAAGCACTACTTTTCCAAACACTTCAAAGTGTTTCTCCAATACATTGCTCTTTGAATGGTTTAATCAGCAGTGCACACACTCACAGCAGCACATTTTTTAAAAAGCATTACAGAAAAGTCACCTTTTTGTCCAATTTGAATGGATTGCCAAAAGTGTGGAGCCTTCGTGGTTGATCAGGATCAAGCTCTCGGAGCGGAGAAGGTATTTGTTTTAGATACTCCTGGTAGTTTCCCATTTGTGCTATAGGTACACTGTGAACTTGATCTACCATAAAAGAAAGGTTTATTAATATATGATACTGCTCATCTTATGAGAATTTAGTCTATATCCACTTCGTAAGTCCAGTTTTCAGTCTTATCAAATGCATTAATGAAATAGATGCGTGAAACTCAACATTATTCTTGCCTAACTGGTATTTATTAACATTGTGTTTTGAGTGCAGAAAACTTCCTTAAATGAATCAGTATTTATTTTGTAAATTTATCATTATGACACAGAAATAAGCAATAGTTGTCAAGCATGGATGTTAAGTTTTCCAATCCGTACCATAGCTTTTAAACAGGGTAGATGGGTGAAGTAACAGACTGGGAACAAATAACTAAACATTGCTACAAACAAAAGCTACATTAATGCAAAGTGGTAATGCCATGCTGCATACATCTTTGAGACAACTCTGCTCAGGTTTAGCCACACAAAACTTAATTGTTGAGACTAGCATTTTCCCAAAGCAACAGTGATTTTTGACCACTGGAATCAGCAAATTCTTAAAACCATAGGACCTGATTCTGAACTTCTTATGGATTTAGTTAAAGTTGCCAAACCTTTGATCAAGAAAACCATGTACTACAGGAAACCCCCCTAACACTAGTTTTTATGTAGTTTAAACCCCTCCCCAAAGACCAACTCCTCTGCATTTCGCATTATATTATCACTTGATTACAGATGTTTATCTGACCTAAGTAGTAGCAGGACTAATGTAACACACACTTTCACTTACATTGCCCTTCTCATATTCTCCACTTATTTCATTATCTTCTGTTAAGATGCCATAAAGTAGTGCCATAAGATACAGTAGAAAGGTAAAGGAATAAATTAGCAGGCTACTGAACTATTTGCTGTTGGCTTAAATGGCAAAAGAATCACATTGGCAGCACCCAGGGAGCAAGTTTACTTTTCCACTGCTCACAGTCCACTTCTACAGAGAGAAATTATAATGTTCAAAACTGCCCTGTGATTTTTTTTCTCAGATATATCATGAAAGTTGGGAAAAAACAAACAGTGAACAAAGAATCTTATGTAAAAGCACGAGTCTCCTCATATGGACTGAAGGACAGAGCAGTGAAACCACATTTTCTCTATCCTCACTATTTTTTTCTTCCAATAAGTTATTTAAGGAAAAAAAATCTTAAAAAACATGAAGTTTAAAGGCAGTATCAGACACCTAGTAAGTTTTAAAGAACTACGCTATTTGTTAGTGTCTTCATTTTTTAAGTACCAATCACGTCACAGTTCGGCAAAAAATAAACTGTTATCTAACCTTCGTCTTGTCCTTTGAGGAACTTGCGAGTACTCTTCAGTAAATTAGATCTCATTCGTGTTAATTGATCCAAAAGATTTCTTCTGGGTATGTCATAAGCATTTCTAAAAGTCTGAGGTTTCAAATCCTATGGTTCCAGTAAATAAAGTTTCAATTAATACCACGTATGAAACAATATCTAGCATTTCAATGGAAGTATATTGAAAATAACAACATTACACACAGTGGTGCTTACCTTATTCAGCAAAGCTATTTGGAACCCAGCATACTCCTTCATATTGAGGTCTAGAGGTCTATGAGGAATTTCCCCAGTAATCCCCTGTAGCAGATGTTGAAAATCGTTCCTATGTGCCATAGACAGGTTGTGTGATCTGCTTCTGACCTTAATTCCAGTCTCTTGCGCTACCTTTTTGCCTACAGAGCCAATGACTCTATCGGACTCTATTTTGGCCTTAATTTGAAATAAATAAATAAATAAAATTGACAATATGCTCTTAAAAGGATTAGTCAGACTTATTCATTTTAAATTCCAACCTAGAAGATTCAACAATGTGCTAACACACTATGACGACCATAACCAGGAAGAGTGCTTAAGGAGTGCTTAAATACATAACCACTTAATGCTTACTACAATTTTAAATATAGTGAACAGTTTGTGCCTAGGTCTTCTGCATATTTCTCCTCTGCTGCCCATCATGGTATCTAAGCACCAATATGCATGCAATGCTTTTATTTTCATAAAATGCCATAAATTAACTAGCAATTCTCAGCAAATCTATCTGTACTCACAAAGACTCTTTTCTACAACAGCTGAACACTAACTCTCAAAAGACCGATTCTCCCACAACTATAGTTGCGATCAGTCACACAATGGTATCAACTTTTTAAAAGCTCAATATGAATAGTCATAATAATAATAAATATGAACTGCATGATAATACCCAATTCTGTTTGATTAGACAGACCTAACCCCCAATATTATGTTAGATTTGTACCAAAGTTAAACACGTTCATAAACACCAGCTTTTTGGCAGAATACAGTTGAACAAAGAGCCAAAAGTAATTTAGTAATTCACCTGCCAACATCGCTTTTGTAGCTTCACCCAAATTTATAGGCTACTCAAAATTTTAATATGTACTTATTAAGAACGCTAAGCCTCTACTGGCAGAGCTTTT
>JAOXJM010000001.1:181305608-181316766 GCA_026413425.1 Tringa solitaria
TTTATTTCCTTGTCTTTAAGATATGAACTTGAAATTATTAAATCTAACTTCCAAACTGGAAATCCCAGCTATTTCTATTTACATAATTGGAAGTGCCTCATATAGGGAAAATACATGTCTTCATGTTTGAAAAATAATCAATTTATTGACACAATCTCAAAGCCAGGAACAAACACAGAGTCACAGAATTGTAGAAAGGGAAGGGACCTTCCTAGATCACCTAGTCCAACCTCCCCTGCCAAAGGAGGTCCACCTAGAGCAGGCTGGCCAGGAACGCATCCAGGCGGGTTTTGAACATCTCCAGAGAAGGAGACACCACAACCCTTCTGGATAGCCTGTTACCCTCAAAGTAAAGAAGTTACTCCTCAAGTTGAGACAGAACTTGTGTTCCAGCTTGTGTCCATTGCCCCTTGTCCTGTCCCTGGGCACCACTGAGAAGAGTCTGCCCCATATCCTCTTGACATATTTACATATTTAGAAACATTGATGAGGTCCCCCCTCAGTCTTCTCTTCTCCAGGCTAAACAGACCCAGGTCTCTCAGCCTTTCCTCATAAAAGGGCTGCTCCATTCCCTTCTTCATCTTCGTAGAGCCCTCTGCTGGACTCTCTCCAGTAGTTCCCTGTCCTTCTTGAATTGGGGAGGCCAGAACTGGACATAGTAAATCAAATAAACCCACAGTAAACAAGACAAACTCACTCTCGTAAAATGAGAGCAAGAATCAGAATGCTTTGGACTTTTCAGTGCACTTGATGCTTCCTCCTGAGTTTTTACTTTTACTGATGCAAGCAGAGAGCACATGTGAGAAGAGCACTATTTTCATGTGAAAATGGTCAAAGAGCACTCAGCTCTGTACCTGGTTTATTAGTGATTCACATGAATGTCTTTCCTCTTTTCACACAAAGAGACAGCAATGCCTGCCTGACAAAGGATATTCCATTAAAAGACTGTAAGAGGACTCAGTTGCAAGCACAACACCTCACTCGGGGCTATTATTAAGGAATGCCATTCACCAAACTTTCCAACTCAGATCTGACTGAACAGATTTACCAGCTTGGAAGAGATATTATCTACAAAACATACGTATGTAACAGCACTGTTTTTCTTCAAGCAGCACATATATATAAATATATATATTAAAATTATGTGTAAGTATCCCACTGGACACTGCACCAACACTAACCTGAGTTCAGTTTATCTCAAACTACAAAACCTTTCTTTGGCTCAGCTGGTTGTACTGACAAAACCTCAAAACCAAACAGCACCCATTTGCAGGCTATTGCGTTATGTACATATTACCAACAGAAGCATTTTCAAACCATAAGACAACACACAAAGCCATCAGCATCAAGTCAAATGTTCTTACTTTTTTCCCCTCACAGTTTCATTCCAGTTAAATTGAACATTCATGTTACCAGAGAAGTTACAGAAATGTGCACCTTGCATTTCGTTTCTCTTTCCCCACGCATATTTCAATATGAAGGCATGCACATCTTTTTTTCCTCTTTGTCCTTCATATTGGTTGTTGAGAAGAAAATAGACTGAACAATTTAAAGGGAAGTTATTTACCAGCAATGTGTAATGTACCACAAGTGTCCTCCCAGCTCAGTACTAAAAAACAGCTGTTTTGTCTCAACACTAGTTTGTAGGAGCACACACAAACCCTACTATTTCCAAATGCCATAATGCTACAATAAGATAGCAGTGTGTGCCTTTATGCTGCCCTTCCCTGCCTTCAAATCCACTAAAATGTTCAAGAACAGAGAGGGGTTGGAGGACAACCTGTTACTGAAGAGATCTTAAAGAACCCTGGTATTGGTGAGCAAGTCTTTTGCCCATTCCGAGTCCTTGTTTCTACATACATTTATGCAATCATAAGCAGCAGCACAGTCAAAAATCCTCAAAAAGTCATCAGGGAATCCTAGAGAGACCAAGCTGAATAAAAGCTAGATTAGCATTGGAGAACGCTGCAGCGGCATGCTACTTGATGAAATAGTGCAATGCTGTTCTGGCAATGACTGCACAGAAAGGCTCATACATTACAGTGGCAGCACAAACACTGCTCAAGCTTTAGTACCCAGGTAATTACAGGCAGCTCCATGTTGGGAAATTTCATAAAATATTTTTACACGATTAGGTACTCAAAAATATCCATACAGAGACAGCCAACTTCTTTGTCTTTTGTATCTAAAAAATCTTAAAAAAAAATAAAATAAGCTATCTGGAAGAAACCTTCCTTGCAGGCTTTTCTGTTACCCATGAAAGGACAAGGCGCATCGAACTTTCTAACTAAATGCAGCATTTCACCCTCAGAGGACGGAAGGACTAAGGATGAGCAATAAGATTCAAGCCCAGCTAAGAAGACAAGCCCTTGATAGACTGAGAAACTCTCCTTAGAGTTAACAGGATTACATTTTCCTATCTTTTTTCATCCAGTCATATGCGGTTATAACGCAGACACAGAAAGTCACAAGTTGCTCTTTTCAGAGGGAGTAAGATCACAGAGAGACACCAGGTGAACTGGCACATCATGTCAACAACATAATATACTTGGCCATTCTGACACCAGTATTAACCATAAGCAAGTGCACACTGAGCTGGGTAGTTACACAGAATTCCCACATCAAGAGCTCTGGGGCTCAGTGCTAAATGCTGCGATCCCGGCAACTGCTGCTAACAGGAATAACATGGATGAGGAAGCATGGGAATACACATCTACTGAGATCTGACACACTTATTGCAGAGTTTGTTTAGAAATTAAAATGTTTAGCTGGAGGAACTACAATTAAAAATATCATTTATAGTTCCTGAATACTTTTGAAAGTAAGCAGGACCTTGCCACTTGTAAGTTATCACAGCAGGGATGCAAGATTATCAACCCTGGGAACGATCAATGCGACAATGCCAAAAAGTTCTGGGATAAGAAGCCAAAAAAAAATAAATCACTAATTCCTCCGGTAAGTCTCTTGTAAGATCGGAAGAAAGGCAACACACAGAAACCAAGCACCATTGCTCATGCTCTTTGTTTGGATAATCATTCATCAGAATGTATCAAGTGGTCAATAACCTTGTTTCAGTCTCACAAACAGGAGTTCAACGCTTCCTCTTAAGCAACGATGGTGTAGAGAGAAGAAAAGGGAATATAGGACAGCAGCTGCAAAACTGGAGAAGTATGACATTTTATTTTGTAATATAAAGAGGAATAAGATAAATACCCTCAAGCAATTAAAGAGTTGTTAAAGGAAAGATCAGGAAAGGGCTAAGAACAAATTTCAGGGATCAGGCCAGAAGTGAAAGCCACCCCACAAAGAATCCATAGCATGAGACCAATAATTAAGGAGGGTATTCCAACAGTATGAGCTGATCCCGTCCCTAGAGTTATGCTGGGGACAAGTGAATCCAGGGAAGAATTTGGTTAGCACCCCATGCTTAATGTAGAACTGGATGCTGGTATTATTCTCCAGTGCACTGGCGCATCAGTGCCAGAAGGAACAGGACTGAAAATCCTACTAACTTGTGCTGGTGGATATTATAATTGCATAGACTGCATCATTTCTGTCTTCAATCTGAAGAACCATATACATCAGAGTCAAGGAAGTGCTCAATGGGTAAGGCTCTTTAACTGCAAAACCCACATTAAATTCCAGAAAGGAAGTGGACATCTGAAGAATTCAGCAAGAGCTCTGGAACAGAGTTTAAACTTAACTGCTTCACACTAGGGCAAATGACAGTGTTCCCACAGTGATAAAGCTGATTTCATTGGTAAGAATGAAAATTTTGAGAAAACTTGCCTCCAGTTTCCATTTTGGCTTCAGAGCCTTTCTGAAAACTGTCCATTCTCTTGTATGTAAGTTTTAAAAGGACCAAAAATATACTGCCTTAGCCCATGGTAAGTTTACACAGGAAGTAAAAACGCTGTTGTCACAGCCAGTGCCCTATTATCATTTCCAACACCAACTCTGAGAAGTATCTCCAAAGTCAAACCCTAAGAACAGAAGAGACATTTGAAAGTGACTGAAAAGCTTTGCTATTGAACAGAAGAGCAACAACAAACTTCCTTATCCTCAGGATGGTGTTACTGTATTAATTCTGCTTCCTTTCTGCATGTCCAACTTGAGACGCAAACATAAAGGGCACTCAAGCTACACTAAGAAAAATTCTAATCAATAGGTCACATGTTGACAAAAGCAAAGATCATCCCTGAAAGACAGAAGCAGCCTTGGATGCTTTGTTGCCCTGCTCTTTGATAGCGTTAAGGATTTTCCTACTGGTACAGCTACAGCAAAAGAGGGAAAAAAAAAAAATCACATCCACTGCTGAATGTGAAATACATATCCTTTAAATACATACGGAAGACCACTCAAATAAACTTGCATTTTGTCTTGTAGGAAGCAAGAGCAGTTGTCACTTTCAGTTCCTCTGGAAGGCAATTTGATCATTTACCAAGAAATCATTAGTTCACTACCATTAGTGGAGCAGATTCTGAATCTCTAGAATGTAGTTTAACAATCATCACGTTATGTGTCAAATTTGGCCCAATGTCATGATCAGGACACTAAAACTCTGAGCATAGCGTGCAGTTATCTGTCAGCACCGCTCATGTGCCAAGATTCAATTCAGTAGACTAAAGCAGCCAACAGTAAACTCATTTTATCAACATCAGTTACAATAATTTAAAGGTGTGAATCTGTGACCAACTGGTTCCCTGACCATAAGAAGATGTCTCAGAAGACATTTTGAAGACTAAGGTGAAAAAGCTATACCCACATTTGAAGGAAAAGGAACACAAAAAACTTGCCAACTATAAAAAGTCCTGACTCTTGCTAAAAGAAAAACTGCTCATGACAACCAGTAGAGCTTTCTTACCTAAATAATTTTGGATAAATAAACAAGATGAAAGGAACAAAGAATCATAGAACTGTGTACATTAGAAAGGACACGTGAAGGTTATACAGTCCAGAGCCTTCCGAATGCTCAGGGCCTCGTCCACCTCAGTTTTGAGCACCTCCAATAATGGAGATCTCACAACCATTGGACAGCCTATGTCAGTTCTCAGTCACCCACACAATTACAGTTTTTCTTGATATCCAATCAGAAATTGCCAAGGTACAATTTGCAGCTGTTGCCTCTCATGTCAGCCCCGTGCACCTCCAAGGAAAAAGCCAGGCTCCCTCCCCAATCAAGCTGCTGCAGATGGTGGTAGACATCTCCCACAGGCTTCTCTTCTAAAGGCTGAACAAACCCAGTTCTCAGCCTCCACCTACATGTCGTTTGCTTCACACCATGAGCACCTTGGTGTCCCTCACTCCAGGATGTCAATGTCAGAATTTACAAACCAGTCATCTGACAGCAGAGAAGTTGCTTGTCCTCAAGGAAGGACTTTCACAGCTAAATGATTACCCAATTAGCTCTTAAAAAAAAAAAACCAAACTAAACCAGTATTCTGCTGCTAACAGCACTAAATGTTGTAGAAGGCTCTAAAAGTGTCACACTACCCTATGACTAATTAACACTCGCTCACTGCCAATCACAGTAAATATGAGGCTGCTATTCTACTCCGTATTTTGGACCACACCCAATCAATCACTGGATTAAGCTGAAAAGACCTTATTGGGTAAAAAAAATATGATGAAAATGAGGTTTTATACAGACAATCTACTTGGTATCATGGATCCAGGCATTCCCTTTCCATTACTGGCTATGGCTCCTTGTTAGTAGCCCACATAGAATTAACAGGTGATTCGGCTTTCTTCCTCTACAGTCAGAAACATTATAAAAACGCTCAAATACCACTTTCCATTCATACAACTTCTGTGAGTGCCATAAGAATTTGATATAATAGTGTATTATGTGAAATTGGAATAACTAATGAACAGCAATGTATGACAGCTTAGTCTGTATAGTTACGTGTGGTGTATCATATGGAAAAGGCTGAATCTTCCCCTTAAGCTTTAGGACAGACCTTTGGATATTAACCTTTTCCCTGAAAACAGGATTTTTTTTGTTGTTGTTTTTTTTTTTTTTTTTTACTACTGGATGGAATGGCCACTGAGATAGTCAGACCAACCCTATCCTTAATGACCTCTTCCCATCTTTTTAAGGAAAAAAAAAAATAAAATCAAAACAGCCAGTAAGTTAAACAGCTCAGTGCCTCAGCATTTGCTATAGCTCTGAGTTTGCCAGATGTCTCAGCAGGTACTCCAGTATATTAAGATCTGGTGTTTTAAATCGTTTTACAGATTTAATTTGAAATATGTTTCTTCAGCTCTTATCTTGGATTATAAGGACACAACTGATGTGATTATAATCACTGTAAGAGAACAGTGTGAAAGAAGTACGTATTTCACATACTCCCTAGAGGCCACATCCTTTGGGAAATCACCATGTTAACTTGGGTCTATACATAAAGAACTTACATCTATACCAGTTAAAGACACACATGCTTTACAGAAACCAATTTCCTCTGCTAACATATTTGAAAAGCCATGAACTCCCCAGACAGAAATAGCGAACTGAGTCTACTAAACAGGCCAAGAGTCGTGCAAGTTTAAGCTATTAATGAGCATGCCTTGAGGAGTCATTTATGCTCCTACTATGAACAGTATTCTACCACAACACTGAGTACATATCACTGTAAACAGAGGTCAGATCTTACCTCTTCCTGTATCCCACTGGTAGTAGTTAATTTACTTCCATCAGTAACTGTTATAATTATTGCTGGCTCCAGAAAAAAGGGGTTTCGTCCCTAAGGGGAAAAAAAAAAGGCAATTTCATTTAAAATGCTGCAACAAATTCATAAGCTTCTGTTCAGTCATTAAACAGTCACTGATACCCACTGACAAAACCATGAGGCCTGAGGTACTTATTCTCATGTAACATATAGTACAGTGCTATGGATTTCTGAGTCTTTTTGCAGTTAGGCCATGTAAAGCTGGACACAATATATCTGTATTCAATAAATGCATACAAAACTATGGCAAAAATGGTTAATGTTTCAAGAAAAATGTATACTGCAGTATTTTGACAAACTAGCAGCTGTTTAGAGAAGCAACTGTCTCTTCAAACCAGAGATACTTCCAATTCCCCCTATTCCAGGGTTGACTCTATGCATGATTTAATTACTGTGACCAACTAAAGCATTTGCATAGTACCTTGTGATCATGATCCCTGGGTTAAGAACTAATATTCTATGTATTAAGGAAAAATCTGACATGAATAGTACCAGTTATGTTTTGACAAAGGTGGTTCAACTACGCACTCAAGACCTAAGAAACAAACACTTGAAAAAACAGATAAACTTTCTACGTGAATCATTTAAGACAGAAACATATACAAGGTAAGACATTCTGTGATCCCACCAAGACATGCAACTAGTTTAGCTGTAACAAAATAAACTTGGTTTGCTATTGGCACTTCTTTTTTCTACTGTCAGAACACTAGGAGCCTTCTGTCCCTCCTGAAAAAGAGGATCCCAAAGTAATCTGTGCACATCAACTCCAAGCCCAGGCAGCATTCCACTCTAGCTACGGTGACTGAATAAAAGTCACCATAAGCTTTTGTTTAATGGGTCCTACTCTCCTTCTACTGGCAAGCTTAAGGCCTCATTTTTCTTCTTCAGAAAACAATAAAGAAAAATACAACTAGACCCACAGTGTAGTCCTGCTTATAAAGACAAACTACCTTATGAATGCTTATAAATTACGCTTAAAAATATGGAGAGGGAACTAATAGATGTTAAGAAAAAAACCTTTTAAATCCATTTTTAGAAGCCATTTAATGTTAAAAAACATCATCTACTAATTGTGTGCTTCAAAGAGAAGTATCTCCTAACAATTTGAAATATGTCTGGTGACGGGTGTCCAGTTTAAAGTGGCAACACCACGTTTCCAGTGATCAATTTGCTATACGCCAACAGAAAAATTAAAAAGTTATTTGCTTGATATTTTCTCAAACCTTAGTAAAATCCTAAAATTTTCTTTTAAAACAGCATACCATTGCTACAGACAAAAAACCATGCAAAAATAAAATTAAACAGTGAAGATCAATCTTTCCCATGAAAGCAAAGTTAATCCAATTTAAACAATTACTCAAAAGAATTTAAGGACTCTCAAAATACACTCAATTTTAATTAAAATAATTTCCTAAGAATATTTAGCCTTATTTAATTCTGAAGAACAGCTATGGCATGCTATTCTGCCAACTAGTAGTTCACCACAACTGCAAAATCTCAGCTGGAAGCTAATTACATTGCACTGAAATAATATTGAAAGCAGAGTTTCTCACTAGAGGAAAAGGATATTATTTTCATGAATACTGAACATAAAAATACTCTAATCCTATTGCTAATAAAGGATTGTAAAAATAAAATGTCAATTGATAAAAGCAACAAAATTTTAGATTTAGAATGTCATAAGCAATACTTTTTAGGTCAATATTCTGGTCCAATTTGAAATATAAGTATTAAAAATTTAGTCTCTCACAACCCCTATTATCCAGATACCTTTATTACGTTACAAACTTCTTTGTACTCCAACTACAATCTTTACAATTTTACCCATCTAAAATTTAAACCTTAAACACTTTGGGCTCAGAATTACTAGGAAATTATAAGGAAAGAAACAAGAAATTCTAAGCTCAAGACCCCCAGGAAAAATGTCTGAGGGAGAAATTACTTCATCCTCAGTCTATCTTTTATAAATTCACAAGTGTTTTACCTACACAGTGGATGATCTCCAACATATGCCAAAAATCACCTCACATAGCAACAAATTTACAAAAGCAAAAACCTCTTTTTACCAGAACAAGAACAACATTCATTTGTAGCCAGAGTAACAACTGATTTGAGAATCTCAGACTCCAGAGAGAAAGTAACTCACATTTCCACCTTATAATCTACAAGGTAACTGTGGAAACACCAGCAGTGCACTGCTGCAGAACGCCTGGCACCTGCTTATGTAATAAGGGAAAAGTTTCCCCTTGAAATCTCTTCTTCACTAGCTAGACATGAAAATACAATAATCTTGAGTTCATCAACTCATCAATACATCTATAAATCTTATCCTTTCTAGAAAGAATTTAAGAAATCAAGTCACAGGGTACACAATTCACCACTGAATTATTTAAAGACAAGTGAACAAAGCTGAGTTCATCTAGCTCCACTGAGGTTCACAGCTCCATGCAATTTAGAAACATGAAACAAGTATCTCCCTTCCACCTAAAGGAGCAGAAACATAATTAGAATATATCACGGAAGAATTTCAGATGAAATGTCTATTATTGAGGTTTACTATTTTTGACTAAAAATTTCCCTATCATTAATTCTTAAAGAACGCCATACTCCTATGTCCATCCTACTCCTCACCTTAGATACATGAAGGCATACAAAACCAGTACTGTCAGGTATTCCTAAAAAAAAATCCAGCCCTCTTATTTACATAAGCTCTCAAAAAACCCAGAGATGTTTTAGTAAATTTGGAAAAATGAAGTTCCAGAAGACTTACACTTACCAGTTTTTAGAATAAACTGCAGCAGTTTTGTCAATTACCATTTTAGAACTTTATTTCAATCTAATCAAATTATTTTCTATTACTCTTCCGTTAGAAATACACTATTAAAATAAAACACTGTGAATTTACACACCTAGAAATATCGTATTCTTCAAAATACGTAGCAGCACCATTGTGAATGCATATGTGAATGCATATGAAATTAATTCAGCACAGCTCAATTATTCTAGTTATTTTAGTTACGCAGTGAAACAGTGAGTGACTGAGCACACATTACCAGCTTTTTGGCAGGTTACAGGTATGCCAAAATGCACTGGAAATCAGCTCAGCATACCAAGGTGCAAATAATAACCCTGTTTACAACTTAACTCTGACAACTAATCACCATGAGGTTTTGTTCATTTCAAAACTAAAAATAATCCAGCAGCTAATTTTAGTATCATCTTACATTTCCACACAGGAAAGTCAAAGATAGAAAGTGTGAAACCCTGAGTTCTTAAAGTTAGTAGGGTAAAGATCAACTTGGCCTCAGTACCAACACACTGAGAAACAAGAGGGCATCACTCATCATTTAAGCCAGCATTATTAGGCCTGTTCTAACAGGCATACGAGCAAATATACTTCTGTTCTTCTGTGTTATCTGTTTCCAGACAGATTATAACCCCTGATAGTGGATAAACATTTTAGAGTCTGGCAACTCAACTGCTATATTTAAGCTGTGGCAGTTTGAATCCTAGTTTACTACTCAGGCTACAGTAAATGGAAAAGTTGCTTTCAAGTTTTGTTTTAAACCCCTATATTTTAAAGACATTTGCTTATAAACATGTATTTTGGAAAACCTAAATAATATTCCTTATTTTTCCAGCTGAAAATTCAATGGCAACTAGCTCTCACGGGGACTTCAGCTAATTGTGTCATTGTAGGCAAATTGCCTCATTTGGTATCCTTTTCAGTCTAAATAGCTGCTAGAGTAATCTGACTGCAAATTCTTTTCAATAATGCCCTTTTCCCTTTGAAGGTTCAAAGCAGTGGTGAAAAAAAGCACTAAGGAAGAAGCACATAAGGTTTTAATGGCTGATCATCCTGTCCAACATGCTACTAGATGGTTTTTCCATTCACCTGCAATCTGCATTTTCAAGGACGGATATGCACCAAGGAGACAACAAAAAACCCCACACACCTCTTTTTGAAAGAAAGTTATTTTAAAAATCAGCATCAATCTTGCAAGCTTGCTAGGCTAAAAAGGAACAAGCAAGAGATTCAAAGCCTTAAAACTAACTTATCTGTTACACAACACACATTCTTTTGAACAATCCGACAGCTTCACAACTATTTGTTCCAAATCACAAAGCGACTCAGCTACATCGGTTGCCATTTATTCGGTCTCCAGCTGAAGTAGTTCTGTGCCCAAATATAAAGGAGGGAGAGAGAGCTGTGAGCACCACTGAGCTCCGCGTCGCTCACACGGGGTGGCAGAAAAAGGCACCGCCAGCCCACCCCAGCCTGCGTGGTGTTCTGAGAGAGACCCTCAAATCCAGCCAGAAGTGTATCCAATTATCAAGACACCGTTACTGTCTGGTTAAGACTCTGATTTTTTTTTTTTTTTAGAGTTGGAAGGGACCATAAAGATCATCTAGTCCAACTCCCCTGCTGA
>JAOXJM010000001.1:181316866-181332285 GCA_026413425.1 Tringa solitaria
TGTTCCAACTTGTGCCCATTGCCCCTTGTCCTCTCACTGGCTACTACTGAAAAGAATCTGGCTCCCTCCTCCTTCAGCCTGCCCTTGAGATACTTGTAGGCATTAATAAGGTCTCCCCTCAGCCTTCTCAAAACGAAGAATTCACTTTCATAGGCAAGTAAGCTTAGCAATGAGTTTCAGCATGACCGATTAATACATTAATGGAGTCTTATTTTTTCTTCCTATTTCTTCAGAGCATACAGGTAAAGCAATTCAAGAGTTATTGTGACCTTTAGATGTGCAAGTATACACTACGATACATGCAGTAAGAGAAAACTGATTCGACTACTGTTATCTCAACGCACACATTTAAATATTACATTTCAGAGTCAGAAGTGTCAAAAAACTTAAGAAATAGCTGAGGTAGAAACATGACCCAAAAAAGGCCAAGTCAGAGACTAAAAATGACATGTTCAACAAGCAACTACTATAAAAAGAATAAGTATTTAGTAGTACAAAAGCTTCATGCCCAAGAAAGGCTAGAAGTTGAAAACAAATGTAAACTGAAATAAAGCACATATTTTTAAGAGAGCACACTACTAATCACTTTGGAAAAACACATTTTCAGATCACAATCAAATATCTAAAAGGTATACTTTCATTTCACTAAATCAAAAAATTTAACAGAAGTTGTGTTGCACATCCATCATACATTCCATTGTCTCAACAGAGCCTTTTTATTTTCAGAAGTATAAGCCCTGACTGCCAGTAAATTTAGTCATCTGACCAGGAAATACAAAAGTGCACTATCAGTTTTTTCGATTCAATCAGGTTTTTTTAGAATTTAAAAGGTCAAGATACTCATAAATGCTCATGAGAATCTGTGAGCAACTATTGTTCAAAAACAATAGTTTAAAATGAAATGTGAAGTCAAAATGATGGCAAAATTATGAGCTTTAAAGCTATTATTTTAAACTGATAACAGCTAAAAAAAATACTGAAACACTGAACTTGAATTTTAACAAACTAAAACAGATGGTCCAAATCCATCATAGTTTTCACTTGCTTTTCATATCTTAGGAACTTCAGCTCAGTTATGCTTTAGCAAAATCATGAAATGTCTAAAATATTAATTTAACATTTATTAGAGACTTTCCCCTTCATTGCTCAAGGCAGAACACTATCAGTCAAGTAGACAGAGGTATTTAACAGCTGCTCTATGCTACATAAGAACTGTAGCAGCTTGTGCAACTGCTTACTTGTTCCACTTGCATTTTCAGCAATTTTGACTATTTTCTATTATCCCTGCAGCACCAAGCAATGTAGTTGTGAAGACCTACAGAATCCATTGTATTTTTTGCATTCACACAATTGTTTCCCAAGTCACCCACACTGCTGAATACACTGGCATCATAGTAGTATTTCAGTGGCAAATTAGAGTTATAATTGGCAATATAACTCTTCCCAAAAACTATTTTGCTTATAAGATTTTTTCAAATGTTTGTAGACATGCACAGTAATCATGCACATATATGTACACACTATAGTACTCAGGAATGAATGTGCTTTCTATTTCAGTAGATTAGTAAATTCTTTCCTACTACTTGATAAGAAGTAAAATGTCTTTAAATGGAAGCTTTCCCAGATGAAGTTATGCTGCATGTCACTTAATTAATATTTAGCACAAACACACTATTAAACTCTGTGACCCAGCAGAACACAAGCAAGAATACCCTGGGGGGCGGGGGGGTTGGGGAAAAGGGAGAGGGGAGCGAAGAGCAAGGGCAGTCGGACTCTACCAGAACATTTGCTTTGATCAATCTGACTTCCCACAGGACATGCCATAAGAGCTCCATGATTCTGTGTCCAGACTGAAAAGTACAGCACCTCTGAACTGTATCATGATGTCATCCAAGTGACCAAACCTGCATGATAAAAACAGCTTTGAAACTGTATTTATTTGTTATGGCTGTTTTAGAATAGGAACTTACCCCATGAATGGGAACCACTTAAGTGTAAGAGACTGCTGTGATTTCAGCCTGCATGAGTAAGAGCTGAAGAACATACTGGAATTCTGTATGGTATTAAGATCTCTGACAAGCCAGGCTTCATGCACAAAGAAAGTTGCTAACTCATCTCTGTTTTGCTGTCTGTAAGATTTTGCTATATTCCCTTGATGCCGTTGATTATTAAATAGATAATGTAGTTTTGCAGTGGTAGCAGTTCTGTCTTACTATTGGATGATCAGGTATTTGTAGCGTGCACGTATTTCAAGATCACTTTCAGAAGCCTTAGAAGAAAATTCAATGAAAGCTACACTAACCAGTTTGAGTTTTGCACAGGCTGTGTCTTGAAAATCTGTTATGAAGTTTTCAAGTCATAAAAGAAATGTTAATATAAACCAGAAATCTCCCTTGATGCCTGATTAATGGCACAGACAGACACCAGATTGTTCACAGATCGGAATTTTACAAAACAATCTAATGCAACACTATTCTAGGAATTACACTACCACAAAAAAAAAAATGCCCAGTGCTTCTATGAAAGGGCTGCAGGACAGCAGGAGAATTTTTACTACTAACTCTAGTCCACAAATATCTGCAGTATGGACACATATTCTCTATCACAACACTTAAAACCTTTTAGCTCTTCCTGCAGTATCCAAGATGGGAGGACTTATGCTCTATCTCCCCTTCACACTAGGCAGAAAACACAGGTTTCAGGAAAAACACAGGTACATCAATCAGCTGTTACAGGTAATTTGAGAAAGTCCCGTACTACACCTAAAAGAAGAGTGCTCTACATCTTAAGGGGAACATGACTCCTGTCAGAAATGCAGATGATAGCAGCAGGTTTTAGAAGCTCGAAGTGTAGTCCTCCATAGACCCAAAGATCTAGTTCCTCTGTATATGAAACAATATACACACACAGGGTAGGTAAAAACACCAAATCTCTTCAGCTGAGGGATTAGTGAAAGAAACTGGCTTGACAAATACTGAAGGAGTCCTGACTGAGCCCATGACAGTAACTATGTACTATGAAAACACCAACTCTCAACACCATCACTGACTCTCACAAATCGGGAGTCACATGGGTTTTGTTGTAGTTTTACCCTAATAAAAGGGACTTTTATAAATTGATGTTTGGCCGAAATAGCACACCTCACCTATGTAAACTTGTCTTTTCACTTTGTAATTGGAAAACTAGCCACCAGAGGGGGCACAAGTTAATAAAATCTATCTCCTTGTATGAGGTGATTGAGTAACAAACAAGGAGATAAACACGAGGCATGCTCTGTTTAAATACTATTTTAAAATACATAGAAGCAGGTATATACTTCTTTCCTAGAAACTAGAAAATCTTAAATTATTGTGTAAGTACAAATAAGAAGTAATGAGTCCCTGAACCCTAACCTCATGATTTAATCCAACAGCTAGTTCATGGTTTCTGACACCAGGGACAGCAAATACTATCATTACACTTCTCCCTTTTTTACTGCCAATTGCCTACCTTTTGGAGAGCTCAGACATTAACATTCAACTGTATCACACACACACACTGTTTTCTTTTGAAGCTAAAAAATAGTATTCCATCTCAAATTATTTCATCTTTTGGAGAAGACCTTAAAAACAAGAGTTTTAAGAAACTAGGATCTATCAAGGTTTGAACTCATGCTTCCATTAACTCACCATCTTTCCCCTCAAGGAAATGGAAAAAGCTGTTCAAGCAGTCAACATTTCTCCTGCACTTATTCACACTCTGAAAGTCAGGGTATCAATGGCAATGACTTTGCAGTAAGGATGGCTACCAAAAAAGACCTTTCCTCCAGGAGGTGAGGAGACTACAAAACCTAAATTTGCCCACGTACAACTGTCCTTCCCTATAGGCTAAAGCAAGGTTGTTATAAGAAAAGTAATTTTTCATGTCCTAGACAATTGCTTAGTTAACCAAATTACAAATATGTAAGAGTTCCTACAACGCCTAAGACATGCACTAATCACAGTTTCTTATTTGGAATGTCTGTGGAGGATTACAAGGTAGTTACATGGGTTTTGCTTCACCCCTTACTGGCACTACAGATTACCAGTAGGTAAAATTGTTTTTGCACATGCAGTTATGCAGTTGATTTGGTGGTACAACTGAATCCTTCTGTATTTCAGATGAGTGGAACAAACAAGTTGCAGGTTTAAACAACAACAACAAAAAACCAAACCAGTTAGCAAAATGTTTTCAAAGCAGAACACAAGTGCAAAACCGACATTTCCTAAAGCCGAGCCAGAAATTAAACTCCTCAACACATCAGTTACAGAATATAAGAATGAAGGGAGCATTCTTGAAACAACTAGTACCTCTATAACACAAGCTATGTAAGTTCTGTTTAAGAAAAGCAAATCTAAGATACTTCGGAACATAAATGGGATGAAAAAAGTAATTTGCTCCTCAGTATCTTGCTCCTAAGCATTTTTTAAAAATAAAATAAATAATCTTTTAAACGAATAACCATTTATGGCTTCAATTAACAATTGGAGCTCCAAACATATGTGATCTTACACATGTCCTGCCCAGACAGAAAGCCCTACAGCAAAAACAACCCCAAAGATCCAGTCAGACATCACTGTTAAAATTAAAAATACTACAGAGAAAAAACAGCTAGCTGAATTGCACAAGAGACAACAAACCCTTTGTCCAAAAAGAAAATAAAAATCACAGAAATATATTTAAGCATATCAGCGGCTTGCTTTGCCTGAGCTTGCAAGTTTATGTTCTATAGGCAATGATTTCATTGCATACCCATCTTGAAACATGCAACAAAAGAATTATCTGTGCTTCGTATCATTTTTATAGATGCTCATATCTTTACACATTCTGGGTTTCCAAGTCTGGCACTGAATGTACTGCTTAAAGACTATTTAATTGCGCAACTTCAGTCATTTTGAAATTCTACTCAAAAAGTTTGTGCCAAGAACAAAACCAAAAGAAAACCAAAAAAGCAACCCAAAGAGCCTCAAAAGGAGATCCAGTGCAAAAAATGATCATTCTGGTATACAAAATCTCCGTATCGAATAGTGCACACGTGAAAACAGAAGGGACACATGTCAAGGGAGCACTTTTAGACTATATTCATACTCAACAGTAACATAATGATGAATACATGGTAAGATTTACTAAGACATCAAAGTTAAAATCTCAAGATGTTAAGATGTCTTCACATGCCTAAACCATAGAGTTCCCAACATTACTAAAGTCACAGAGTTTCAAAAATGCCAGTTTAGTACAAAGGTTTGTCCCGTTTCTTTCATCTAAGAACAAATTTAATTGAGCTCTAAATAACATATTATATAAGCGGTAACGTCTTGATTAACTTCTAACTGCTCCAATTTAGACGAGGTCCTTGGTAAGTTTCAAAAACAACTCAGTCCTTGAATCTTCCACTATTATGTGACATTCTCAAAACAACCAAAAAAAAAAAAAAAACCACAAAAAAGCAAACATAGAATGGACTTCACATACAGTGAATTCCAGCAAGTAATTAAACTGTGAAGAACAGCATTGAAATTAAGAAGAACAAAAAGTCACTGACATTTGAAGCACCTAAGCACTGATATGACAGATACATGACAATGCCAAAAAGGGAAGAGCTTTAACTTTTCCATACATTAAGATAAATTGAAATATATAAGCAGCAAAGAAACAGTGGTGAAAACTTATACCTTATTTTCAGGGCAATGGAAACTGTTACTTAAAAAAATATGCACCTTATTAGTTACAGATTAGTAAATGAATCACTACTGAAACCATATGAAATTGGGTAAATCAACTAACAAATCCTGGTGGTTTCTGAAGTTATTTGACTGAATATAGTAAAGGCAAGCTGCTAAAAAAAAAGGTTACATTTGAGCTTTTATAAATTAAAAAAAAAAAAAAGCTAAAATAACCATCCATACCAAACATAACTTTAAAGTCAGCCCCAAAGAATCTGGGTTTAAAGATGATTTTGGTCCTATTTCCTAAAAATATTCCTGAATGTTTTATTCCAAAAATAACTGACCTTGTCAAATCCTGGATCAAGTCCCTAATTACTGCAGCCTTTCTGCTTCACAGCAATGACTTTACATAGCTGGTCCTGGCTCAGTCAGTGCAATTCACAGTGCTAAGCCAGGCCTCTGTTCTCCATATACTGGAGAAGGGCAATGAATCTCATAGTTGCCAGTACACCGAGCAGGGAAAACACACAAACATAAAAAAAAACACCCCACCAGAAAACAACCACACCAAAAAAAAAAAAAAAAAAAGGAACACCAAAAAAAGCCCCAAACACATCACCCAAGAGAAAAACCAAGAAGAGAGTTCTCTACAAAATTCTCCTCACCTTTTTGGGTGTTATCAATCCAGAGTACTAACCACCTGACTTAAAGCAGCTTATTAACTCACAAACATAGGACAATTCTTCTGAATAACTGCTCCAAGACTCCCCATAACTCTCTCCTGGAGTGTATCACCACTACAGCAGGAACAACTCAGCTGTTTTAAAACAGACTCCAAACCACAGGTCACCAGTCCCGCTTATTAAGGATCTGGATCAATCATTGATTTATTTTACAACATGAAATCACACTCACAACTTGGAGCAAGTTTGGCACAACTATGAGCACATAAGACACCATAATGTATGCTGAGCATCAAAAAAGAACATCAGTGCACTAAACTGATTCCAATGACAAATATTTTTGATTTGCTCAATGTAGCTTTTTGGCTCAAGGAGACATTGACAAAACGCGCAGTGCATTCAGGTAATTTATCCTCAAACATTACTATTAGATGACATCAGATTAACACCCTGCTCTCCAAAAGCAGTAGCAGTTACATGTAGATAGAAAATAAAACATCTATAAATTAAAGGAAATGGGAATTGCTACACTGAGCAGACATCAAACGTCATTAATAGGGTAGAAGTTTCCTGGCCAAGTCAACAAGACGGCATTAAGCATTAGTTTCAATATGCAAGTCCTTGAATTGCTGTCAAAACCCCATAACTAGAGACCTCATCTGCACCACAGCTCCTGCTAGACCAGTCTTCTAAAAGACCTCAGATGTTAAAGACATGGAACTACGTTAGACACAATCAACACATTTATCTGCTACCACTGCACTGCTGCAAGATCCAGGCGTACCACCCCTATTAGAATGAGAGTAGGATCAGATTTCGACAAATCCTCTTGTCCTCTCATACAACCAGAAGTCTTATATATTCAATGTCCCAACCATAGTCATACAAGGTTCCTGACTAAGGTTTGTATCGTATCTTGCAGCCAGCAACTTCTTACCTATTTTAATTCAGCTGTAGGCACTAACCTAGTTTACCTACTAGAAAAAAATGTAGGCTTAAACCTATAGTAAACTGTAGATTTATGTAAGCTAGGGCAAATCAATTAACTGAGGCAAAGACATTGTCTCTAGAATGAAAACAACAGGCGCTTAGATAACAGATACTTGATTTCTCATTCATCTAAGACTGAAATTGCCTATACAATACATTTTTGAAAAATCTAGTCGATAAGGGGCCAACTTTACAGTACCAGAGTGATTAAATACATCCCTTCCAGCATTTTTTTTAAATAAAATTTACAGGCAGTGATAGAGAACCTGAAACCCTGTTTACTGTCAATATTCAGAATTGTAACAGTAAAAATA
Source organism: Tringa solitaria (assembly GCA_026413425.1). NCBI lineage: Eukaryota > Metazoa > Chordata > Aves > Charadriiformes > Scolopacidae > Tringa > Tringa solitaria. Next base: position 181,324,538 of record JAOXJM010000001.1, read on the forward strand.
TGCTGATACCTGGAAAATACTTCATGAACATGTGATATCCTTTGTAGACATCACAGAAATATACTACAGAATCATCAGAAATCTCTTGTGGCGCATGGGCTAGTCCATTTAAAAAGAAAAAAGGTTAAAAAAAAATCTAGAATCTTTTAATACATATGAAAAATTCATCTTAAAAACACATCTAACCATTTTCTCCTATCTGCAATGTTAATTTTTCTTTAAATGAGACTGGTCTACACTTTGGAAAATTAAAATTACCATGATAATCACACAGTGCAAAGTGGACATTTGATAAGACTTATGTATTAGCTAGATACTAACACAAATTATATGAAATTCCAATGTTTTACATATAGAAAAAGTGAAAACAACTTGAAACAAGGGACAGACAATATGATGCTAAAATCACAACATGAAGTAGAAACATTATTATGCTCTTTAAGTAGGACATGCAGATAAGGGAATATTCTATGAAATAGAAGACTCACTGTGTTGTTAAAGGTAAAGACTGTGCTACAAAAAAAAAAGCAACAGAAAGACTCTGAAGCAACACAATCAGTTTCAACTGAGGTTCAGCTGAATCAAAACTCAGACATATACACAAGTAACTGTTCTTCCCTTCAAGCTTCAGAAATACGGACTGCCTACAACAGAAATCCAAGACTGAATGCAACTATTCAGTAGGAAAAGTGAAAACAAGTTTCAAGAGAAGAAACATAACGATGGAGACATTGGCAAAAAAAAAATAAATACTTGTCCTTCACAAGATAACCAAACTCCCGGCTTTATCTATACGTATTTGCCTTGCCTCCCTGACAACTGGCTGTGATGAAGTGCAAATACATTTCAAAAAGACAAGAATACTTCAACTGTGGGATACATGCCTTTAAGCACCCAAAATAAGAAATCTAGTAAACCCAAGGAGTCTGTAACAACCTGAGACAAATGAACCTGAGGCAGATAGAAAGTCAAGCCAAGAGACAAAATTTTGGTACTCCTAACAGTCCTTGAGACTTCTTCTGATTACTTTTCAGTGAATCCAAGAATATCAGCCAGAGACAGACATTTCTATCATCTGCTTAAGCTTTGGCAGCACAAATGCGCTCACCCGACCCTTCAAAATCAAAGCCACAATGAACATGTTATAGCACTGTCCCTTCCAAATCAAATTTATTGAAATACCGAGCACTTAAAGATTCAAAGCGGTCAAAGCATATTTGATATTCAGAACACGAGGAAGCATCTCCTTTCTGCTAGTGAAACAGACTGATGAGATCATTTTCATTGGAAAAAATAAAGTAAGCTTGTTTAACCTTTTAAATTATTCTTTAAAAATATACTGGATTACAACTAGACAAGTGATGTTAAGAACACTTCAGTCTGATGTGATTATTATTATTTAGACTTTCAGTGAACTTTGTTGCTCTGGGAAGGCTGAAAGACAGCAGTTCCACCTGCAATGTGAAAACAACGTTGCAACAATGCCTGCCACAGCCCTCATTAAAGGATACTATAAAACAAAACTAAAAATTACAAACATTTCAAGGGTGGACAAGATGGCATGTTTGAAGGTTACAGCCCAAAAGGTATGAATTTGAAGCAATAGGCTTAATTTCATCATGTAGGAAGAGAGAAAAACTGACTTTCACCCGTACTTCACATATAAACCCTTGCCATAACAGGCATATAGGTTTATGTTAAAACCATCTCTATTACACAGAAAGCAGGAGTCTATGAGAAATCCTTTCTTATATGTTTTTCTGCCATTACCAAGCTTAAGCCTGCTATGTTATTTTCTACTGTCTGAAATTGCCCCATTTGGTTTTGGGAGGTGAGGCGGGGAAGAACAGGAGAGCTGCTCTAGAAGTGTAAAGCTCTACCCTCCACCAACATGAGAAGCAAATTGCCTGTGCCACCACTTCCAGCGTGACAAAGCAGGAAATGCTAACCCAAACTTTGGTTCCAAATTTGGATTCACACGCAACACAGGCCATTCCAGTGCAGTGTTTATAGCCCCAGGATGACAAGACAAAAGTCATATTCCAAGGATTTAGACTTTTGAAAGCAAGGAAATCCAGTAAGAACCCTCAAAAAAACAACCAGAAAAATAAACTGCTCAACAATTTAAAGAAAACAGAATGTTTCACTGCAAAAGCGTAATGTATGTGATGTTAGGGGACAGTACTTCAAATGTGTGATTACTGTTGTTTTTTTAAGCTCAGCACATCTCTAGACACATAAGCACAGATAAGCAAGGAGTCAGTCTACAATATGTGACTTAAAAATAAAGCTCCCACGTGCCTATAAGCACAATTAGACTTGATGTCCTAGGGATACTATTTACATGTATTTGGAATACTATAGTATTTAAGCCATTATGGCAAAACACTGTTCTCTACAGACCAACACTAAGTTTTACTGTGTGAAATTATCAGCAATGTTGCCACTGTAGCTACAAACTGTTCTAACCATATATTCAGGGGGAACTATAAAGTAATAGTTAACCTAAGATCAGATTGTTTGATGGTCATACATGGCGTGAATAAAACCCTTGGGAAAAAAAAAATGTTGTGTTTAAAAACAATGCCATTATTTGCAGGACACCTTCCAACCTTCAGGTCAGAAACAGGTCTCTTCTTAATCAGCTTAATTCCATTTGGATTTTAGTTTGTTTCAAAATTTCTTAGTTATGCTTTTGTACATAGGGGCAATGCGCTGCAGGACAAAAAAAGGCTTTCACCAAGACTGCACGCAGCCTGGGAAGTCATCATAACAGTGTTTCTTGTACAAGTCTAAATCCAGAGGGTACCTTATTCATTAACGTGAACAAAAAAAATACCAAGTCCACTTGGATTACAGAAGCACTATAGTTGGCTCTTCTGTTTCAAACCACCTAAGTCAGTAGGTGCTTTTGTTACTTCAAATTTGTTTAAAAGTCAAAAACTCATCTCTAAGCCAGTTTTACCATATCAATAATAATTATGATTCTGAAGAGTATGTGCAAGATACTCTAGTGAGATAAAAAGCTCATAAAAAGCTTATGTTATTGAAAAGCACCGTTTCTAGCAAACATATTAAAAGGAAATTTCACCCTGAAAAAATTTGGAAAAATACCTTGAAACATCAACTCAATCACTTTGAAATCCACTCAAGTAAGTACATTTTATCCTCTCAAACCTCATTCCATGCAATACTGCTGAAAAAAACAGCAAGAGACCTTTGTTAGGCAAATAACAATAGGCAAGGTGAAACACACAGGCTATCAGGGAATCAGAGCTTTAGCAATTTCAAACACCCATCAGATTCAAGCTTTGGTAGCTCTACGTTGGTCCTTTGCATGTGAGTAGCAAAACACCACTGGAACATATTTTACCTACCTTACATTCAGAGCTCAGTCTTAGAAACCTCACTACAAACTGCAAATAATTCAAGTACGTAGATGGTTCGATTCAACCACTTGTTTACATTTTTGCTGTATTATGAAAATAGCTACATTCTTTATGTTTTGTATTTTCACAGAAAACGAAACACATCTATTAGTATTTAACCCTTTTGTCAACTATAACAAGCTGCATGTTTACCTCACTCAAAACCATTCAGTTAAATTGTGACTTCATACATACAGCTGAACAAGCCCCAGCTATAAGATTTAGGAATGTATTCCAAGAGGATAGAAAATCTGCTAGTAAAAGGTCTGGTATTTCAGACTACCTGAAACAATGGAGAAGCTGAACTGGGGTAAATATGACAAAGACAAGTCAATTAGCTAAGTGCAAACTGGGCTAATGAAGGACAATGTTTTGTGTGATATGACAATGAGCACTTACTGAACTTAATGTGTTTAAACTGCTTTCTTCCTGAAGACATCCAAATCCTGTATTTTTTTCAAGGCTTTCCATAAAAATGCAGAAGATGAAGAGGACCACTATTTTTAGTGAACATTAAAAGCTGACAGCCTATTTGAAGATTCATTCTTCTGCTATCATAATCAGCACAAAGCATACTATGGGGGAAAAAAAAACCTCTAACTATTATTGGACTCAAGCAATATAATACAGAATTTATCAATCTGAAAGTGCAGTAAAAATTAAAAGAATAATCACTTTAAAATATGTGTACTTTCAAAAATCTCTTGTTGTTGACAAAAACCTTCACAAAAATGTGCATCTAACAACCCTAGGTAAGACAAATGGTGTATATAGCCATACCACACCATTTATATGAGAAACAGCTTATGAAAAAATATTCCAGGCTCTTGATAATCTAAAGGTGTTGACAGGGTCCCTTTAAGATTTGAATGTGAGATACCGTACACTTGGTAACTCAATCTTCATGAGCAACTGAGTCAGTACTTATTTACTGAAAAAGTAGTATCATGAATACTGATATTAAAAATCCAAACATTAATGTGCAAGAAAACATGAAGCAGGAGATTTTCCTCAATTTCAGAATGACCGTTCAGCCATCACTCTTGTTCAGGAAGTCAGCTGATGGAGAACTCTGGTCTACTTTGAAAGAAATCAAGTATAGTGAGTCACACTGCCATTTAAACAAACAGTTCATACTCAGCAGAGGGACAAGACATCACGGCATTGGATGACACAGCCAGAGGACCCTATCAAGCTTGTATCATGTCTTGTCATTTGCAGGTACAATAAAAAACTGGTTTATAATTCATACAGGTGGAATCAGTGGACCTTAGCACATATCTTAGAAGCTCGTCAATACACCAAAAAAACCAAGCGTGTTAAGTCAAAAGGTGTTAAAATAAGAGAGAAATTTTCCAGAGCAAAGCTTAATAAAAGTTTAGATTTATTACTTCATGGAACACCACACCTAGGATCATCTAAATGGTGTATTTTTGCAAAGTTATCTTCTCCTTCCACTCTAAGATAATCACTCTTCAAACATGTCTGCTATATTTTAGTTAAGTAAATGACTCAAATATTTTATGGTCTTAATATTTGTGACTGCTTTAAAAAAAGTGAATCAGTACTTTATGTTGAGTGAAAATTATTTCAAATGCAACTGAGCTTCTGATCATTATCCTGAATTTGTGAGTTTCTCATACCATGTACGTTTAAACACCCACTTATCTTCAGCAAATTTTAGGTAGTAGACATGAGCAATAAGAAGTTGACAGGATAACGCGGCATGGCCCAAAGGCCAATGTGAAGCTCAGGAAAGTTAACTGCCCTGGATCTCATCCTGCAAGCACTGAAGGACCAGTGAAGTGCTCGAAAATTTTATCTGATTTATGAAAAAACACTACTTTGATTAGTAAAGCCAAAAAGGGAACCTGTGACTTCAGCAGCAGATGACCCAGCAACTTGCAATATAGTCATCTATTTTTGCAGACAGTAAACAGAATTTCTAGTTAGCCACCTGACTGCACATGTGAACACCTCTTCAACAGCCAGTTCCACGTGTGGAACAGAGCAAAAAACGTGCATAAACAAGGGTGGATTCAAGCCCAGATAGAGACTTGTAACAGAAACAGATCAGACAAAGAAAAAGTCAATGCTCCACAAACAAAAGAGCAGCTATTTGCAGTAACTAACGCTACCAGCGAGTGAAAACAGTCATGACAACTCAACTGCCCACTTGACTGAGTAGCTGAGCACTGCTGCTGGTTCACTTACAGCAAATTATGTGATATGGGTTTAATGTGTTTGACACATTAGGGGTTTAGAGTGTTATAATGATCAGTAGCAACGGGAAAGAGCAAGTATTTCATGTGTGTGCCTACAGTGCTAAGTGTTCAAAAAAGCTTCATATAGCTCATGTAACTAAACAAAAACATTAGAAAATGGGAAAGATTAGCACACAGATGTATAAGAGGACAGCAGATGGTAATAGACAAAAAAAATAACCATGTGTGGAACTAGCACTTTTTTTTTTTAAGTTTCATCACTAAACTGGCATTTTAAAAATGTTTAGGCTCACTCGATCACCTAGTGGCAAAGCCACACAATGCAACATGAGAAATTTCCTTCCCAAACAAACATGGCATGTTACCACATAGGCTCTGCTTAGACTGTAAAGGGGAGGGGGAGAAAGGGGACTTATTTTCACAACCACATTCCCATGTTAAATACCAAGAGCAGTAACTAATCCTCAGATAGTAGAGGGAGCCATTACGTGTGAACAACAAACAAAAAAGAGGAGAATCAAGTTAGTATGTCCCATGTGAAAAATGCATGATACACTTTGCCCAATACTAGTATCGTCCTTTATGCAAAACAAATCCAGGATTTGATCCAGTGCCAGAAAGAACTGGGTATGCTTCCTAAAGCACATGTTTAACCTCGAGTTTCTGTCTTTCAGCAACTCATACTACTGAGCAAGAAAATGCTGGCCCACCCCAAAAAGCATTCCTGTTTTAAAGGAATAGCTGCAATATAGAAATTTAGCACAGCTTCTCAAGGCTCTGATACAACAGGCAGATATATAAAAATACAGGTATACAGATGTCCTGTCCTCCCAGCAGAGAAAAGCTGTAGTAAACTCATTGGAAAGAAAGGGGTTTTGAAAAGTTGTGCTCTGTTCAGTTCTTCTGGACATGCAGTGCTGTTAGAAAAACAGCTCATCTCCCGAACCATACCTAATTGATTATATAGCACTGTATAAAGAAAGCAAAGTCCTCATGACCCCATCAGGCTCACCAGCTAAGGTTTCTGAAACACAGACTTCATACAATAAAACCTCAAAGTTTAACTGAGGAGGTCAATTTGGAGGCTATATCATAGTTCAAAAACTGAGGAATAACTGAAGTTAAAAAAAAAAAAAAAAAGAAAAGAAAGAAAAGTTGGGTACCAAACTATAGGCAGCCAACTGCATTTCTATCTGAGCTCTGTTTAATGTTGAAGAAGCCCACATATTGAGTATTTCATGAAGATGCCACTTTGGACAATTACCTCATCATTATCTCTGGGAAGTTTGTGTTTTATGATTTTTCCACCTATTAACAGTCAACCTACCTGCCCATAGTTGTCTATGCCAGTTACTAATCTATTTAAGTTTAATAAATCAAAAGCTGTTCTTAGGGACTGGCCAAGAGTCGTAAGTCCTTCAGCTTGAAGGTTTTTCAGTTCATTCATAAACGTTGCATGATTTTCCTTCCAGCCAGCCTGAAAAGAGAAATGTGAGAAGACTTATTGCCCAGATACGAGCTTTGCTTTCCTGTTAGGCTACCAAGCGCCTTCCCTGCAGCACACAGTTCGCTACAAACGCTAACAAAACACCTCAGAAGTTACTAATATTTAGTGTCGTTCCACAGAGCTGGAAAAGACATACTTCTCTTAAACCTTAGACCTCCCCATCTGTCAAACGAAGATTTCTGATTTGTTCCACGGGAAAAAATTTCTGTGCAGTGACCGATGCACAAACCTTGTAGGTCTTTACTCTCCCCCTGCCCTTTCCAGGTGGAAGTCAACTCCGCTGTGAAGCGACCTCCAACAGGTTCACCGTCCTGTGTCATGTGGACCCTCCGCCCCCTTCCCTCCGCCCCCCACCCCCGGGGTCCGCCTCCCCCCGCCCTCCCCCGCCCCGCCGGGGCTAAGGGAAGTCCCGTCCCCTTCCGAGCCCGGACTCTCCGGGCTGAAGTCGGTCCTGCCCCCGGCTCGGCCCCCCCCCCTTTCCAAGCTGAACTCTCCTTGGGAGTTGCTGTCACTTCTCCCAACTTGAATAAATATCCCCCACAGTTCATTGCTGCTCACACACACACACACTCTACACGGGGAGGAGGG
>JAOXJM010000001.1:181333735-181347877 GCA_026413425.1 Tringa solitaria
GGGGGGGGTGGAAATAGGGGCCGGGGAGGGGGCCGCGGCTGGTCTTGCGGTGAACGCGCCCGGGGCAGAAGCCCCGGAGAGCGGCTGAGGGGGAGGATGGCGGCGCGGGTGGGGGGAGAGAGGGAGACTGAGCATGAGGCCTGTAGCCGCCCTGGCTGGGCTTGTTGCGAGGACTTGGGGCTGTCGCCTCCCACGGGGAGGTAGCGGCCTGCCCGACCCGCCTGCTGTGGGGCGCGGCGGCGGGCGGGAGGCGGCCTGCTCGTGGGGGGAGGCCCCTGGGGGAGCCGGGGCGGTGACTCGGGCGCCGGCGGTTTGTCCCCGGCGGGAGCGGGCGGGTGAGTCACGGGAGGGAGGGAGGGAAGGAAGGGGCGGGCGTCGCGGCTCTCCTTGAGGCTGCGGGAAGGTCCCCGGGCCGCCGCGGGGCTGGGCCGCGGGGAGCCCCCGCCTGCCCCGGTGGATCTTTCCCCCCACACCACCCTGGAGAGAAAGGGAACCCTGAGGGGAGAGGCAGGGGAGCGAGCTGTACAAGGCTCTCCGTTAGGCCGAGGGGTCAGACCGAAGCCCACCGGCCTTGCTGCCGGCCCGGGGGAGCAGGGGGTCGCTGGTGAAGGGAGCTTGGGCTCCCGGCGGGCAGCCCTCGCGGTGTCGGTTGTACCCACGGGGTTTAGGACGTGGAAAGCGGCGGTCGGTGCCGTTTTGGTGGTGGTGAATTCCCAGAGACGTGGACTGGTCATGCTTACGGATAAAAAAGAGAAACAAACACAAAAACCTGGCTAGCCCTAGCTGTGACCTTTTCCCCTGCATACAGGCAGAGATTAATGTTTCTTTGATCCATGCTAAGGCACTCCAAATTTACTTTCTGGAAATCATATAGCTGGAGTGTTTCCAATCAATTAATGACGAAGATCTCTGTTCTCAGTTGTTGTTTGTTTGGTTGTTTGGGCTTTTTTTTTTCCCCCAGCAATTCAGTCTCTGCCGTTTCTGCTCTCATAGCCTTGGAGCCGGACCCATTTCTTAGTATAATCTGTTCAGGAGATTGCTCTGCTTCCTATCTGATATTTTTTTGCCTGATCCAGCTGATGTGCTCCCACATCCACTGCTCTAGAAGGTATGAAGCCACTGTGCTCCTTCCTTCTTTCATGATAAAATTGGTTTGATTCATCTTGCTTTTCCAGGCAAGATTTCTGACTTGTTAGGCAAGATCTGGTTTGGGCTTTTTTTTTTTTGTTTTGTTTGTTTTTCCCCTTAAGACCAGTGAAAGATTAGCATTTAGTTTCTAGGAAGGGAAGAGGGATAGAATCATATTTCCATTACAGGTTGGTATACATTCTTATGCCTGTGAGCAGCTTATTTTGGCTTTTCTGTTGGGGCTGCATCCGTGACCTGTGCCACCTGTTCTCAGGCACTGGGGTGAAGTCAGAGATGCTCCTTTCAGCCCAGTTCACCATTCAAGGCCATTAAGGAATCTCCAATCTCAGGCACCTTGTGAGAGCTGTGAAGGAATCTTTGGAGCTGGTGCAGACCAAAATAAGACAACTAGGTTTCTTTGGAAGTAACATCTTTTACTATGAGTATTTCTCTGCATGGATTCTGCTAGTGGTGATAAGAGTGGCCAAGCTTGTGTGTCCCAGTGGCTCTTGAGCTGCTTGTACCTTCCCAGCAGTCCAGTGTTAGAGCTCCAGCAGTGGTGCTGTGTCTCGTGACCGACAGCAAGGCTGTTCTGGTCCAGGTTCTGCTGGTTTAATCTGAATCCCTGCTGTCAGAGGAAGCAAACCAGCAGGTGCTGCAGAGGCCACATTGCTGGCTTGCCCCGGAATCCAGTTGCATGCCAGCCCCTGTCACACATTTGGACTATCGGAGAGACTTGGTTCACAGCCATTTTCTCTCTACAGAGGTGTTTTGGCACACCTTTCTTACCCTCAGCTCCCCACAGAAAGTATCTTCTGCAGCTGCTGCTAGAGTAGTAATTGACTCCCTACGGCAGTGGGATTCAAGTTGTTAAGTAAAGGCTGCAGTGCTGTTTTAACAAATCATGTCTTGGGATTAGTAACTTCATTTGGGAGTGATGTTGAGTGAGTGTATGATATCGGCCTCTAATTGGCTTCCTTTTAAATCTCCGAGATAGGCACATTCTTCGACATGCATCTTCTCTCCCATTTGAGTGTTGCTGATGTTTCATTGACCGTCCTAATAAAACCAGCATCGCTTTTACATGTCAAGCATTGTGTATCTTCTTGGCGAGCATCCTAAAATTGGGAAATTTCTGGAATGGTTCCTTCTCCAAAGTGCTGGAAAAAAGGCATTTTAGAGTCCTTGCCTTACCAGGGAAATGTCATGGTGAAAGGCAGCCAGGGCCATGGAGATTATGCATAAATCCTGGAGGGTCATTTGGAATTTTTAAGTTGTGTTGCCAGTAAGTGAAGGGGGGGTGTGTGTGTGAAAGCCATGTTAACTCTTAGTGGTAGAATCAGTCATAAACCAGCATGAATTCTGAAAAAGCTTTGAAGATTGCAAGCTGTAGGCACACTGTAATTTTCTTACCAACAAGGTGGGACTGAAGCAGCTGGCTCTGCTCTACCCTTAGTCCCCTCAGCCTTGGTGATTATCAGTGATAGAAGAACCCCGCAGACAAAACTTATATGCAGTTCCAATGGGATTTATGCAAGCAAAGCCACTTTACTGTACTTTTCTGTACGTACCTGCTTTTTGCTGCCACCTTTGAAGTCATTTGGAACATTCAGTTCTTTCCTCTCCTGTGCATCTTACATTAGATCCATATTAGATCCCCTATAGGGCAGAATCAAGGCTGGGTGTGCGTTGTCTGTGGTAGGCATTAGTACTTTTCTGCTGGGAGCGGGCCAATTTGATTAATATTGAGAAAGAGTCTTTCAAAGGTAGATAAGCAACCCGAGCCTTAAGTGTGTATCAGCCTCTTGATGTCAGAGTTTATAATGGGTAGTGCTGCCATCAGAGCCACATTTACCAATCTGTACAAGAGATGTGCTGCGAAGGAGCAAAACCCAGTGATATTAGTGCTTATGCTCATTACTAGTAGAGCTGAAACAGCTGAGCAGGGAGAGAGCTTGAGACTGTCACTGAAAACAGATGCTTCTTTCTTTGGTTTCAGCTTTTTTACATGGTGGGCAAATTTAATACTCCATGCGTAGTCTAGGTGAGACAGTTCTACCTTTTCTTCTAAACCTAGATGAATGATTTTAGCACGGTTCTGTCTGGAGGAATACTCTTGCCATCCTGATGACGCAAAAGATTCCAGCTACCTTCATACATGTCATTTGTCACAGATCCGTGGGGAAGCATGAACATATATGCATGTCTAAGAATACTTATTTTCTGATCTTCAGAATGGGTGTTGTCCATTTGGGGACAAATAAGACAGTATTAAAAATTGCAAATTTACTTTGAATGCTAAGCCAATAAAACAAAACTTGTATTTGAGTATGAAAATACCTGAAAAAAAAATTTGAAAAAATTGTTACCAAAAATACTTTGGTATCATTTGTTGTCACTGTGTTTTTTTCCTTAAACAGCTTCTTCTCACAGCTGATATTTGTGAAATTTTTGTTGTATTAACACATAGCGTTAGCTTTACTTTATCCTAAACTGCAGGCTTGAATGGAAGATGTTATACTAAAGACCTTCAAGCAGGTCTGAGAACTAAAATTGACAGTATAATCTTTTTCTTTTTTTTTTTTTTAAATTTGCTTTCTTCTTCTCAATACAGATTTGTTTCAGAAAAAATATTTCAAGAACTTGATAAGCCCAGGTCTTATTTCCTGAGCTTCCTTTAGAATATCATTCTATAGCCTTGTAGCTTGTAACCATTAAACTTTTTTTTCCTGTTTAGAAGTCTTCTATTTTCCATTGCCTAATTTTATGTTACTGCTTATCATTATAATATATATCTTTACACAGCATTCTGAGCTTCAATTTATTATCTTTTAATAGTTTTGTCCTATTCCTTTTAGTCTTCCTTTAGTCAAGTTCTGTGCATTCAATTTACTTGACTTTTTTTTATAAATAAAATTTAATTTTCCACTTGTTTTGCAAACACAGCAACTTGTGTTGTTGGGGTTTTGAGTTGGTTTTACTATTTTCAATCAGTGGGGTATGACCCTATTTTTTTTCTCTTCCTGAAATTGTTACCAAAGAGAAACTGATTTAGCCTTATAAATTCAGGTAGCTTAGATAAGCATATAAAACTCATCCTAGACTGAGTAATTACTGCAAAGCCTGGGATCAGATAGGATCTAACCCCCAAAAATTTTCAGAGAAGTGGCATTAAGATAACTGGATCTCAGCTTTTTTTATGTATATTTTAGGACTTGGACTGAGGATGTCTATTTTTCTAAAATTTGCAGAGGCAGCTGCCTGCCTTTGAAACTGTCTAGCACCTTTTAGAAATCTGTACTTTGGCTTCCCCTGCACCAGAACACAGTGAAACTACATCCCTTTGCAGAACGATGACCTCTGAAAGAAGTTGCATTCTGGCTTCTCTTGGCCCATCTTCAAAGACAGCCTCCTTTTCATTGTCCGTCCATCGGGGAAACCCAGAGGATAGCCTTTGAAGCTTCCTAGGGATTTTTGTATTCCCCACCACCCCTTCAGTCATCCAAATCCCTTGCTGTTTCCTGCCTGGGGAGTTGGAACTGCAGTGAGCGGCAGTGTACCATGCAGGGGCAGAATAGTTCATGGGGAACTGCAAAGAAATCTAACTGTACGGAGTGAATGTGGGTACTGGGAGACTAAGTTCATGAATATTTGTGAAGTACTTCGGTTCTTCCAAAGAACGTTATGATAGAAGTGCACAGTAAGATTATTTTCAGAGGAAAAAATAATCTCTTTGAGGACCATCTGTGCTGTGACAGCGGAAGTGAGTCGATTAATGATGGAGAGGTTGCAAGGCACCTGAATATAAGATAAGGAGGCTTTTGTCATTAAAATCAAATTAAACTGTATATTTGATACATGCTTTTCCTTTAGTATTACCGGCCTTAGATTGAAAGGTCTTCTAGGCAATGAGTTATCTCCATATGCATTTAACAGTGTTTAACAGAGCAGGACCTCTCCTATTTGGTACCTTGGGGGGAATATTCAATCTAACATGGAGAAGGCTGTTTAAAATAAGCATGTAAAAATTACAGCTGTAATAAAGTAATACATATGAGAATTCAAACAGATTTACAGTTCTTATATATCCTTCCTGATGTGCTACGTTGCTTCTTTCACTTAAGGTAGGATTCCGGTCAGAACCAAAAACTTGTCTCAACTCCAGGCCTTTAAATTTATTCTATCTCTTGTGTATCTCAGCTGGGCTGTCAAGACCCAAAGAGCACAGAAAACACCCTATAGCATACAAAAGCCAAGGTGTTTTACCTGTGGTTGGTTGTGGTTTCTTTTCTTTCTTTCTTTTTTTCTTTCTTTTCTCTTGAACTTATTTTCCATCCTTGAGATGCTGGTAGCAGCAGGCAGCAGCAGTCATCCATTTGATTCCTGGTAACACCAGAGCACCCAGGGAAATGCTGGTAGAGACTTCTCAGCCTCCCTCCAGCCCACGGGGCCATGAAGACAGGAGTCCTCTGCGTTCACCAACACAACAGGTCTGAGGTGACCTTTGCTTATCATGCCAGGGAAAAAAATAATAATCCTCGCTTGTCAGGATGGCCAGAGATAGGAGTTACATCTGTGGGACAGTTTGAGGGAGATCACTTGCAGCAGCCCACCCTGGTTTTCTGTAGCTTTCTCTTCTTGTAGCCCCGGGAAGGGGTTAATGCAGTCCTTGACATTAATACCTGTAACACACAAATGTTATGCAGGCTCTCCTCCTCATGACAGGAGCAGAACTAGGATACTCCTTACTGCTTCTTAAACCACTTTTAAACAATCTTTCCAATGGCTGTTACATCCCTCGGAGGGAAGCTTTCCAGGGGTGGCAGTGCCCTGCCTGTGTCCGCTGACCTGAGCCATCCCCCCCCTCACTGTTCCAGCCATTTCTTTTGTTTGTTCCTCCATGCATTCCTTCTTGCCTATGCTACCAAGTTTCAGTAGCCCTGAAATCATATCCTTCCTAAAGCCCTGGACCCTCCCGCACATCTCATAGCATAGCAACGTAACTCCATTACCATGGATCCCAGACACAGGCGTGCAGAATTTATCTAACTAATCGAGCAGCTAAGGGACACCAATTCCAGCTACAGTCAGCTTGGAGGATAAGGCAGTTACAGCTAAAAGATATCCTACAAGCACTTCTCAAGAGAGGCAAAACAGTGGGGTGTATATTTCTTTCTCTTCTTTTCTTTTTTAATGGCCAGTGTAATGGGTATAGTCTTGGTAAACAAGAGGACAGAATTATTCATTCATCCCTAAATTGCTTCCCACCGAGGTATCACACCTGCATGTGGTATTTGAGAGCTGGGAGCTCTTTCTTTAAAATATTGCCACTCTGTAGAAGTTTATTATCCAGCTTTTAGTGTAAACGTGATTATTATGCATTGCCATCTTTTGCCCAAAATCAAAATACACTCTAAAAGAAAGATGCACTTGGTTGCTGTCTGCAAAGCAACTGGCATGACTGGTTCCAAATGGAACATAGACCAGTCGGTCTCTTTTGCCACTTAGCAGTTAATGAAAACTTACCAAATCTCAGCTAATTGGAAATTTCTATAAAAGCCATCTATAATGCACAGACATAGGTCTTCTGCAGTAAAACAAACCTGATACAGCCTCTTTCATCCAGGGAATAAATCTGTCCATCTGTATTCCCTGACTTTGGCAAGGTGTTTGGGACTATTTATTGACCATGTTATTCAAAAGATACAGTTAAAATGAAGTGAGAGGCTTTTTTTCTACTTTTACACACACATTGAAGCCCTGATAAAATGCTTTTTTGTTACAGAGAACTTGAATGGATGCCACCATGGGCAAATGTGTCTTGTACCAACTTGCAGAAAAATAATGTCTTGGTTTAGAAATATTTCAAACAGGGAGAAAGGAGACTTAAAACATGGCTTTGAAAAGCACAGAAGGATAATTCTTACTGAGTTGAAATTACATTGAGTTTCTCATTAAGAAAATTTTAGAACTGAGTTGAGACCAGCTTTTAACGAACCTTGAATTACAAGTGTAACCTTTTTTCATAACAAAAGTCTTCACCAAACAGTGCTGTTTTGGTCAGCAATGAGTTCTTTTGTTGTTGGAGATGGCTTTCAATTTCACGATGTTGCAATCGGAAAGCCTCTAGTATTTTGGGATCAGTTCTAATATTTTCCTGTTGGTAAGCCATTTTTAAGGCAATATACGGTTTATGGTTATTTTCCAAACGTGAGTCCAAATTAAAAAGTCCAAGAAAGTCCATCTTGTAATTCAGGCTGACAGTAAGTGTACACTTCGCCAGGTTTGGCAGAGCGTGTTGTCTACACTGGTGGTATGATGAATGTAATGTTTTCTCTGATATTCTCCTCTCCTTCCCTCCTTTGAGGTGTTTCTATTTTCTGTTATTTCTCTTTTCCTGGGGCCTTGACACTGTTACGTGCATTAATGTTGGCTGGCTTGTCTGAGTTGTGAATACACAGCTGACAGTGATTTCTGTAACTGGGGTCTTGAAGGAAGATGAAACTTTCAGTGTAAAGGAGACAAAAAAATCAGGCTTTTAACTATTAGATTCATTCCATTTACTTTCAAGGCATTGCAGTTTTTTTTATTATTTTGTTTTCCTTGATCAATTCTTATTTTGCTTCACGTCTTCCATTTCAAATCCTCTTCATCTTGCCTTTTCCTTCAGAAAAAGTTAACAATATGTTTTTCTTGACATTTCTACTTAGATATTCAGTACGGCTTTCCTCAGCTGGCCGAGGGAAAAAAGCCAAAACTACTCATTTGCCCTGACAAGTGTTTTCACTCTCCGTGTTGTCAATGATTGGTTGTGCTCTGTGCTTGACTTCTGCAGCAGCTAATAACTAACTCCTGATTCCAGAGTAATTCCTGATTCCAAAGGTTGACAGATATCATTTGAGCTCTCGTTTCGGAGGTAAGTGACAGCCCTTTAACCCAATTATAGTCCAGTGCGGCATAATTGGACTCGGTTTTGAGTCTGCGACCAGCTACTTCAGTTAATTTATGGGGAATGGGACAGTGTTCCTTTTTCAAGGGGAATTAGGGTTTGTTATGCTTTAATTTACACACTGGAATGCTCCAGCCTGTTTCCACCACAGCACCAATTTTTCCATTGCTGCATCTGCTTGTTGTTTCCGAACTCCCTTTTTTATACTGAATTCTATTACTTGTGTGTTAACATCTTTTACAGTAGTTTGCACTGAGATGTTTGGAGTTTTTACTTCTGTCTAGTTAGCTGGACACTTTTGTCACAGTGTCCCTCTAATTAATATGGCCAATTTTGCCGTAATGTCAGTTACTTTTGGGGAGTATGTTACTGTAATTGTGACCATCGTCTAAATCCCTTCTCACACTGGTAGCAATCCAGCAGACCACTGCCTCTAGCACCAAACTTTCCTGTAATTCTGACATCGTAGTGAATTCCTCCCCAACTGGCAATAAGAAGGTTCTTACACGGCTTTTTCTCTGCTTGAATTCTCTGTTTTCTGGATTGTGAAATTATCCTCTGCATAATTCAAGAACCGTTTCATGATCTATGTTTAGCAGAATTTGTTACCCAACAGATGCCTGGACAGTTAATGACCTCTGTAAGTACAGCCCTGTGATTTCTTGCTACTGATGGTCCAAGAATTTTTAATCTCTTCTGCTACAAGTCAGCACTAGGGCAGCATGTCACCTCTTATTAAAATACAAAAGCATAAAATGTGTATAAATTTTCCCTTCAGAATAGTTACGCCTAGACAGAAGTGGTGTTTCTCCCTCACTCCCTTTTGAATCTTTATGTTTGTGAATGTGTGCATACATAAATGCTCATAGTTCCATATTTTTCTGGCCAAAAACACAGGACATGAATAAAACCCCCTGAAATTAATCAAAATATAACTTCAAAGGAAAAGTACTTCCGTAAATACAAGTCAGAACTGACATTGCTAGCCTTCACGCTGGGGAAGGAGTAGATGCCTAGAAAGGTCCATGGTAGGAAAGCCTCTTCAACTGTCACTTTTACACATATGGCAAATGTAGTCTTACAAGAGGATTTGGAGGCACTGGAGCCAGATCATTACCCCCGGCTAGTGATGTGTTCACAGTATAAAATCATGCTGCAGCTGCACAACCATTCCCTCTTTCCTCCTCCCCATTCAGATGAGGATTGGGCCCATCCCTGCATAAGAAAGTTGTCCCAGTTTCTCCTGTGTTTTTTGTCTCCTTTCAGTTATCAGCACTGGGGAGAGGAAAAGCAATAGGCAGGATTGTATCAAAGAGAAGGTAAGAGAGTCCCTGACATCTAGCACTCTTCTCGCAGGAAGAGTAGAGGAATTGAATGCTGATCAATATGGGTCTGGTCAGACATCCCTACGGGGGGATTCTGCAAGCCAGATGCTGAATTCCTTAGAACATAAATCTGCACCGTGAAGTGCTTGAGAGGATGGCTCGTGCTGTGCTGCGTGCTACTGTGAAGGAGAGAAGCTGGACTGCCTGCACACAAGTGCTCCTGTAGCAGTCAGGCTCCTGGCAGCCGCCTGGAATTCCCACCACATAGCTCCTGAATGCCAAGAAGTTTGCTAGATGTCTTCTTCCTACAGTGGAATAGTGACTGTGGCCAAACGGGGGGACCGGAAGGTACTAGAACCCTGTTTCTTGTCATGGTTCAGTGAAAAATAAATGTTATCCTCGTTCACTCCTATTACTGGGAACTGATCTAACCCACCGGACAAGTTCTTTTGACTTCAAGAGCATCACTTGGCCTCATATGGAGCCTTTTGAGCACCTTTCTTTTTGAGACTGATACCTGATTTAGAGCTTCTCTGCAAAAATTGCCCTGTGCTCATATTAAGCATACAATACAGAGGCTATTCTGGGGCCAGTTAGCCTGAACATAAGGGGCTAATCAAAGCTACTGGGAATGTCAGACCCTTTTTTTTCTTTTTTTTTTTCTTTTTTTTTCCCAGTCAGTTCCAGATGGTCTGACTCGGAGGTTTTCTTTGTTTTCCCATTTGGAGTTTCCTCATCCACTGTCAGAGGTACACAATGTACGTTCACCAGTTCCTCAGTCTTAACAGAGGTATTTAAAATATCTTATCAGATAATATTTTTACACAAGGAGGTCACAAAGTTACAGCGAGGACATGAGTGAATAATTGGTTTTCTCCTCCAAATGTGTGTGGCCTCTTATCTCTAGAGCATGCACTGTTTTACAAATAGGGTATTTCTCCCACTTTCATGAATTTTCTCATTTGGTGACTGTCCTGAAATGGGCCAGTGCTTCCACACCCACTCTTGTCCCAAAGGACGTCTCCCCAGAGGAGCTAAACCTGAGTCAGATATGGTCTCTCTTCAAAATCAAAGGGCATTCCGTAGATTCTGACTGCAGACATATGGGCCTACTACTGTGCAAGATGTTCAAAGCAAATCAGACATTCTGGCTGTGATCTATCTAGAATAAAAATGATGCTTATCGGGAATGGCCATGAGGTAATAGGGGAACCAAATGCTCCATAGCACCATCTGTGAATAGTGTCCATCTAAATGGGGCGTCACTGGGACGTATATACGTGCTCGCAGGCTGATGAGCCCTTTCCTGCGGTGATGGCCAGAAATGCTGGCTTACCTGCTAAAGTGAAGGTGACTCATAACATTTGCACAGAATAAGACATGAAAAAGTTTGATTAGACAATCTGGGATTTTTTGTAACTCCTCGAACAGCCCTATGGTACTGAGTCATAAGTCCCTGTATACACTGAAACTTCTGCAATTTTGCTCTCAAGCTGCTTCTTAGGAATTGTTTTCCACAGAAAGGATGAATTCAGCCACCCTGCTTCAGGAACCACAAGTTTCTAAAGCAATCTTTAATCACAGGTTTGTGTCAACAAAAATTGGCAGCTTCAGTGAGGGTCTACCTATTTTTTTAAAGACTCAGATGCTTCTTTTGTACAATATGAAGCTTTCCATGTAATTGCAGAAAGGGGTAATCTATAAAATGGCTTGACTTCAAGAAAACAGCCCAGCTCCAAAATCTTCTATGGAAAAATGCATACTAAAATGATGCCAGAGCTTTGTTAGCAGTAGCACTGTTAGGATCTTTCAGCCGTAAGTTGTATCAGACTTTTTTTTTTTCTTGTAAAATCATAGAATGGTTAGAGTTGGAAGGGACCTTAAAGATCACTGAGTTGCAACCCCCCTGCCAAAATATTCCTTCATTCCTACTTTCAATATTAGCAAGCAAAAAATGAGTATTTAATAGTAGTTTTCTTGTTTGATTTTTCTCTTTATATGCTCAGAATCTTGAGTCACAGAATGGTTTGGGTTGGAAGTGACCTTTAAAGGCCATCTAATCCAACCCCCCTGCCATGGGCAGGGACACCTCCCACTAGATCAGGTTGCTTAAAGCCCCATCAGCCTGGCCTTGAACACCTTCAAGGATGTGGCATCCACAACTTCTCTGGGCAACCTGTTCCAGTGTCTCACCACCCTCCTCATAAAAAAAAAAAAAAAATTCTTCTTATGTCCAATCTAAACCTATCCTCTTTCAGTTTAAAACTGTTGCCCCTTGTCCTATCACTACAGGCCTTGGTAAAAAGTCTCCATCTTTCTCATACGTTCCCTTTAAGTACTGAAAGGCCACAGTAAGGTCTCCCCGGAGCCTTCTCTTCTCCAGGCTGAACAACCCAAACTCTCTCAGTCTGTCCTCATAGGAGAGGTGCTCCAGCCCTCTGATCACTTCTGTGGCCCTCCTCTGGACTTATTCCAACAGGTCCACATTTTCCCTGTGCAGAGGGCTCCAGAGCTGGACACAGCACGCCAGGTGGGGTCTCACCAGAGCAGAGTAGAGGAGCAGAATCACCTCCCACCACCTGCTGGCTGTGCTTATTTTGATGCAGCTCAGGATGCGGTTGGCTTTCTGGGCTGCAAGCACACATTGCTGATTCATGTCCAGTTTTTCATCCACCAGTATCCCTAAAGCCTTCTCTTCAGAGCTACTCTCAATCCGTTCATCCCCCAGTCTATATTGATACTGGGGATTGCCCTGGCCCAGGTGCAGGACCTTGTACTTGGCCTTGTTGAACTTCATGAAGTTTCAGATGGTTGAAAGCATTTTGTCGACCTAACAACATCCACTGTAGGTCCATACATAGTAAAGGTAAGAAAATCAAATTTTGAAAAATAGCTAAATGACCAAAGTTGTTAGAAGAAAATGTTCCTTGGACTTGTTCTTCATTGTACAGTTTAGGTGAAATAAAAGGAAATACTTAGAAACTTTCATATAGTTTGTGCATTATGTAAGGGAAATTTATTTACCTTTCAAGCAGGTTACATAAGGGATTTTAATGCATTTTCCAAAAAAAAAAAATATTTATTGACAATACTCCATGATTCTTCAATATCACAGGAGGAAGGAAGATTTAGGGAAAAAGAAAATAATCTGAAGTCCTGAGGCCTAGAAAAACGCAAGAATAATGAACTTAGAATAATTAGTGGTCAGAAAGTTCCACCAAAAAGACAGTGAATTAAATTACAGAGGTTTTTTTTACAGCAAGTCGGGAGCCCAAAATGTGAGTAATACTATAGCAGGATCAATGAGGACAAAGGAACCAGCAATAAGACTGCATACAATGCCAGAATTGCTTATGGGGCAAAATGTATGAGCCAGGAGTTCTCATTTGCAGCCCACACACTGACACAGAATCACTTTTTTTGTTCTCACATGTTCACAGTTAGTTATAAAGCCAACAGTACTTGCATGGCAGCTAAAAAATGAGTGTATTTCTCCTCGATAAGGTGCTACACAGTGATACTGCCATGCATATTTTTTTAAAGCTAATCTTTTTTTCCATAACTTTGACATACAGGAGATTCAGGCTGTGCTTCTGATAGGTCCTCATTTTCTGAATGCCCACATAAAACAAAACTAATGAAATACAGGAGAAAATTCTCATAATGAGCATGTAGGGCTTATTAATAGAAATGTGATAGGCAGTACTATTCATTGTGTGAGTGATAGATACCTGGAGCAAAATAAGGAGAAGTGTCTAAATTCGAAGGTGCATTTTTACAGCAAGTTTTGTATTTTTAAGCAAGATGGACAAGCGAATTTTCCACAGAACATTTTGGTGCTCTGTGAAGTTTGCCTTTTCTATATAAAGAGCTCATCTATATTTGTTTCCCACGTGCTTCCAAGAATGATGTAGCATCTGAAATTAAAAATATTTTTCAGTAACTATCTTATGAAGGCTACCACTGCTGACAAAACAGGAGAAGAATTTTAAGCCTGCACTTTTGCAGTTGCATGAAACAGTAAGTTTTGAAGAAATTGTAAAGCCTATATACTGTAAAGCTGGAAAACATTTAGTTTACAAACAGGCAGAGGAGAAAAGCATGGGAGAGAATAAAACACTGCCACGTTTGATGGCTATTGAGAGGCAGCTCTGCTTCTTGCCAAGTGATTTTACCTTTTTTATGTGGTTATCTTTTGTATATATAAGTTCTTTGGTTTTGCATGGGTGATTGAGGAAGAGGCCTCAGAAGCCGAAATCTGGCTCGCTGTCAACAGAGCAGTTTTAAATTTAAGCACTGAATCAGTCAAAGTGCAGTTTCGCTCCCACACTAGTTCCCTTCTTGCAGAGTGAGAGCAACTGGAATCAGATTACCTAATGGCTCAAAGGGGCACGCATTGAATAGTTTGGGCCTAAAATTTAATTGCCATAAAATAGTTTTTCTTTATTAAAGGCTTGTTCTTGGGATTATTGCTATTACTGTTATTATTGTTGAGCGCTTTATTAAAGGACTGTTTTTGTTAGTATCTGAAAAGAGGCCAACCTGTTTATTAAATTGTCCTACTCCTACTCAGTGCCTCCTGTGCTCGCCAGTTTCAGCTGAAAGGTCATGCAAGATGTCACTATGGCGCCAGATCCAGTAGTGATCCTAATTTTGCAGAAAAGACACAATTAGAATCATAGATGGATAGAATTGTCTAGGTTGGAAGGGACCTTTAAGATCATCTAGTCCAACCATCAA
>JAOXJM010000001.1:181347977-181378958 GCA_026413425.1 Tringa solitaria
GACCTTTAAGATCATCTAGTCCAACCATCAACCTAACTCTGATAAAAAACCATCAGTTGCGCCAATACAGAACCCACTGCTGTGATTTTTGGCCAAGGGGTTTCCCCTCCTCTTGTAACAGAAGTAAGAGCTTCGCAGACAGGAGCATCCAAAGACAGGGCAGAGAGCAGATCTGGAGACCTTCCAGCTCCCTCCTCTCTGGGCCACCCTCTCACCTGCGGGTCGGGATTCTCTCCTGCTTGCTTCAATTGTCACACAAGACATGATTACCTACTTTTTAAAACAAATTTAGTTTGTAAAATTAAAACTCAGAAGAATCTCACCCTGATAAAAAAACAAACAAACAAACAAAAAAATAGTTTAAAAATCAAGCCCAAACCAACTAACCAACAAAACAGAAGATGGAGCCAGAGAGCAGCTTTTAAAGCAAATTGCCAGAAAAGAAGATGGGGGATTCAATTTGCTCCAACTCCCAAGCTTCCAACAAGGCTGCAGATGAGGAATTGGAGCAAGTCCCCCAAGTCTCTGGTGCGTTCCGAGGGCACGGAAAGTGGCTCCACTGTGTGTGAACACGTTGGTTCAGACCAGAGCTGCTTCTCCCCAGAGGTCTTCTGTCATCGTCCTGTACATGAAGACATCAGCCACTATTACTGCTCATAGACCAGGCAGCCTAATTCTGCTCTGTCCAAATCAAAGGAGGGAGAGGCAACCCGCGTCAAGAAAATACAGGCCAAAACTAACAGAGGGAAAGATGTTTCATTTACCGTGGTGTCACACCAAAACGCAGAGAAATGACACTAAGAAACAAAGATGGGGTAATATTAATT
The DNA here is from genome assembly GCA_026413425.1 of Tringa solitaria. NCBI lineage: Eukaryota > Metazoa > Chordata > Aves > Charadriiformes > Scolopacidae > Tringa > Tringa solitaria. Next base: position 181,348,805 of record JAOXJM010000001.1, read on the forward strand.
CAATATAAAGTCAGCTGCATTTTTCAGCTTGTTTTTCACTCTGTGCTACTGATGGAACTTTATTCCAAGAAAGTTCAAATAATCCAATTCAGAATTTATGAAGAAGAGCCTTTAAAGGAAGTAGTCATATGAATTTCTTTCCTTTTATGATTACCTGCAAAAGGCACATACCAGCTGAGCATCATATAATTCTTAACCCTACAATTTTTTTTAATGTGGAGAAAGAACTAAATAAGCTTGCTTTTCTTGGCTTCAAATTCAGTTACTAAGTCATCTTGCTTTTGGCCCTAGCAATATTTTTAATCCATGCAATTTGACCTGAAAGCTATGAAATAAAATGAAAAAAATTGGATAAGAAGTATTTATAAGATTTATTTTTGTTGGGTTTTCTCTTTTTTTTCAATTGTATGGGGAAACACTTTTCTAAACTACCCTAATTTTGCTTCTGTAGGTATTTGTTAAGCTTGATATCTGCAGTGATTCTGACTTGAAATCTTTTTGTCCATTAGTTTTTGTCCTTTGGGCAAAATTGTTTTTTAAAAGTTTTTGATTGAATTGTGTGTGACCATGATAAGTCTGGGAGAACACTCAGGTCTTGTTGGTAATTTTAGGGCCTTTTCCACCATTACAACAATGTTCTTTTAGCTTGTCAGGTGGAATGCAGGAGGAAGCTCCAGGTTCCCGTCTCACTTGGAAATCTTTCTATTTCTTCTCTGCTTCCCTTCCTCCTCTCCCCAGTTTTCCATATATTGCTTTTTCTTCCCTCAGTCATAGAAAAAGTGCTTTTGTGTACAATAAAACCATTATTATTTCTCTCCCCATCTTATAAGGGAGAGTAGAGCACTGACCTCAAGTTTGGACACCTGGCAAAGTGATGTACTAGACCTCAGGACACCTTTCTATTATTCAAGTACGTTCCTGGTCTTGTGGAGGAAGTCACCGTTACAGATAAGCGTTAAAACATGCCCTTAAGATTTTTATCTGGACTGGCTGCTGGAGCCTCTCTTGCATTGTGGTGTGGGTTTGGGTTTTTGTTCTTGTTTTTTCAAAGAGTAACTTATTTCCAAACCTTTATATAAAGCATATGTTTGATTTTGGCATATTATTATTTGGCTTTGGTCCAAAATGCATGTCCCCCTTTCAGTGTTTTCCTCCAAACAGTGTCTTAAACCTTGAAGGAATACTGTTGGACCTGAAACTGTTTAAGGATGTAGAAGAGACAAGGTTAATAGGGAAATGTAATATATCTCAATAGGCAATCGAAGAAAATCCATCCCATTTGGGGGATATGTAGGACCTACTTCCAGTCCTGTGACCTATGCCTTTGCCTATCAAGACACTTGTTTTCTCAATTACTTGCTTCCTTAAAGGTCTGTTGGGTAAAGAGCATTCTGTGTCTCCCAAGAGCCTGCAGTCTGTTGTCTCCCACATACTCTCAGCCCCTGTTTAGCTGTCAGCGATGCACAGTGCCTAGTCTTGAATGCAAACAACTGCAAAAACAGCAGAACTTGCCAGACTTCGGTTTTAAAAGACATTTTTAGATACACATCCATTCTGAAAACTGTCAAGTATATGGCCATCTTCAAAGAATATCTCACATTGCCTCATCAAATAGCAACACAGGCATTCCTAGGACCATAGGATCATCCATAGCGGTAAGAGGATTGGTCTTTGCCTCTTTTCTAAGAATTGTAAGAAAGACATGTTATCTAGTGCAATCACACATCCTCTGGGAAATAGCTTGAGACTGCAGGTTCATTTCCTATAAGCCATTATACAGCCATGGGCTGTTGCTGACCAGACCTTTCCCTCCACAGGGAACCTCGAATAGTTTAGTTGAGTAAAGCTTAAACATCTTGCTGTGGTCTTGCAGATAATGCTTGTTTGTTTTGCATAACACAGATTTCTAAACATTGTGAAAATTTTGTTTCTGCTCCAAAGAATTCACTGTATCTTTCTTCTGTTGCCTGTATCTACTACATAGGCAACATAAGTGCCGAGTGGGCAATCCAGATTTGTTCTGTTGCTGACGCTGCTGCATATTACTCACAGAGAAAAACTAAACATTTGATCTTTGAGTTTTTCATACTTGAACTCTTACAAAAATTCTCCTCAGTTTTTCTGCTGATGGGCGGGAGCACTGAATTTTTTTAATGGAGAGCTGCTGTTCATCAGCTTAGTGTGAGTAAATTTAAAGTTACAGCTGAAATAACGCTTTCCAATCTGCTGACAACTTCTGCGATGTAGGACAACAGTTCAGACACTGAGCGTGATTCTCCAGAATCTTTTGAGGCGATTATGAAAGTTTGGCATATACCTCAGGAGGAAGTGCTTTCTCAGTGGCTTTAGCACAGAGCTTTGGGTAAGTTACCCAACCTTCTTGGACCTCGATGAATCTGTCAGGAAAAGGGAGTGAAAAGTAGCATCTTGCTGAAAACGAGCTGCTGGAAGTCTGTTGCGTTTCCCTTGGGAATAAGCTTGCTGATGGTGAATTTCTACAGCCCTAGAAACTGCAAACCTGCTGCCAGGCCCTGCCTGCCCGAGGCTTGTGCCGGCCCTTACCAAAGCTGGCCCCGTCTTCTATTTCATCCATTTTCAACACCAAATACTGAAATCCACGTAGAAAATTTTAAATTGTGTAAACCTCGCACGGTGCAGAACATACCACAGAAAGTTTAGTGCAGGTTTGCCGTTTTCTGATGGCAGGAATCCCATCTTTACCTCACGTGCTGACCTTCAGTCCCAAGATAAACTCGGACAGGAAAATAGTAATGTAAATAGAGGGAAGGAGTCGCCCCGTTTAATCTTTGCTCCCCTTTCTTTCACAAAAGGGTCGATAGCAATAAATAATAACCCTACTCTGTGACTATTGGCGTGTTCACTCCAGACAAACGACCCCGCTTTGGGACAACTGCGGGGTGGACAGCGGGGCGGCCGAACCCTGCCAGGAGAGGAGCACCGGGCGCCTCCAGTCAGGAGCGGGACGCGTTTACCCGGCTGCCCCCTGAGGCCTACCCGCGTTCGGCCCGGACAGCCCGCAGCCCTGGTAGAGCGGCCATTGAAGGAGATGCGTGTTTAAACCGTCCTCTGCCCGAAGGTTTTTCCTTCACAGAGGCGCCGCGCCGCAACCCGACGACATGACATGGCGGCGGGCGGCCGCCATTTTCCGCCCCCCCTCAGAACGCCGCGCCCCGCTCCGCCCCGCCCGGCCCGGCCCGGCTCGGGGGCGGTGCCGCCGCCGGCTCCGCCACCGCCTCGCCGGTTCCTGCTTCCCAGGGACGGCGTCGCCCGGCTCCGGCAAGTCCCTCCTCCGTCTCGGCAGTGCGGGCCGCCACCTCCCCACACCCCCCCCGCGGCTGCAGCGTCCTCCGGCCGCAGCGGCGGTGTCCGGCGGCCCCGCGGCGCCCATGGCGGCGGAGCCTCAGCCCAAGGCGCTGACTCGCAAGCCCCTCCTGCTCAACAAAGTGGAGGGCTCGCAGGACGTGGTGAACATGGCAGCGATAGTGCCCAAGGAGGATGGGGTCATCAGCGTCTCCGAGGACAGGTACCGGGAGCGGGCGTCCGCAGGTCCTGTGGGGCCGTGGCGGTGGCCTGTCACCTCCCACCGCCGCCCGTCGGGAATGGTGGCGGTAGTGGACCACCACCGCAGGACCCCAAGGGTCCACCACCATCACCGGCCAGCGATGGTGGGAGGTGACAGGTCCTGCGGTGGTGATTCCATCACCGCCGCCGGCGAGTGGTGGTGGTGACAGACCACCACCATCACTGATGTGGCTGTCAGCTCCACCACGGGAGTCCAGGCGGGTCGCGGTGGTCCAGCATGGGGACGTGGCTTTAGGCAGCCACAGCCAGCTGGTCCTGGAGGAGAAGGAGCTTGGGGCAGGGGTGTGCAAGCTTGGTGTCCATCCCCTTCTCCACCGCCGTGTGTGGGTCAGGGCAGCGGGTGGGCTGGGGCGCTGCTGAAACTTGCAGGACTCGAGTGACTTCTTTAAGGCGGGTGAAATGGGACCTGAGAGCGTTTTCATCACAAGGATTGCCGGGGTGGAAGGGGACTGTGGAGGTCTTTGACCTTGCCTTAAGATTGCCGTGGCATTGGCTAAAGCGGTAGTTTTGGTTCCCTTTTCCCCTCTCCAAACGTTTCTTGGTAATTGTGTAAAAATACCGTGTGTCAGCGATAAGATCTTGGAGTTAAAATCCCGTGTTGTGAAGCTGCCAAAGAGGAGAACGTTTTCAGGCCGTTTTGCCGGGCTCTGAGCCTGCCCCGAGGCAGCTCCATCTCTTCTGAAAGAGCTCAAACTTCATTCAGCCCTGCAGCTGGAGCTTCAAAACTCAATTCTGAAGGTGTCTTCCTTTAAAATAAGAGCTTATTTTTGTTGCAGAGTCCATAAGTAATTATTTTAAGTGGAGTTTCTTTGCAAATCGGGTGCATGGTGTAACCTGTGTCCCCAGCTTGAAAGACAAAAATTGCCCGGTGTGTGAATATATTTTGATTCTCAAGTCTTTTTTGGTGGACTGTTTCTCTTGGATGTTGTCTCTGTTACGCTGCTACGTGTCTGCTCTTATGTCTCTGCTAGCTTTCTGGAAAACTGTCAGGATTTCTTTCATCTCATCTTTGTCCTCACTGTGAGTTAGTTTTCAGCTAGTTGTCAAATATGTGCAAATTTAAGATCGTTTAAGTTCATTCAAACTATGGTCTTCAAGTGAACTCTCATGCCCCATAGCAAGAGGAACTGAGCTACGTAAAACAAGTACACTGTCAAAGCAACTTTAAGCAGAGTTTTACATTGCTACGAGCTCCTGATTTTATTGTCTTTACATTTTTTGTGTGTCTTTGTATTTTTTGTGAAAATGAATAAAGCTTGAGTGTGTTTTTCCTCATTGTAGCTTCTTCGGCTTACTCAGCCGTTTCTTTTTATCTGTAAAAAGGTATTCCTGAAATTCATTTGCTTTCGTATAGGTCTCTCTCTCAATCTCTGTCTGTCCCCACACCTTAGAAAAAATACATAGCTTCTGCTGTTTTAGCAAGTATGACTTGTTGAGAATAAGTTGATTCTCAAAGTTGATATTTCTATCTAGAGAAAGGAATTGATCAGAGATCTTTGTTTCACTGGTAACTGAGATGTCAGGCTCAAGAAACCAGTGATGAAGCAGAAGTCAGGGGTTTCACACTAAGAAACTTGCTAGGTCATGAGCAACCATCCCTATTCCTTCCCATCCCACATCAAACCCCTGGGGTAGGTCAATTAGGTCCTGCTTGCTGATGAAACTGGGTAAAGAAATCTGCTGCTAGGTGTGGGAGGCATCCCTGCGCATGGCAGGGGGATTGGAACTAGATGATTATAAGGTCCCTTCTAACGCTAACCATTCTGTGATGACCCTATGTGCTGCTAGATGTCTGAAGTTTTGCTGGTGATACAGGATAGCTCTGCGGACATTAAAACACCATAGTAAGTCTGGAGGTTCCCAGGCTATTTTCTGATTAAAGGCACTAACCAGATAATTTGCCTGCTTGTGGGGCTGGTTTGCAGTGTCTTTGAGATGCTATGAGCTATGATCGTGCCTTTCATTTCTTTAGGCATGAAGATGTTGATTGATGGATTTTTCCTTCATTTTCTGCCTTCATTAGCATTTTTATTGTAATTAAAGCATTCAAAGGCTAAAAGTTATTTGGAAGGAATAGGATTTTGGGATACCTGGGGTGGAAGCAGAGTTTAACAGACTTTCAATACCTGTGGCTTATGTTTAGGCTTGTGCAGATCCTTATGTACCTTTTCCTGTTTGGACCTGCCTTCTAGTGTTAGTGTTGATGTGATTGTTTAATGGCCTTGGAATGTGGCGACCTTTTAGAGATTCCTGGAAACTGTAAAGGATAGGTTCAGGAGATGTTATCTGTCTTTTGTTAGCTAAATAAGTGAGTTTTGGCCGTGTTTCCCAGCCTATGATAAGTACTGCTCATATGAGAGAAATGTTCTGAAACTTTTGCAGAGGATTTCAGCTGGAACAACTTGTCATCTCCACCACTGGCTTCAGGCTAAGGAGGAAGGGTGTTCTGGAGATGAAGAGGAGGAAGTTCTCCGTTGCTTTACTGGTTAATGGCTGAATATATAGATCACTGTTGAAGTTGCTGGTATTCTTAACATATGCCAATTACGTATCACTTTAAAGGTTTTCTGTAGTGCTTGATGTGGCTCTATATCAGTAAACTCTTCAAAGCAGGAGCTCCATCTCTAGTCTCTATTTTTATGGCACCAGTAGTTATATTTGGTTTTAAGAGACGTGGAAGTGGTTTCAGCTATAGCTTGCAGACATATTCATGCATTATATAGCCCTGAATTGTTGTATTTGTAGCACATAGATGCATGTATTTTAACAAATAAAATGAAAACTAAGTAATAATAGAGAGTGTGGTTATTCTTCATAAAGATGGCATAGATGGGGAAAGAAGGAATCTCGTGGGGGATAGGGGGTATGTTACATATTTAACTAGATTATCTACACTTTACATAACATGCAAGGTTGGAGTTTCTTTTCAGCGTGCATCACCTGTATGCTCTACATGTTTTCTCTTCTGAATCCTAGTCACTCTTGTTAGTTGAACAATATGCGTTGTGTCCTATCTTAGTTAACTTGGCTGATTCCTTACTAGGGTAAACCAGACTGAGCCTCTATCTGCTTACAGTACAGCTGGTGTGCATTGGGAGGGATAAGATGTAATTTTATTTTGTGTTTTGCTTCTAAAGAAAAGAGGTGCACCTATCTAGGCAGGTGAGAGTTAAAAGAAAGGCAGCATTTGTTATCCAAGAATGTATAAATCCAATGCAGGAAGGCTGAGAGAATGAAATTATTAGCTGTCATCCATGCTTTTTCACCTGCCAGCAAATGAGTGGAATTAACAGACAGATGTATCCAAACGTGTGGAGTCTTGAGTGTTCATAGCATTGAATGCCCTAGGTGCTACACATGAAGCTAAAATGGGATTCTCCTAATGTGCACAGCTGGCCCTAAGTTGTCATCAGCTTCCTGTGTGAGTTAAAAGCGTGTGCTACCTTTTCAAAATTGCTGAGCATCCTTGTGTTTTGTTGGCTTCAGAGGGAGATGTGGGTGTTGGGCATGTCTGAAAAGTAGGTCACTGGCGTGTCAAGTTGAGACATATCAACTCTGCTCCAGAGGAGATTTAGTATCATTAATCTTACCTGAGCGTGGGGATACAGTAGGAGAAGTGCACTGACTCACCCAGCTTTTGATTCTGCTTAGTGCTGTATGCTTCTGGGTTTCTCAAGGGCCTGTCACTGATGTGAGTGCTAATTCAGCTGGATGTACGATTGGCTGGTCATGTGTCACCGTGAAAGACTGGCAGGAGGGGGATAAGTGTCATCGTGATACACCTGCACTTTGCCACTAGCCATCTTTTTTTTTTTTTTTTCTTTTTTCCACTGGCTATATTGTAAGTGAGAAAATTTTAGACACATGCTGTTGTAAGCATCTTTCTTGATAATTTTGAACTCTGGTCTGTGCCCTCTTTTGGGTGGGAGTTCTGTGCTCTCTTCCATGCTACAGACCTTGGAAATGTAGGTGTTGCAGTCAAGAGCTCTTCTCCTTGGTGTATTCATGGGATGTAAAAGCTTTCATAGTCAACTGAAAATGGTCAAAATCCTTTTTGTTTGTTTTGTTGTGGTTTTTTGTTTGTTTGTTTGTTTCTTTAACTAAACAGGCATTCTAGTCTTCTAGAAGGTGACAAAACCTAGAGGAAAAATATTTATGCCATAGGAACTTGTCTTTCTTTCTGTCTGTCTTTCTTTCTTAATAATGCAACAGAGACCTTTGTCTTCTCCACTACCTTGTATCATCTTAAGTTCTTTTTGAACTGAGATGTCTTAGCTTCTTTGTATCAATTGCTGTATAAACAGTGAGCCTGGATAGTTTGTCATGTACGTTCATACTAGTATCTTCATCTCACATAGGGAAAACTGTGCAGAGCTTGTGTTGCCAGGTTTGGTTTACAGTTTGATGTTTTTAAATGCAGATGTGCACTTAAGCTGTTGTCCAAGGCTTGTTACAAAAGATGAATGACCATCTTGTGTAGATGAAATCTCAACTTTGTTAAACTAGTGGTGAACTAGGAATGGGAATGTGCATATGTGACAAGAAATGTGGGGATTGTCTTTTGGCATCCTGCTGACATGCCTTCTAGCATGGAGGAGTGTGATCTTTCCACCCTTAAATATATCAAAACAATCTTTTGCTCCTTCTGGTTTTCTTGTCCAGATCCAGAACATAAAGCATGCAGCATTATAGTTCATGCCTGTGAAATACCTCTAATGGAAAGATGGGATTCTTCACTCAGTGCTGCATCCAGGCAGGACGCGAGGAACTGCAGACCCTTGGTAAACTCTCTGGGTTTCCTTTCTCCTGTGATGGAGTGGTAGAGAGTGATTTCTTTGCATGGCTATGGTTTCAATATAGGTTTGTAATTCTTACCTAAGCACAGGGTTATGTCACTGACGGCCACTCTGCTTTGTGTGTGGCTGTTGGTTTGCAGCAGAGGTGCAGGTGGTATGAGAACTGATTCTGATGCTGGCTGTTTGTGTATGTTCATCAGTCCCAACCTGTAGGTTTCACACCCAAGTTATTGCAGCATGAGCAAGCAGCACAGAAGGTGTGGATACCTTTCAGAGGTGTAAAAAGACATGTCCCTGCCTGGAGGTTCTTTAAATTTTTATAAAAACATCAGTCACTGGTAAAATTGTTGAGAGAATGTGAAGGAACTCTCCATGAACAGTGCAAAGGTTCGTAAAAGACCTATTGCTGTAGATGCAACTTGTTTGCTCTGAATGTTTTTAAACTAAATGGATGTGTTGCAACTTGATGACTGTGTTTGGAATAAAGCTCAGGGTGGAGGTTAGTGCTAGCTGTTTGAGTCAAAGAAGTGGATACTGGCAGGAGGTTTAAGAGAAGACAGGAGGTCCAAAGCTCTTGGACTCAGAAATTGTTGCAGATGTTGAAAAGTAACTGTTCCTGATTTGACTAACATGTATCCTGCTGAGATGCCAAAATCCTGGGAGTAGCACATAAAATGTTTTTCTGAGTACTTCTTGGGGATGATAAATTGTACTTGTGGGAGACCTTGCAATGTTGGTTTTTTTTTTAACCCCCTGTGGCCCTTTGTGCCACCTGGAGATGACTTGTTGAAGTTTGCCAAAGCTTGTATACCCCTTACCTTACGATGTTCTCCCCTGAGTACTTAGTTAAAGATTTAAAACACAAGCATTTAGTCTTGTCTTGATGATTGGAGCTACCCTTCAACCACTAGCTCATGTAGGTCAATGCACAAATTGGTGCAACTCCTGCAGTTGTATGAAGTTTGTGTCTTCACTGCAAGGTGGCAGCTGCAAAAATGTGATGTGACGTGGTTTTGGACCACGACTTGTTCAGACCCAATTTCAGCAGCACAATTAGACATCAAAATAGAGTGGAACATGAGGTTCTTGAGCATTTCAGAGTCAGAGATGCAGTGGTTTTAACTCATCTCTGCGTTTTAGAGATTATTCTTTATGTATCATATCTTAACAAGCTGTATTTGGAATAAGAAGAGCTACTTAATACACCTTCTATTTGCCTTATGGTAGCCTCTTTTTTTCTGCCAGTTGCTGAACAATGCTCTTGTGTTGCTGCAAGTTTCAGGATGGTGCATCCACCTCCAACATTAACCAGTTCTTGTTTTTCTTCTTGTCTTCCCTGACCCCGTCTTCATTTCACTGGCATCTGCTTACACAGAGACTGGATCTCTCATCAGCGTGTCTTGTATCTGTCAGGCTTGGTGACCTTCCCCTGCAACCTCTCCAGTTCTGCAGCTGAACAACGTTCCTCGCTGAGAGGAGACTGCACAATGCCACCTCTGTTTGTGCCCTGTGGCCCCTGGAAGAAAAACAAATGCTGATTATGGAGTATGTGCAGTCCAGAGCCAGCATATCAGTAGAAATGTACTGTTGCAGGAAACTTGTTGGTTTTTCTCCTAAAGCTGAAGAGGGCTAGAGGAGGCAGTGATGCTACAATGTTAAATGGTTGCAATACCTTAAACTAAAGGTGTTGCAACAGTTTTGAATTTACCAGACAAGTTAAGTATGGCTGGCCTTTCACTGAGGTTCACGTAGCAGACCGAATATCCTAAATAGCGTGTAAAATTGTAGCACAATAGAAATATGTCAGTAGCTTGTTTGAGCTACTTTACAGGATTTTGGTTACTGAGGCAGACTCATTTTTCTTTCCCTCTGTCCAGCTGCACCGGTTCCTGCATGGTATCTCCTGACCATGGTCTGTGCACAGGTTTCCCAGCAGCATCTCTCAGCTACGTGATAACATGTGCGAGAGAACTGCTCGAAAGTGGCACAAGTTTTGTATAATGTTGCTTGAAACAGTCTTAAGAGAGCAAATGGGAAATGAGAAAATGGGAGGGTGTAATGGAGGCACAAACCACTCGTCTGCTCAGGAGCTCTAAAAGCTTTGTAAATGATGTGCAGTGCCCTAAGGAGACAAACTGGCTTTTGCACAAGTATCTTATGTACATCACAGTGTTCTGTGCCCTGTAACCTCTCAGACACTGGAAGACCATTTGCCATAAAACACCCCAGAAGTCACATTTAATTGCCTTGCCCATGGTGCTTCTGTCACATACTTGTCAAATGTGAGTTGTTTTATATAAAACTCTGCCAGTATCTGCATGTATTTGCCCAGGGATTTGATGAGAATTGCGGTAGACCCTAGTGCAGTCTGTTGCAAAGACAGGAGCAAAAAAAGCTGCAGCTGTTTCCCTTCTGCATACGGTGTGAGGGAGTGAAGGATGCAGCCCTGGTGCTGCAGGATGTGACAGGCTGGGATGGGACACCACGGGAGGGGACGGGAGCGGTGGCCGTGGGCTGCCGAGAAGAGCCACACATGGCAGGATGCATCCTGTTCAGCAGAGCCTTGTCCTACATGGGTCATTTTGGGAGAGACAAAATAAAACTTCCTTCTTTATACTTCTTGTGAGATGAAATTTGAAATGCAGTAAATGGGGAAACTATAAAACAAACATCTGCACAGGAACGGCAAGTAGCCCGGCAAGCAGGTTGGATGAGTGGCTGGAGCAAGCCTGGAGAAGGACAATTTTGTGAAAGGAGAAGCGGGAGTAGGCAAGTTTACCAGGCAGCCCTCCAGGGAGAGAGCTTTACATAATCATGAAACCATATGCATCTCTCGGGGTTCTTCATATGTCACAGTCTGTGTGCCTGAGGCTTGAAGCTGTGCATAAATAAGTCAAAATGGATACTTGGCCATCAGAAAGCAGGTACAAAATTTTGCAATTTAGAGTATGCTGAAATTTTAGACAGACAAAATACAGCCTTCATCCTCATGACAGGAAGAACAGTTGTGGAGACTGGGTTAAAAAAATTGGTGTTTTAATTTTTCTCTTAGTCAGTGTGCAGGAAATAGCATTGTGTAACTAACCTTGGCCAGACTTTGAACATATGGGCTTTGCTTGTCATACCATGTGTATTCACCACTTAAATTAAGTTTTTCAGGGAACTCTTAAGGTTTTGAGCACCGAATCGAAGGCGATGCCAAAGCACAGAAGAGCACTGCTGTTCTGCTGCCAAGTTTGCTGAGAAGTTTGATCTAAAGTTGTCTTTTTTTTCTCCAAATCCTGTACTGTTCCCTCTTACTATGAGGTAAAAGATCAATGTTCTTAGCAGGTTTTTGAAATAACGGTAGTGATCGATCAGCCTCAGGAGGCAATGCTTTTGACCTTTACAGGTTTGTAATAGCAGTTTCCTTAGGAGTTGAGTCCTGTGAAGAGAAATCTGAGAGGTCTGTCCTAATGTGAATTGGCCTATTTTGCCACCAGGTTGAATTATCTGAATTAGAATTATCTGGATTCAGGTGATAGAGCAAATACAGTGCCCTGCCTTGAAGGGATATGGAGAGAAAATTCTTGCCTATGTTTAGAACATGACAGATAATGAGATTTTGCACCTCCAGCAGTGAGTGAAAATTTGATAAATTTACCGTCAGCTTCAAATTCATTTATAATAGCAAATAAAGGCTTAATTGTATTCTTAAGCAGGTGGTGCATCTGCCTTATGGAGTACTTTAGGGTCTTAAAGTAAACAGCTTTTTTTTTTTTTTTAAGCTTTAGCAAGGTCTAATCATGAGTTGGTGCTAAAGCTTTGACTTTAGCTTAAAAGGTATAGTGAAAACATAATTACATTTATGTAAGCTAATCCATGCTAGACAATGGGAGAGGAGAGAGGGTTTTGGTGTTGGTTCAGATAAGTGGTATGTACTCATTCTCCTGGTATAATGGTTTCCAGATTTAGATGTATAAGTATCAACAGTCTCTGACTTCCATACTATTTAGTTTATCCATGGCTTGGAATAAAAAAAGATATAGGCAGTGACTTAAAAAGGAAATCCAGTAGATTTATTGTGATGCAAGATAAGATGAAGCAGGAGACCACTGAAAATTGGTCTGTTGCCTTCCTTCTTGTTGCTGTTTAGCCTTTCTGAAGCAGAACAGCAAAGCTTATCTTACAGGTATCTCCTCTGAGAATATGTATGCTGAGGTTTCTTCCCTTCTAGATGTTGGCTGAATATATTGTTGAACTCAAAATTCTATAAGGCATTTGCCCATATGTGCGTTTCTGGGCCAGTTTATTACACAAAGATCTGGAAGAGATATTTCATTTAAAACAGTAGCCTCTTATCTCTCTTAAGATACAGGTTCTTATTAAGTATTTTGCCTCCTTTATGTATGTTGGAGCCTTCAGGAATCTTAGTGCCACGAACTGGAAATGATGGCTTAGATTTTATTTGTAATTAGTTTGCACCCATTTTGCTTATGTGCTGAATTATCTTCACTTTAAATGTTTTCCTCTTGATACTTAGTGTTATTAAGTTGTATCTTCTCACTCCCCTGCTCCATCCCTGTTTTCCTGTTTGATAGAAGAAAATTCTGTCCTGCTCTAGCAAAACACAGAGCTGCGAGGAGGATGTGGGCTACGGAGTCAACCAACGAGTGGTTTAAATTGACATTGCAGAGACCTTATGTTTTGCAGTAGCCTGTGCATGGCATAGGATGAAAGACTAATTCCAATTCTGCCATTACTGGAAACCCAGTAGGAAATCTCAAGCCTGTGCTGCTCTCCAATGTCAGGCATACAGCCCTTGTGCCTGCTCTTGTCCTGCTGGTCCCATTGCTTCAACCACCTGTGGCACAGGAGTCCTTGGACAGGCAGTGGCTTCCATGTAACTTGCTTTCTGCCAGCCAGGAGTCCGAGGGGAGGTGGAAGGGCCTTTGCTGAAGAGCCCTGCATTGGCTTCCACAGCTGAAGTATTGTTTCTAATGTGCTGTGGTAATGTTTTTCTTCTTTGGTAATGGTTTGCTTCTGCCTGTACTGAAAGCAAGAGATCAAAATAGAGCAGTATGGTAGGTGCTAATGGGGGAAGAGGGGACTAAAGCTGGCCCAACGTGCATTGTGCTGAAGGAATGGGGTGAGAAGATAATGTACCCATCAAGTCAAAATTGACACCTTTGGCTTTATTGTACCCTAAGCCTGGACTAAAGTTATTTAATGACTGGAATGAAAAAGTTGATGCGCAGTGAAATTATGCATTTTCTTCTGTTCACTGAGCACTATTTTATGTCCTATTCAGTCAGAATAACTATAATTAAGCTCCAAAAGTGTGTCTCAGGTCTATCAGAGCCTTGCCTTAGAAGCTGAGGCTTTTTTAGCACTATCCTATGAGCAAAAGCCTGTCTGGTACTACCTCATGTTTTCTAGGTTGTGTTGCATCTGAAGTCAGGAGCAATAGGAGTTTTTGAGACTGCAGTGGCTGCCACTGCCAGCTAAAAGTGGACGTATGCGGGATTTCTCCAGGCAGGAGAGAGCAAGGGAAGCAGCAAGCTTAAGAGTATCAACTGCGGTGGGTGGTAGACCACTGTACTTGGCACAGTGTGTTACGTAGCAGTGGCTGGTAACACAATCTATAGGCAATAATCCTGAAGGGAAGACTGCACTCTTCTTTGGAAATGGAAGTGAATCAGACTTCATAGACAAATCTCTTCTCACTAACCTCTGCAACTGCCAGTAAATTAGTGGGAATATATAAATCCATCATCATGCTTTCAAAATATCAACTAGTAAGTGATCCTGCTGGACTTCAGCAGGGGCATCAGCTCAGACCCTTACAAACACTTACAGAACTTTCAGGTTCATGTCTTGATTCCTGTTGCTGCTACGTATCTTTGTAGCCAAAAAGCAAAAGCATGTACAATCTTGGAGAGGATGCTGTGTTGCTTGGAGTCCCACGGTGGCCTGAGCTATGGAGCACTGGCAGATGAGAAGCCCTGTTGAGTGTGGTGGGCTGTTGCAGAGACTTGGCTTCAGCCCTGCTGCAGACAAGGTCTCTGCACAGCTGCAGATGTTGCTCTGGGGAACATTTGGGATCTCTGTTGATTGGCCCCTCATCTTCTCCTCTGTACACTCTTTATGGTTGATGGTATGGTGAGGGAGCACAGGACCAGCGGAAAGGTAGGATATCCTACAGTAGTTTGTGCTGTTCCAAAGCTTCAGTTCCAAAGTTAATTTTGTAGTGAAAGATTAAAAGCAAAGGTAGGTTTATTTGTTAAACAAGGAATGCTATAAATGCTGGTGGTTATGGTCCTTAGGTTTCCAGCAGTTAACTTTTCCTCAAATACTGTAGCTGACCAATATTAGATATCAGAGAAAGCAGTAGGAAAAGGGAGTTATGAATGTACTGATTGTTTTAAAAAAATTTATGTGCTGTAGTGCCAGAAAATGCATGAACTTTATCTGAATTCTGAAGGCTTCTATGATTTAGGATATTTGTATTCTTCTTTCCCTCCTCCCCAACAGGTTCTTTGGTAGATAAGAGATAAGCTTGCTGAGGTGTTCCTTAATAAGTTTTCATTAACAGGAAACCGAGCCCAGGAGTCTCCATCCCTGACTAGTTTCATCCATAGCATCGTTTTAGTCACAGCTTGTATTCATCCTTCTAAAAGCCTGATGACTTATAAACTGTTTTTTGAGGAATCAGGAATGAACATCGTTGTCTGCTTTTTACAAGGTGTGAACACATCAGAATGAACAACCCAAGAACTGCAAAGGTTGAGGTGACCAGCAGGAAACTTGGATAAACCTAACAAATGGGTTGGTTTGCCTTGGTCAGTGTCTCCCATGGTCTTTCCTTTGCTCTAAAACTAAGCTTGTGTTTGCGTGCACTTTTTGATGTGGACTGGCATTTTTACGTAAAAAGCCACATTCTTTTAGAAACAAGTGTAATTTTTATTCAGCTCTTAATCACAATAGGACTATTAACTATGTAGGTACATGTTTTGTATATAAAGTCATGTGGGGGAAGTAAATAAATAACCATTTTGACAAAAATTCTGGATGTGGGTAAAGCAAACGACATGGCTAATTGCTTAGTGATCTGTGTTCGAATGTTTTGCATGTGGATTAAAAAGTGCAAACAGTGGTTTCAAAAGGTGGTGTGTGTGCATGTATTGACACCTCAGACTCAATGGTATTCTTCCAGAACTAAATGGTGCTCCCTGTGTTTGCAGGCAGGCCCCTATTATGAAAGCCAGCCCTTGTGATAACTCTGAAGCATTATCCTGACAATGGTAATTTTTTTGCTTTCAGCTTGATTTCCCTTTATGGTGGATTCTAGTTAAGCCAGAAATTGCTGTTTATTCAGTTGCTGGCCAATGCCTTTACACCGACCTCAGGCTAATAAAAACAAAGGAGGGAAAGTGGGGAAAATATGGATCACCTTGAGATATTATTGTGGTGTACAAAGAAAGGAGGGCTCTTGTGAGCAGAGACAGCAAACCCCTTGTTGTTCCAACTTTCCAATTCTTCTAAACAAGCCCCATATTGCACAGGGTGGTGTATGTAGGGCAGACTTCAACGGGATCAATATTGTTCCTCTTTTCAACAACTGCATGAATCAGCTGGGAAAAACGGGCAGCTGAACTCAGGGCCACTTGTTGTAATGACTGTATTTCTAACAAATTAAGTAGCGTGAGGGCACGTATTCAGGCACGGAGATCTGGCTGGCTGTGCTGTATGGTTGCTGGTACCAGGCACTGTTCTCACTATGAGCCAATTTGCACAGAGTCAAACAATCCCCAGCCAGGGGATTGGACCGAGGACCATTCCCAGCCTGGATGCAGCTGCTGTTTATGTCTATGCCAGGTGGCCTTTCTGCCAGAGACTGGTCCCAGGCCTGTATAATTTAGTAATCCAGGTGTGTTTCACATCTCCAGGGTACCCACGTGGCTGTCCCTGCTGGTGGAAAGTCAGATTGCCTATGGGAAATTCATTCTGTGATTTTCTGTGAAAAAACCCCACACCAAAACCAAACCAAGCTGGTGGTTTAAACAAGACACAGCCCTTAAAGCTGGTCTGCCTGTACATGTTCCTGCTGGTTTAAGATCTGTAACAATAAGTTTAATAAAAAGCCTGTGTCTGAGACCAAAAATAGTTTGAGATTCTTAAGACTAACTTCAGCCAGATGTCTGGGGGAGTGTGGGTCTCCGGGGGCCACAACGCTGAGCAGAAGTGCATGTGCTGCCAAATTCCTGTGTGCAACATCAGCCAGTGACCCATGAGGCTGCAGCCAGGGTTGGAACCCAGCTGGAGCACTGAGGTGGCACCCATGGCCTCTGTTGCCAAGTCTTGTGGTCAGACTCCTGTCTTCATTTGAGGCACCACCGTAGGCCCAGGCATCAGACCTGTAACCTGTGTAAGTACATCCCATGTTCCTCAACAGCCATCAAGATGCTTTATCTCCATGAGCCTTTGCTTCTGACATCCAGGGAAGTATCTTTGGTTTGAGCAGAGCATTGCTTCATCATGTCCTGTAGGTCTCAGAGACTGGACACAGGTTCTTGTTTACATGCCAGTTCATTCTCTGCTTACACCATCCTAGGGTGACATCCTTCCAGTGGGCTTGGTGTCATTGCAGCTCCACTGGGGCTGCTCCATGTGTTGCCAGTAGAAGAGTACAAGCTTCACTTTTGGTAAGTGTGATAGTCTCTCACTGTGGTTTCAGGCCACAGGAAAGCTTTGGTTCTGTATTTTTGAAGTCACAGAGCAGCACTAAGCTGTAGTAATGCCCAATTTTGAAATACAAACCCTTTGAAGTGCATATACAGTTGGGTGGTGCAGGCTGAAGGGAGAATTCTTCATTGAGGTGGTCCAAATGTAGAGCAAAGCTTGTAGAAGATCAAGGAAGTCCAGAGGGCCTCTACAGGGAGGCTTTACCTAAGATTTTTCAAACATGAAAAGATGTCCAGTCATGAAAATGACATTTCTGCTTCTTTCAGTTCCTGAAATACTTGAAATAAATTGGGCATACAGTTGCCACAGACCTTACTCCAACCATTCTTTTCCACCCATACACCTTTTCATGTAACCAAGGTTTCAAGAAGGTCTTTGGTGTTGCTGCAGGATGGCTACAGAAAACTCTAATAGGATATGAAGGTTATATTATAGCTTTGAGTAGCTTATGAGCTTCTCTACCTGAGAGAAAACTTGAGGTACGATAATTAAATTAAATTTTCAAAGCACATTTGCAATAGAAAGCACACTACAGCTAGAGATGCTTGTTCTGTAATTATTGTGTAGGTCTTTCTGCCTTGTCCAATTTACCTGCCACTGACAATGTAACTGGAATTACAGATGTTGTTAGGGCAAACACTTGTGGAGAGAAAGTCTCTCTTCTGTAGTCTTACAAAGCTTATTTTTTTACAAGCTGTAAATCCAAATTCCATTTGGATATCTGTTTGAGGATTTGCATGATATTTATTTCAGTCCTTTTTTTTTTTTTTCCACTGATGTAGGAACACCAATGTATCTCCCATTAGGAAGAAGTAGTAGTTTGCTTTTGCAAAGATTAAAATCATCACAGTTGGTTTCATCCTACTCCTGTGTCATTTAAGAGTTTTGCTGCTGACCTCATGGTGAGCAGGATCGGAGTGCTTCAGAAGCGCAGCTGATATTTGCATTACTGGAGCAGTGCATCTACAGCTGCTGCAATAGGTAGAAGGATGATAGGCATCTCTTAGCTGCCACTGACACACGAATTGGGATGGGGCAGTGGTGGAGTCAGAAACTACATGGTGGATGTAGCGTTGTTGTTCTGACACTCTTTGGCATGGTGCTGCCCTGTGGCGGTTGCATTCTCCTCCTTCTCCTGAGCTTGGCAAAAGTTGCTGAGCCAGGATTTGTGTCTTGGAGCCAGGCTTTCCAGTGGTGAGGAGTGTTGGGCTCTCCTCATCTTCCATGATATGTTACCATTCCCTCCTGGATTGTGAGGGAATTTATAAATTCTAGTTTGGGTTTCTTGCATGGAATGTCTTGTTGTAAGAGCCTTTATGTTTACTGCTTTTCTATGAAAAGTTTCTTGTTTAGTGTTTAATATCACTTTAACTGTTCCCAAGATGGTTGGTCTGAAATTATCCTCTGGTATGTCTCCTCTGATACTAAGGAAATTGCGTCAGATTATTTTAGCCCAGCTCTTAAGTTGATACAAGGTTATGATTGCCTTCTTAAGGATCAGGAGGATCAAGAAAGAAGCAAGATTTCCATAGAATCATGTGTACCTTGAATGCCCAGGATATAAAGGTTTTACAACAGTCTTTATAGTATTTTTCTGCAGAATCTGCTGCTTTTGCTGAACCACAAGATTGCACTTTCCCACTCTGGACCCAAACAGAAATTCTGTTTGGCCTCCATTGCATCAAATTTTATGGAAAAAACCATTTTAACCAGATACTGAGAGGCAGATTTTGGAGTCAAACTTAAATTATGAATAGCTATCAATTATGCAGAAGTAACATGGAAATAAACAGAACAAGATGTCTAACTTGGCTCCCCTTCCTCCTATGCAACTAAATTGATATTGTTTCCTGAAATCACAGATTAGAGTGACACTGGTGTTGCCATTTGGCAATGTATTATGGTTATGTGTTATCTGAAAACAATTAGGCAACTGGGGGGGAAAAATCAATTGCCAAAGCTGAAAGTAGAAATTCAGAGTTTCTTTGTAGAGGGTGGGAATGTATGATTATCCATCCTGCTTTGCAGAGAAATTTAATTCTTGTTCAGTTGGTGTGTATCTGGTCTCGGATGTTATAACTGCTGCTGGAGGTAACCACTAATAGTGGTTAGTTGCTGTTGTAAGAACTTAGCAGGTACAGCTGGCTTCTGAATCTCCTGGGGAGAAAATGACCAGGCTAATGCCCATCCTGCCAGGTGACCCAGATCAACTGTTAATTTAATTATTCCCCCTTGCCCCAACTCATGTTTGATGTTTGATTCTGGGGAGGGTGGTGTCAATCCCTGCACTCTCAAGAGGTCTTATAGCCTGCTTTGTCCTCCTTGTTGAGTGCTCTTAGAGCTAAGCTGTTATGGAGTAAAAATTGGTGTCATAAGGTGAGCATTTGGGATCCAGGTGCTTATGCAGTCCAAATTAGGATTGCAGGAGTGTGTCCTGTCTGGGGAGGATGTGTGTTTCCACATGTCTATTTGGCATTTTGCATTGATTAGCTTGAACTGCCATATTTAATGAAACATCTGTGTTTTAATTTTGACTAATAGTAATATTTTGTAAATATTCTCTCAATAGGACCTAGTTTGATTCCATGGTGTGTGTTTACTTATTCAAAAGCTAAGCTTCTTTGGAGAAAAAAAGAAAAAAAAAAGTAGTTTTACTCTTTAGACTCGGTAGTAACTTGACTGAAGTTGGGAAGGGAACAAGAGGAGAAACTTGCAAAGAATCAGTGTTGAGACTTGACGCTTTCCATGAGCACTGCATAGAAAGGCGATTGAAGTGAAGCTTTTTCTCTGCCTGAAAAAATGTACAGTGAAAATGTTTTCTTTCAAGTACAAACTTTGCAGTATGATGCAAAAGACCACTTGAAACAGAATTCAGATAATCTGCTTTGGTCATATGACTTCCTTTTTCAAACTATCGTATATTTTCCTCTATGCTTATTTCTCAGCGGTAGATAATGAACCTTTGTTTGCCTTAAATGGCCAAAAAAATTAAATAAATCCCAATAACAGGAAACCGATAACAGCCTAATGAATGTAGTGTCCCAAGTAGCAGAGCAAGAATGTCCCATCTCTGAGGTACCAAGGTAAGTGCAAGTGTACTGTCTGGAGAAGCCTTAATGTAGGAAATACTACCCACAAGAGATATTTGGAGGTTACACACAGGTTAATAGTCAGTTGTCTAATGCAGCTGGAAGTGTTTTCATTACCATGTCTGATACCACCTCAGTGCTTCATAAATGTAAAGTGTGAGGCTGGGGTTGGGCTGACCTCATTCACAGACTTTGTGATACCCCAGTAACTGGGATGTGTGGAGAGTTTTGGGGTTTGAAGGGCTTTTCTTCAGCCTGTTGCCTCAATTTGGGTATATTATCACCGAAACACTGTGCTGTTTCAGTTTTCTTGTCTAGGTGTTACGGAACCAACTGCTCACTGCTGTCCTTACTGCAGGCTTTGTATCATTCATACTTTATAACCTGTTCCCTACTGCTTATTCTTCCCATTAATGTTTTATCTCAAACGTAGCTCCTCTCAACTCGCTCTCTCCTTTCCTCACCTTCCTGTTCATTCTTTTGGTGACCCCATCTTTTCAATTAGAAATTCAAAAAAGGACAGTTGCCTCCTTCCTGCATGAACTCTTGGAGCAGCCTCACATCCTTGCTAATGCTGACTGCTGTTAAATACCAATATCAAGTGGTCATCTGCTGTGAAAGTCAAAATGGGGCAGCTTGGATTGGGGGAAACTACTGGCACCAGTGATCTAATTAAAACCACTTTGAGCATTGGTGATGTGAAAGGTGTTTGTCGTGTTTAGCAGTTTTTATTTGCCAGATGTTGCCTTCTGAAAACCAGTTTATTAATCAATATTTTTTTAGCATGTTTTGATATTATTGAAAAGCATTGAATTGTTCTGAGTAATTGAGAGACAGTGAATGTGTGACGCCTTTCAGGCAACGGGGAGTGGGCTGGGATACTACAAGCAGTAGAGAAATGGAAACTAAATGGGAAGAGATTCTTTCCTTTGCAGTGAGGTGGAGGGAATGGCAATGTTTGCCTTTCCCTCATCACTTCAAAGACATGCTTGACTTAGTGAGGAAAGAGACAACAGCTGCTTGAGCAGGTATGTGGGCTACCTTGGCAGTTGCTTGAGGGTGCACAAATGCTGAAGACTTGCTACTGCCAAGGAGAGGTGACCTTGGTAGCCTGGTATCTACTGGTTAATGGGTGTTTCTGAAAACAGGAGGACTGGGATGCAGAGGGAATATCTGCACCTTCCCCCTTCCCTGCTCCTCCCCCCTCCCCCCCATCAGAAGCTTATGTTCTTGCCAATAGCATGAGTATTTTTAAAAGGCCAAGTCTCTCAGGACTTGTAAGTCACTGTTAGCCCTTGCTGAACCAGAGTGCTTGGAGCCAGAACTCTGGGGAGAGAAATAGCATGGTTGAAACGTTCATACAGTTGAAGGGTGCCAGAGGAGCAGACAGTGTGGGATGACTGGGAGAACTAATGGGAGTACAGAAAAATGTCTCTAAACTTTTAAGTGTATGATTTGGAAGTAGACCACTGCACTGTCTTCTTTGGTTTCTATGTCTTAAGCAGGGTTACTGGCTGACCACTGGGAAAGCTAAGGTGTGATCCCCGGTGTTCAGTGGCATCTAATTAGCTGCCATACCATGAGCCTTTGTTTCCCTCTACAGAAATAGTTTCCTTTTGAAAGTTTGATCAAACAAAACTATTAAATACTCTGGCACAAAAAAAAAAAAAGTCAATGGGAAAAGCAAAGACAAACCTTGGTTTTTCAGACTTACGTGAATGAAGCAAGTATTTTAATGGTGCAGTGCCAGGGGGCAAAAATGCTTTTGTGAAATGATCTGGCTGTTGCATTTCTAAGAGCCTTTGTTAGCTTAGCTTGCATTTATTTATACTGTGCAGCACAGATGATGAAAATCTGTGTGTATTTCCAAAACAAACCTTTTGTTCACTACAGTGTTCAAGGTCATAACTGTTCTGGGTCTTTCTTGTAAACCTACTGTTCCTGTTTATTGGTATTACTTAGAGCAAGCGGTCCAGCTGATCTGTTTAGGGGCCAGACCCTGTCCACAGGACAGCTCTGTCTAATCTTTTCTCCCTCTTCCCCTCCAACTGGAATAAAAATTGATTATAAAAATTGTTACCTGATGCTAGCCTCTGAGTAAATTATTAAAAGCCCTCCATGTGTGCTGCCTCCTGCCCGAGGGCTCAGTAGTTGGGACATCTCTGAATTAAGTCAACTACTTAATCTGCTGATTGTTAATGATTTACATTTCTTGATAACTGCTCACAAATTGTGTCTATCCCTCCAAAGCTCACTCTATGTGTTTGATAAGAAGACATGATATGATTTGTGTTAGATATGACATGTACAAGAGACTTACTGGACTGTCAGGTCATTCCACCTGGATGTTTTCAGCGTGCCTCAGATACCAGAACAGGAGAGTGGGAGGAGGAACTGCTTGACACAGCAGAACACACGTGGATTTTGAAACCAAAAGAGTGGGGTTTAGTTTGTGGGAAGCGTATCTCATGGCTTGAGGTACATCCAGGTAACTGGATGTATCATCTCAGCATTTTTGCATAGTAACTTAACTGTCTGCAAGGAAAGCTGTTCCTCCCCTCCCTGCCCTCTGCGTAAGAAGCAATCCTCTCTGACCTGTGAATAGCTGAGCCAGAATTACAAACTGATTTAACGCTTCAGGCAGTGCCGAGCCTGCAAGGCAGCCGGATCATAGAGGACCCTTCCCTTATTTACTGCCTTTACCCATCTCAGCTTGTCTTCTTCCTGGCAGATGCTGTGATCTGATTTTATGCTTTAACTAATAGCACAAGGATTTACTTGCTCAATGGGTGGTCTCTAGCTGTCTTCTATCTTACATTACCATTTAAAGTCTTGTGTCCTCTGCCAAGGTCAGTGATAGATCTAGTCTGCTTCAATCTGCTGCCATCCTTTGCTTTCAACGGCCCTCAAATAGCCCAAAGTCATTACTTCAGACACTGTCCATGCCTATGCTAACTAGTAGCCTCCTGCTGGAAGGAAACGTCTGAGGGTTAAGTGGTGTGGCACAAGCTGTGTTCATGTGCCCCTCTGCTCCTAACTCAGGTCACTAGGAAAATATTACTTGACTAAGAGAGATGATTTGTGATTTCAGTTAACACCAAGTTATCCTCTCCTAAAAAGAAACGATACAAATCATCCTCTTGTTACTAGTAGAATAGCTTAGTCTCTCCGGATCTTTACATTCCAAATCTTTACTTTGCTTCAACGAGGATTGCCTGATTTGCTAATAGTAGTACAGGCACAGCACCACCCTGACCATGATAGGAATGGGTGGTACAGTGCTTACACTCAGCATATGCTGTCTCTGATGGTGTAGAACAGTGGATGATGTGCTCTTTATCCCTGCTGTGCTGCTGTTGTAGGCCAGCTCTGTGATACATGTTATAAAATGGTTTGCATCTGCTGTAATCTCCATATCTGTCAGTATTGCTTTAATGTGAGTTCAAGAATCCTCAAGACCAACCTGTCTGAATTTGGATAGGCTGGTGCAGGAGCTTGTTGAAAGGAACGTCTCTGGTAAGGAATCCTGTCTTTATTCAGGATGGGGAAAGCTGATCAGCTTTTTCCAGTGAATATGTACAGTTGCTCAGTAGTTAAATCAGCAATGACATAAAGTCCAGATGTAAAGTCCTTGTTTTGAAAGCACTCTGCTTCAAATCCCTGATTTCTGTGAATATATAAATATTAAGATGTTTATTGTGATCACCGTGCCTAATAGCATGACCTAGTAAGAACTTACTACTTTTGAACTCCAGGATGTTGCCTTTTGTATTATCCTGGAATAAGATTTTAATGTGAGGGGTTGCAAAACAGAAAGGCAGATCTTTAGAGCTGATTTTTTTTCTTTTTTTCTCAAGACCTCAAATCTGCTTCTTCCAAGATCAGACTGATACTTCCTCTATGAATGGCAGCAATAAAGATCTGGAGAATGCAAGCTGAGACAGCATCTGGACAGGAATTGCAGAGGACTCTTCTTGTAATGCTCTAGAGGAAAATAGGTCTGTGAAATAAGCTACTAACAAGGTGCCAGCAGAGGGTTTCTAATAATGTTTGATGCTTTTGCCATGAACTGGAAGCTGTCTTTTCTTGCAAAGCAGCAGTTACCTATAAGGCTATGACAAGATAAATAAACAGGAGCAGCTACCAGCTTAGTGGATGGGTAGCAGTCACCTAAGCAGTGGCCTCCTGTCACACACAATTCTAACAGACATCTTTACAAAGCTGCACTGTATTCACATATTCAAATAATGTCTTTTTCCATACCTGAGGAGAGAGTTGGTTGTGTCCTCCCTATGGTTATGTGATAAACATGGCTTTCCTGTCCCATCTTCACAAGGAGAAAGCGTGTTGTGTACCTTCAAGGTCTTCCCTGGCCTGGGATTGCCTCTGCCTATTGCTCTCCTTTATCACTTTCTTTCTATCTCTCTTTGCCAAGAACATGTGGTTCTGGGATTGCCCCTAGAAGCTGTAGCTGGCGAATCCTCTCTTCCCTCCCCTACCAGTACAGTCTGCATCAAATTAGCAGATAAGCTGATTCGGTTTGGAGAGATGCAAAGAGCTGCAGGAGAACATTGTAAGTGGACAGCAGTGTATCGCAGAGAGAATCTAGTATTGATAAATGTACATTTTTCTCTCACCCATATTTTGTAAGTTTCTAAATCATGCTGGTGTGAATAAAAAAACATGTAAAGCTGCTGCCAAATAAACAAACAGTGCTGGGGCATATATGGGGAGAAGATGGATAAAGAAAAGAATGATAATGCTCTTATAAATCAGCAGGTTTGTCTGTGTCTGGATTGAGACTGTGTTTAGTACAGAATATGCCAGTTCAGACAGGATATTGTCTCATTAGAGGGATTGGAAGACAGGTAAGGAGAACAAGACACACAAACAGCTTTCCAAAGAGACTGAAAAGATTGGTTACCTTAAAGAGAAAGCATGTAAGAAATGCTAGGAGCATACACGGCAACTAACCAGGAGAGAAAGTAGAGACAACAGAAACTTCCTAGGCTTGTAACACAAGAGCAAGAGGATGTTGAAATTAGCAATTATCTATCTTAAAGATTATACAATAAAATTAGCACAGTATGAAGTTAGATGCTGAAGAACGGGAAAGATGTAACGAGGCTATATGAAAGAAGTAGCTAGATGTGAAGAGAAACTATATGTTTGAGATAAACTTTAAGTTTCATAATTAAAAAAATTAATGATGTGATGTTCAGTCTTGTGATACGGGTTTGAAAGCTGTTTCTATTCACTTGTGTTGTTTTCCATCTCCCTACACAACCCCCATGGTAATGCAGAGGCAACAAACTATGACTGTCTTGTAAGCCCTTGAAATGCCAGATCACCTCTAAATTACAGAATCAGAGGTTTGGGCTTTGCTGGCACCTCACAACACGTTCCTCAGTATGAGTGATAAGAAGGAATCTGAGAACCCTTTGTAAGGCACTTCAGGGCTGCAGCTGAAGAGCAGACCTTTCAGGACGGGGTTGGGTTTTCATTGCTTTGCCCTCCTTTCTTCGTCCCTTTTTTGCTGGCACTGAAGCTGCTGGGCTTGCTGCTTTCCTTCCTGGAGAGTACCGTGAGTCCTCAGCCAAAGTTGTCCAGCTGGTTGAGAACAAGAGTGGCTTCTTGCCTCCTCTAGCAAAGTAAAGCAGGTAGGAGAATTGGGTTTGTGCAAGGACAGTGAAAATCTCTCTGAGTCAGGCTTCCCTGAGAGGAAAATAGCAATGAGGAGAAAAGCTGAGGGAACATTTTATCACCCATGAATCATTGTTAAAGTTCAGTGGTAAACTAGAGGAACTGGAAATGGGATTCCTCTGCAGAAAGTCCTTCTCAAAGGAGAGCATTTCCAGAGGCATCTTGGTGTGGTGCAGAGCATGCAAATACATTCCAAGTAGATGTGTTTGCTGTGTTTGGAAAAACAGTGCCATAATTGTTCATCAATATTTGAAATACAAAGACCTATCTATTCTTAGAGAGGGTGTTTCAATAAGCATTCAACATCTACAGCCACACGTGATGACTTGATTGTCCTATTTGTTGGCTGAAGAACTTACCTATACCATACAGGTATGAGGGTTGGGTTTGGTTTAGGTGTGGTGGGTTTTGTTTTGTTTTGTTTTTTTTTTCCCACAAAGAACAAATCCAGAGAAAAATAATTAAAGTGAAATTTCATATAGCGACAGAAATAGATGTGTAAATTGAGAGGTAACACCTTTATAGTAACTGTGCAGATGTTAGGACTTAACAGCTGCTTGCTTGGAAAGGGATTCATTTGCATCGAGATATGATTGATGCTCTTCTCAAAATCCAAAAAACAGGTTTTCCTCTAAACTTTGAGTTGCATGAATTAAATGTTAGGTGCTTTCTGACTGAGTGCCATAAGTATACTGTCAGCGGAAAATAACACTTTTACAGGTTGTGCATGCTCCTGCTTTTTTGCAGCTAGAACCCTATTTTCCTTACACTAGGATTCTAAAATATCTGCAATGAATGGTTAAACCGTTTAATACATCAAATATCCTCCAAGAAGCAGTGAAGTAGTTAATGATTTAATTTAGTCTTTTGCAATGGGTGATGCAGATGACTTGCATCTAGAAATTAAAATGCTGAGAGAGAGCATCATCCTATGGATGTGGAAATGTGAGTTCCTTCCTCCACAGTAAAGGCATAATTTACTAGATGCTGCACTGTAGGAGGAAAACATTTATATGAAAAATAAATTGCGGCCTAAGGGTATGACTGTTTGAGCCAGGATCTCTTGTCTTCCTCCATATCCCTTTATTACTTGGAGGGTTTTTTATTTTGCATTCATCTCTCCTCCCAGGTGCTGTGCTGTTTTCTTACTGATGTCATGGTATCATTTCAGAGCAAATTGGAAAAAGAAGAGTAAAGCTGAGGAAGTTCTTTCTGTCCCAGCTTACTAGCATTTATGTTTGTTGTAAATTCCAGCTAGGGACATAATTTAGTGTCTGGGATCAAATATAAATCTTTTTCTGTAAATTAACCTGTATAGGAATATTATTTCTAACAAATGTCATGCTGGTGGTATGTGTATTGAAAATGAGTATGTGCAGATTTCACTTCATAGATTCAAAAGTATAAGCTTACTTTTTCTTCTGTTGAGTAATTAATTCATTTTTATGCAGAGCGAAGCATGCATAACTTAAAAATGATCACTAACTTAGTTGATAGTCCACAGTAGTTTTGGAAAAAAAAATGTGTTATGTTCTTCTGGACAGATATTCCTACTGGGCAGCTGGAAGCAGGCTAGTGACCTGGTAGGTTCTTGCTTTTCACCTTTGGAAATTCACGTGGACAATTTGGAGGAGAGCTGGAGGGTTGCTTTCTTGCAAATCGTTGATCCGGTTGGGATTTTTAACATGGTTCCACTGAGTCACTTATTGCATAGCAGGCCTGTATTTTAACCTAATGAGGATCTTTCTAATAACTTCCATTACTGAAACATTTGAATGTGGGAAGGAGGTGAAAGTAATTGGGTTGCAATAATTAAATCATCCAATGTGATTACCTTCAAAAGGTTTTCCGTTTATGCTTCCTGAATGCAAACGGGAATCGATCAGTACAAGAAGCACCAAATCTGCATCTGTTCTGGAAGCACATTTGGTGGGGTGTAGGCGGGTGAGGTCTGTGGGCAAGAGGGAGAGATGAAGATCATTTTCTTACCCCAAAGCTCTGTAAGGAAGACTGATGCACAGGCCTTAATGAGGGAGTTAATTTCGAAACTTTGCTTGAAAAAAAATCCTAGCATGATATAACACTCATTGTTTAATAATTTCCAAAGCTGTAGGTTGATGCTCACTGACAACTCCAGCCCTGCATCTACCTGCATTTGCAGATAAAATTAGCCTCCCCATAGCATCTATGCTGGAATGTGGTATACTCACTGCACTGCTTCATATGATACATGATGAGCAGTGCTTTTGTGGAGCTGCTGAAGACCTGAGGCAGCTCAGCTCTCTGAACCTTGTTCTAGTAACCTCAAGGTAACACCATATTTTTCTGTGGTTGTGACTTCTGGTTCTTTTTTTTTTTTTTTTTTTTTTTGTTCTATCTTTACTTGCCCAAAGTTTCTGCAGTGGGAAATGGTCAGAATCCGATTTTGGTCCAGTGCCTGAACAGCAGAGCATGCACTGCTCCCAGGCATATGTGCTCGAGTAACTGGAAAAATCACTGAACTGCATTGCTCATTGTCCAGAAAACTGAAAAAAGGGTGGAAACTGTTTCACAGCTGAGTAGTAAAACTGTCATGTCACTATCATTTGGTTTTGAGTCATTAAAATCCATTTCTCCTGAGATTGTCTCCTATGAATCTTTTGTTTTCTAGTCACTTCCCACAAAATACCCAAAAAGCCCTCTATGTAAACCAAAACTGTGTTAAATAAAGTGGCGTCTCTTTCTGTTAGGTCTAAGTACCACTGATGGTTGTAAGTTTTTGCCTGACAAACTCATGCAATTCTATAGCTGCATATAATCTATCAAGACTTTGACATTTTCCCTATTATGCAATATTCATTTGCATTTAGTTTATAACAGCATGAATTAAATGAGGAAATAACTTATAAAGCATGGTTTGAGTTAGGATGTTGCATAAGCTCTGTGTGAAAAATTCCTGCCTTTCAGTCTGCCTGCCTGATTGCTTGGCATAATGCTTTGTGCAACGTTTTTCGCTGAAGATAGGTGGTAAATGTAGAGTACTTGAAGTCTGCCATTTCTTCCCTAGCATACCTTTGCACTGAGCTTCATTCCAAGATTTTTCCGTTGTGTTCCTCCTAAGCAGAAAGGAACTAGCAAAGCACTTTGCAAGATCATTAACCTCTGAGCTTAGTTTGTACAAATCTTTAGTAGCTCATTCCTTGTCTTTGCTGGAGATGTTGGCTCAAAATGAGATTATTCATGATCAAGAATTTTATATAACATGTATATTTTATTTTTTGTAGGATCCAGGGTCTTGCTAGGGTCCAAGCCAATAAACTATACGAATGACTCTTGAGAATGGATGAGGAAGAGACATTCGCAGGGGAGGATTATGAAGGAGAGCAAATAAAACTAATTAGATTTATTAAGGAGGATCATCAAAGCTAGCAAAAATCAGACTCATTGCCAGTAGCTTATGGTTAAAAAAAGTCCATGAGTGAATTCCTTTGCGTGTTTCCCCCTACTCTACTCTTTGCACAAGGCTATAGAGTTGCTCCTGAGGTCCCTGCTCAGCATCAGATGGGTGTTTGCATTGTAAATTCTGCATCTGGCATCGTCTTTTGGTGGCGGGAGGAGAAATGAGAAGTCTGGACTTTTATCGACCCCTGTGTGACAAGTGCCATGTAGATCGTTATCATGGAGATTGCTGTAGTGACAAACCTCACCAAAAACATTCTCTGCTAGCCTGGGCATGGATAAATTTGAAGCAATGGGGGAGGTTGGTGGGGGGTGTTTATATCACTGTGTGGGATTGGCAGTGCCCTTGAACATTCAAGGACTCATCAGACTCCTTAGTCAGTTAGTGTCTATGCAACTTCTACCAGATCCAGCTGCGCACATGTGGTTTTTGGTATGCTCCCTGTGCTGTTCACGTCTAGGACTGCTTGCAGCTGTTATTTGGTTTTGTTCCCTTGCAGCTGTCATATTTCTCTGGTTCTTCTGAGCTTTGTGCAATGGCAGTGGTGTTTTTGGATGAAACAGTAGGATGTCAAAGGTGTTGGCTGTTGGGAGCTGTCCCTGCTTCCTCTTGAAGCGAGACCTTACCACTCTATGAAGACAGGCTGAGAGAGTTGGGGCTGTTCAGCCTGAAGAAGAGAGGGCTTCAGGGAGACCTTATAGTAGCCTTCCAGTACCTGAAGGTGGTACTCTTTATGATGGAGTGTAGCAATAGGACAAGGGGTAATGGTTTTAAACTGAAAGAGGGGAGATTTAGATTAG
>JAOXJM010000001.1:181384350-181397531 GCA_026413425.1 Tringa solitaria
GGTTGGACTAGATGATCTCCGGAGGTCCCTTCCAACCCCATATCATTCTGTGATTAACATGTTGCTCTAAACTTTTGTTGGCTAAAAAGGGTTGAAAACTGCTTTTCCATGAAAATGATGTGGCAGTAGTAATGACCATGTAGTCTTCTTCATAAGCTATATCTCCACGTTTCATGAACTGGAAAGAGCTGTTCTTGCTTGTTTTTGTTTTGTTTTCCTTGATATTGTCAAGTGCAAGTTATAGTTTTTATACAGGAAAATAAGGCTTATGTTTAACAATAGTTTTAAAGATCCGTCTTGTATGTACTATTGCATACTAACTGGTGGATAAGACTGACTAGAAGTGGTGTTGGGTTAAAAATCTCTTGTTCTACACTAACATGATGCTGACTTGGATAACTAAGTTTTCTGGAGAAGGTTAGTATATTTGGTGTAAATCAGTAACACATGGAATACGGTATTATATGGAGAGTTTACTAGTGAAAAATGAAGATGTTAAGGATTTGAGGAACAGTAAGGCAGGTAACAGTTGGCTGTAACTGAGACGACAGTCACCTTGGCTGTGCAGGAACCAGCAGGAGATTACTGGTTGCCTGCTGCTTTAGCTAGTGACACTGTTACTAGGCATGGTTTGATGAAATTAGCTGATGAACTAAAGTTAAGAGTGAGTTTCAATTAGAAAGAGGCTTCAGAGACTGAACCAAAACAAGTGGATGATACTGATGACTGAAATAATAAATATTTAATGACCCAGATAGTATATCAGTCCAAATCCTTTGCTCAGAAGACAAGCAACAGGCATCTCAAGTGTGTGAAGGGTGTGGATTCAATGGCAGGGAGCTGCCAGTATGACATGGTTATGAGAAAGGAAAAGTAATCCTGAGATACATTGGGATACATTCCTCTCTTGTAGCAGAGAGGAAACCACTGGTGGGTTTGTGGAGAGGCCTGGGGCGCTGTGTGGTTCCAGGTGCCTGTTTGAGGACAGCAACTCCAAACTGATGGGGCAGAGGAGAACTACCAGGCTGCCTGTTGCCTTGATCATCCTCTTCAGAGAAGGATAAGATTTTGGCTTTGTCAGCCTGATGCTCAGTGGGCATCTGGTAGCACTCTGAGTACACCAAGAAGGGGGGAAGGTCGTGAAGCTGAAGAGCTCATTGTTGGCACAAATGGACATAATCTTAGTAAAGAGAAGCCAAAAACCTCAGAACCTCATTTCTTTGCTTAGAAGTTTTCCTGAAGCAAAACAACAAAACAACAGGCAGCAGATGGACCAAGGCCTACCCAGAGAGCAGAGGGAAGGCTTCTGCAGGGGACTGGATGGGCTGGTACAGGTGTGGCTTCCTGGGCTATAATGGGTGTCCCAAATCTTCATCTGAGGCATTGAATGAACAGTGGTATTCCAGTACTTGGGAAAGGCGAAAAACAAAAAGTCACAGCACTTTCCAAATACTGTTGTGTTCAGCCAAGATGTTAAGTGCTACTGGGAGCCAAGGAATGGGCTACTCATCACCTTACAGAAGTTAATCTGAGGTTGATGTATAAGGCTGCTGTAGGAGTTTGCATGTTTATTTTCCCCTCTCAGTAAAATAATTTAATTTTGCAGAAGGTCTTGTGCATTCATTGTCACCACTTTGTTTTCATTCATGGTTACTTTTTCGTTCTTCCTCATGAGTGTGTTGTGGTTTTTTTCTTTTGTAGAACAGTTCGTGTCTGGCTGAAGAGAGACAGTGGGCAGTACTGGCCCAGCATATACCATGCAATGCCATGTAAGTATAAGGAGATGTTCATTATCTACTGTGTAGTTGCAAAATGGCTTTTTCTGGTTTTGATGAAGCTTCATGTTTATGTTACGTAAGCTTACCACTCTATGTTAAATATTATTCTTGAACAATCCTCTTGATTTCTGTGAAGCTTTACCAAGTTGCATGCTAATGCTTCTGAGAGGCATCAGGGATTACAGCAGCAAAAGGATACAGATATGCTAGCAAGGGATGAGCATTTAATGCAAACATAGATTAAAAAATGTGGGAGCTCAAAATGTAGTCTTATATTCCACCAGTAATGGTGTCCATAAAGCTTTGTAAGTCTCCAGTATAAATCACTCTGCTCTTCCTACTGCGTGTGCTCAGTCCATTATACTGCAATGATAAATGGTTTTATTTGATAAGAGCTTAATATCCTGCAGCAGCTAATATGATAGAGAGGATACTAGACCGGGAAAGCAGATCTTCCAGTGAAGGAGAATAATTTTACCCCTGCAATTAAATATGGAAAACCAAGTCTCCCTGATGGATCCCTCCAGTATGATCAGCTGTATGTCTCCTCTCCCACAGAGAGTGTTCAAGTTTAAAAGAAACTGCAGATCAATTTCCACTTTTGCAGGAGACAGTTGAAGAAATCACAGCCATACCGGTTTGTCATGACCCCCGTGGCTGAGTGCAGGAATATAACTCCGCAGGTCACCAGCAGCAAGGGTGTGCTGATGCTCTTCAGTCAACTTCGAGATATGCTAAGTTAGCCTGTCTTTGGAAAACTTATAAAGCTGACCTTAAATTCACTGATTTGTGAGCACATATCAAGTCCCATCAAGGTGTCCTTACTGTAAAAAGAATTATTTTAAGCTAAGATGGCTAGATTTGAAAGAGACATCTGTCTCCATGATACATAAAATGTTGAATAGATATAAGTTTTAATACCACAATAATATCAGCTTGAGACCCTGGATTGGCCATGTTGTTTGCCTGCTCTAAGAAAGCAGTCATTTTGTAGAGAGGAGGATCTCTCTTCTTCCTTTGGTGATGGACTAGCTCATAAGAGTATGTCAAGCTTCAAAGGTACTTTCTGCTCAATATTTTTCTCAAAAATGTATGGGAAACCAGCTAACAATATGGCATTCTGTGGAGCTCTGTCATGATCACTAGCAGTGGCCTGAGTCCCCTTGACCTGTCCTAATGCTTCCCCCAGTCAAACTGTTATGAAATTACTGTTTGAGCAGTTTGGCAATGATACTTCTCTTTTTCCATATGATATTTTTGCATACACTTGCATTTTAAAATCTTCTTAGGTTCTCCTCTGCTCTTAGCAAGGCTGTATTATTGCCAGTAATAACAGCTTCACTGGAAATGATGGAGTAGATCCAGATCCACTCAAAGGGGAATATTTTAAGGCTCCTTTATAAATTTGAACACCTGACACTGCTCCTTCACTTAGAGGGCTGGTAAGCTTTTGAGCCATGAGATATTAAAATTATGCTGTGTTATTCACCAGTTTAAAGAATGATCAGGTATAATTAACGACTGGAGCAATGCCAATTACATTGCTATCAGCCATGGCTTTAAGCTAGGAAGTCATAGGAAGGACTCAGCCTCTGCAGAAATCTGCACTTGACTTGAAATGATCATTCTGTCTGTTTATGTGTGGAACACCTTTATGATGGTCTTCTGCTTTAGGTTCTTTCTGTCTAGAGAACAACAATTGCCCAGAGGTTCCCTGTGTAAAAACGTAGTAGGCATGATCAGGGCTTTGTGCTGCTTAGCAAGCTGTCCGTGGCAGTTCCACCCATAGATACACCATTAGCATTACTTGTGACTTTGGTTATGGTGGTGCATGACGCACACCGTTTTATGATTTGATATCAGATAGCCTTAATAACTGAGTTTGCACGCCAGGGACTCTGGGAAATGAGGAAGATGAGGAGTTGGGCTAAGTCAGCCATGTGGTTTGGTCAAGCTCTGCACCCAAATGAGGCCATCAGTGCGTTCTGAATGTGAAAGCCATTCAATATCTGGAAAAAAAGATCAAGTTTGTAGATCCCTTCTAAGTAAGTACATTTGCTGCTGTTGAGAGGTGGGATTTTCCAAATTATGAAGTTTTATGCCCTGCCTATGGGTGTTTCTGTGGTTAGAAAATTCTGGACAGCATGGTGGCCACATTTTTGATCAGCTCCTCTAGCCCATGATAGAGAGTGAGCTGTGGGTGTTACACACACTGTTAAATCATCAGTAAGGCAAGCTGGTAAACTGGAAACCTACCTAATGCATCTTCTTCGTTCCAGCCAGTGTTGTCTCAACAGCTGTATTAACAACAGACCTCTGATGAGCAGGTTAACCCTCCTCATGGTTTGATGTGTACCCTTAGTTACACGTGTGCAACACAGATTATATACACGTAATCGTGGTTAGATGCGTGACTTCTGGGCAGTATCTGTACAGGAGAAAAAAGCCAACTTAGTAGACACAAATTTATGAAAGGCAAAGGAATTGTAGTGCAAAAAAAAAAAAAAAAAGCCAACCAAAAGGACCCAAACCCACCCAGCCAAAAACCTCTCACAGATGTGAAACAGAGTAAGGGATTTCTTGTAGTGAGGAACAGTGGAGTATCCATATCCCGTCTTTAAGGCAGATAATACACTCTCTGTCTTATGATGGTTTTCCTAGCTAACCCTGTGCTTGGAACAAGAAGTTAAAAAAACTGCAAAGCAAAACATACCCCTTCAGTCTTAAACGATGCTGCTTTCAGGCAGTTCAAAGGGTGGTTCTTGAAACTGCAGGTAGGAAGTTTCTATTTCTCTTCTACTTCTGTCACCCTCTAATAGAGGTGACACACTGATGAGAGCATGAAATATGTAATTGGACTTTTCCTCCATAATTCATTTTCCAAAAGCTAAAATCAGTGTGTTTGCCCTGTATTTAAGAAAAAGACTTCAGTCAGACTTCTGCATCAGCAATATCCTGCCTGTCCTCTGTAGTAGTTCAGATCAATCTTTTTCCAGTCTGAAATCCAAATCATAGCTAGGTACTGAAGTAGAAGGCCTTCAGAGTGCTGTTATTTTCCCTGGCTATTATTTTAAAAGGATCTTAATCTCAGAAGCCTAGAGTTTGGGGTAGTTTGGTGGGGGTTTTGTTTGCATTTTGTTGGTTTGTTGGGTTTTTTTCCTCCCTCTCTTCTTAATGACTCTAAGTGCTTAAGTATCGGAATGTCATTTTATTTCCACTAAACCATAAGCTGCTGCAGTCTTGTTACAACTGGCATCACTTTAACTACATTAGTGTAGCTTGTGTGGACATAGTTTTGGTGCTGACATAATGATTTTTCCAAGAGCACGCGTTACTGAAGAATTCCCTTAGGAAAATGGTTATAGCAAAATAAGTATCTTTACACTGTTGTGGCTGTGTACACAGGGGGCAGGAATTTAGAAGGGACTTTTTTGTAATCAACCTGTGTCAAGCAGTTGCTTGCACCTTTTGTGTCTGAAGTGTTTCAGGCTATTTGGAAAAAAGCATACTTCAAATAGCTAATTTACCTGAGACTTTTTCTCTGAGAGCTGTTTATTACCTTCAGAGTTACTAGTGCGGCTTTCAATGTATGCACAGTGCCTACTGTTTGAAAACTGATATGTAAAATATGCCCGTTCTGTCATTAAGTGCTTTTAAAAGGTTTTGATATTTATTCTGCTTAGAATTGCCTTTTTTTTTGTCCTGTCTGTTTTTCCTACAACCATCTCATTCTGCTACAACCCTAGAAGCATCAATATAATAGCAAATACACCACCATCCAAAGGCATGATTCAAGTTTGCCTTTTCTGAGGGAGAGGTACAGGAAGAAGTAATTATGTTACTGTTAGATGCCCTAATTTACCTGTTCCCTTCTGGCAGTTTCCTTGAACTGAAGCTTTTCGTTGATTTAATTCAGTCACCCCTTCCAGAAATAAATGGAGGTGCCTGCCTGGATGTGGATCTGGTAGGCTTTCTGCTTGCAGCTGGTTGTCCTTAAGAAAGCATTTCAAGGGAGAGTGTATACTGAAGGCAGAACCAGTTTTATTAAACAGTAAACATAGACTTTCCTCTTCGTCATATAGCTTTGCTGCCAGCTAAACTATCAAGGAAGACCTGCTGAGCCATGGGCTGATTAATCCTATGTGAGACGTTACAGAAAATGAGAATATACCAGATACACAGTACTGCAAAAGAGAGAGAGGACTCCAACCTTGTTAGTAACAGAAGCACTGCGAGTAATCAAAAAGGAGACTAGAAACCAAGGTGGGGGGGGGAATAGCAGAGCTAAAAGCACATATGACTGTACCCTATATTTATTACAAGAATATGGCTTAAGAAAACACTTTTATCGCTATCAAAGAAGTAAGAATGCCTGCTCCTAGCTGCACATGGCAATTGCTGCTGAAAAATGATTCCGGAAGATTTCTGTTGGGATAGCAGGGCTTCCAGCTGCCTGCTGCTGTGTTGAGCTGTAAAAAAGATCCCTGCCTTCTGAATGCAACTTCAGTTTCTCAATTAAACCAACCAGAGCTCTTGAATCCTTGCAAGAAAATTTTGGTTTTACCCTTGATGTGAACCTTGCCAGATCCCCGAGGGAGCATAGTATGACTGACTTGTGTGCCATTTAGGAGTATATCCCGATGTTTATTAGAGTGATTGTGATATAATAAAGCAGTGGCTAGTTTTCAATACAGTCTTTTATTTTGGCCATAATATGTGATACTGTCATGGTGTTATCTGCGGGGCAGTTGGACTCACAGTCCTTAATATTGGCTGATATGTTGATTCCTACAAGTTACCTTTTATTACTTTAGGTATGGGATACAAGGCTCTGACATAATGCTCTGTTTTCCTTTATTGTCAGTAAAGTTCAGGCAAATGTAAAAAACAAAATTATTCAGCTAGGTAATCTCTCGGATTTATACTGAAATGTCAGGTGCCTCATATCAAAACACCACCACTGCTCTTGTATGACGTGCCTGTTTTCAGATAACTAGTAAGAAAAAATGAAGGAGTTGAAGCAAGAAATAGCCATTGTTCCATGTCCTAATAGGATAGGGTTGAATGAATTGCAAGAACGCTTTTTTTTTTTTAAATGCTGTCTATTGGAAGGGGGAAAAATGCTGAACAGCATCATAAAGCATGTTAGCTAGTTTTAGGCTTTCCAGAATTTCAAGAAAATGAGAATCGCAGTTTTGTTAACTTCATCAACATGTTCATTTTTTTCAGCTCCATGTTCATGCATGTCTTTTAACCCGGAAACGAGAAGGCTGTCCATAGGTCTAGACAATGGTACAATCTCAGTAAGTACTTCCAAAGATTTCTAGTTGAAATGCTTCCCTTTTGAGAAGTATATGTGTGATGTTGTGGTGAGGATATTTTTGCTAGTGTTTGGGAGATAGACTTTTTACTGCTAGTGGCTGTAGTGTAGAAAATGGCAGATCATTACAAATTTCATTCCAACTGCCACAAAGAAATTGAGTGGTGTTTACAATATTTATTAGGCAATTAAACAGTCTGAATTTGCATATCTTTTAAAAAAATAACAATGCCGAAGAACAGCTGTTGTTTTATTAAATTTGACTGCCTTGTTAATCATGCCATACCAAAGTTTTCTGAAAGCAACTATTAAGAAGGGAAAAATCATCTTCAGAGAGGCAGAAAGTGGATTTCTGCTCCCTATCTAGCTGCTTTTCGAAATTTCAGGGTTCAGATTTTGTTTTCCTCTCACTTCCTTCAGAGGAGTTGCTCCTAACTGGCAGTTCTGTTGCTGAAAGATTTGGTTCATTAACACCTAAGAGAAATCGATGTGCTTGGAAAGGAAACTGGATATAAAACAAGTCTGTCTTTTAGATCTGAGACAGAGGGTAAGAGTTGACCTTATTTATTGGGTTTTTCTTGTGGGATGATAAGTAAAGAGCTATGGGTCTGAGAGGTATTTTTCATCTCTGCCTCATCAATAGACTCCTCTTCCAGTTTAAGATCACTTTACCATCATTTCAGATTTTTACTGCTATTGTCTCTGCCTTATGGTCTTTTTAACTGAATGAGTGTTTGCTAGTTGACATAAGGGCAGCTCTCTGCACTAAAGCTGAGATGGTGTTTGGGAAAGGCTGTGTGACCCTTTTAGCTGTTGCCTGCGAGCTGTATCAAAGATGTGAAATTTCTGACCTATAAAGCTATTAATGGCTAGTAGCAGAGATTTTTTGGGGGTTGGTTTTTTTTTTTGGTGCCTGTAGGAAATTTCTCTTTTTGTATGTAGGAGATGGGGCAGCTGCCAGAGAATTCCCTGCACCTCTGAAATTCCCTCCTTCCCACTCCAAAATAGCTGTAATTTGCCAGTCCTACTGGACACTTTTGTTTTCACCAGGCCTATGAAGAATGTGGAGGAATGTGAGGACTGTAAATAAGGTATTTAAATGGCATGACGGAAGAGATGTGCCCTTTGTCTTTGAGGCATTTTGCCTTGAAGAATCAGAGGGTGCTTGAGTCTGAATGGAGTCAAATTCCATTCTGAAGCTAAAGAAGGTAAATCAGATACACAGGTGAGAAACCAACATGGGACTTTGGGTACTTATATATTTTTATGTCTAAGGCAGATTCAGTTTGTTGCTAAGCTGGGCTTTTCTTTTCCTAGTCTTCTGGGTACAGGTACATAGGAGGGGAGAAGGAGCTTGTCTGTGGTTGATTTAGTCCCCTGTAGCTGCAGGCAGAGGATTGTGCAGAAGAGGCACTCCACAAACTTCCATGAGGGATGATATGTTCCTCTCTGTAGCAAGCTGAAGGCTTGTAAGAGAAGCCACAACTGTAACATGCTACAAGAAGTGGTGGAGGTGGGAATGGAAGAAGAGCAAGGGTAGCACCATATTCAAGTCCCAGCAATATTGGGATGTAAGATAAAATCCCCAGGTACTTGGAAGTGGGTTACAACCACCCTCTGGAGGAAAGGGTAAGTTTTTCTTCTCTGGCACAGCTATGATGATCAGTTTAGCACAGGAGTATACAAGTAAGGCGCACTGACCACAAAATAAGACAACTTAATGCAACAAGGTGACCGTAGTGCCCTTACTTTTAACTGCGTGGCCCTCAAAGGGAAAGTACAGGCAATTTACTTGAGAGGCTTGAAATATTTGGGAATTAGTCAGCTGTTCCATGTTGGCACTTCTGATAATGCCCAGCACCCTTGTGTAGGCTGGGTGCAGGATGACAAAAAAATGCTGAAAATCAGAGTCTTTGCTTTGTGTAGAAAGAAAGGACTCCTGGCAAGGGCTGTAAACTGATATAATACTCATGTGAGTGCCACATTATATCAAACTAATATTTTTGCAGTGCAAGGAAGTACTGCTTTTACTTTCAGATGTAGATGGGGATAAGAAAGTGGAACTGCCTTTTTTCTTTTACATAAAAATTTTGTAAACTGTATGAATTTTGCTTATAAGCCTGGCACCTCAGAAATGTGTATGGTGCACTTTGAGAAGGACAGGCAGCAATGCTATTGTCAAAGAAAGATGTTCCAGCAAAGCCACCATGAGGTGAGCTTGTATGGTTGCCTTTCCTTGTGAAACAGGGTGACAACTTTGGCTTCTACAAAGATGAATAGACTGTTTTCAACCTTTTGTAACTTCTCAACATGAAGGCTGCACAAACATTTGTGCAGCACAGCAGACCATTCTCTTGAGCGAAACAAGGTCTAGCATCTTGCTTGAAGAGCAGTGGTACCTAAAGAAAAAAAGTTTCTATGATTTTTTTTTTTTTTTTACACTTTGCAAACTTTTTTTAAGAAGAAATTACATTTCTGTTACTTTACATCTTAGGGACTGCCTAATGTCCCTTTTGGAAGCCAAAAGACTTTGTCATGGTCATAAATTCCTTGAAGTGGAGAAAAACATGCTTTAATGGGTGGAAGTCTCTCAAGATACCACAATAAGAAGAAACAGAGGAAAGGTCTATTATTTGCAATAGACAAGAGACTTCCCCAGGCAAGATGAGACTCCTCACCTAAATTCATCTATCTGAAAGTTAACTTTCTAGATAAAGTTAATCATTAGGTTCTGCAGCCAGTAGAGGAGAGGTGAAGTGCCTTTGGAAGCACCTGTGTTATTGACTCTAGGAACTGTCTTAGAATGGCATAAATCTCTCTGCCCATTTCTGGGAGATTTAAATGAGGGATTTAGTTTTTGGGTAGCTGAAGCTAAATTAAACTGATCTTTTTTGCTGGCCATGCTTGTACCAAGCTCTAGACAAAGCTGTTACACACTTTGAGCAGGGCCACAAGGAAAACAGGGCACCAGAATAACCCCTTCAGAATTCTTCCTTGGCAATGGTACTTATTAAGACAGATTCATCTTCCACATCATTTGATCTTGCAGGTGTCTACATGAATAGAATGAATTCTTTGAATACCCGAAACTGAGTCAGGCTCTACCTGCTCATGTGCACACTTCCCCTCTGCCACTATGGGAAGTTTGCTATTTTTAACTTCAAGGAAATGATGTGATAGTTTCTGTCCTCTCCCAGTTTTTATACTTTATAAAATAAAAAAACCATAATCATTTTATAGAGCTGTCTTTGCAACAGAGAGAGATGTAGGGTCTGACAGTAGATTTAAGAGTCTTCATTCTCTTCCATTTCTGAAGCAGGTTTGTTGATCTCTGGAAGACATGGTGAGAGTACTGTTGGCCACTTGTGTTAAGAGGACAAAGTCAAGCCTTTAAGGAGATCTGCAACGTGCTGTCAAAATGCCATCATCTATTAGAGTATGAACTGTAAATTCCCTGAGGTGGGAAATAGGTTGTCAGTGGATAACACCTAACCAATAAATAAAGATTATTAACTCTCAGAAATTGATTCAGCTGCCTAAGCAAAGGTCTGTAGCATTTTTTTGGGATGCATCAGTTGGCATCCACCTGCAGCTCTGGAAAGATGTGAGTCTTCCTTAAACCCTGGGTCATGTCAGCCTTCCCTGTAGCCAAGGACTCTGAAATGACACAGATCTGAGTGTGGGTTTTGTTTGCCTTAACAATAGTAATTTGATATAAGATCCTGATAATATGTCCAACATGAGGATTTACAGAGGTCTTAGGCTCAAGAGACGTTTGTGGTGGGTGTATATGTTTCAGTGTGAGGGAGGTATGCTCCATGTTGAGTTGTACAACAATGAGCTTTAAATTGGACAGTTTCTCAGATAGCAGAAAGGAGAAATCTTGACTTTATGAAGGCTTTCATGATACCAAGTCACTGTTGAATAACAAGCTTATCTGAAAGAGCCAAGACTGATAACTGGCATTTTCAATATGGCAAAACCAGTAGTAAAGTAGCTCCAAAA
Source organism: Tringa solitaria (assembly GCA_026413425.1). NCBI lineage: Eukaryota > Metazoa > Chordata > Aves > Charadriiformes > Scolopacidae > Tringa > Tringa solitaria. The sequence goes on from JAOXJM010000001.1 coordinate 181,395,454, forward strand.
ACCCCCTGAAGAGCACAGAACGATCTTGCCAGAAAAGATGTTTTTAATCCCTGCAAGGAGAGGTTTTGGTTTTGCCATCTTGCACGCTCTGATATATGTCCCTCCTGTGCAAAAGGGCTCACACAGGAATTGGAAATTTTTCTCTGTTCTGTTAACAAGCACTGACTGAGCTGTGTGGGTGACCCCAGCCTTTCTAGCTCATTAAGAGCCAAAAGGCTGCATAATGAGAACTGAGCATCAGCAGCTCAAAGAGGAGCAAAACATCTATGTATGGAAGGATAAAAAAACCAAACAATTTCTGCTGGTACAATGTTAAAAAGATGTAGTTGATGTTTTTGTAGCGCAGATGACACAATGTATGTGCAATAGGGCATGAATTTCTTGAGCAAGGTGCCCTGTGCTAAAATACCTGTCTACTGACGCAACTAAAACATTTGGCCTTGAGAGGGAGAGTGGAATGAATGCAGTGGAAGAACATGTGATAGTGTAAAGGGGAGCAGGGTGTAAAAGACCTGGAGAATGATTAGAAAATGCAAAACAAGAAAATGCATAGAAAATATCATATGCTTTCAAAGGAGAAAAAGAGAAGCAAGAAGTCTTCAGGGGAAAAAAAAGAAAAGAAAAAAGAAAAAATTATATCCAGTATTCAGGTTAATGGAACTGTGTTGATTTTGTACTGTGTTTTTTTATCTCTCTGGATGGAGCAGAATATTAATAGTACATAGCTGTGGTTTGTGTTAAAGTCTACAGAGCTAATCAATACTTGAGTAGATCTTAAAAACTGCAGTAGTGTTTGATTCACTGTATTATAATGGACAGACTCAAAAGCCTTTTCAGTCTTCCACTGGAACTATTGGGCATGTTCAGATCATGGGACAGAATGGCCACATCAAATTAATCAAGGGGAAAATGCAAAGAAAAATGAGAATGCAAAGCACGGTCTTCATCCTGCCTGAAGTCACCAGCATCTGTGTGCCAGCATAGCGAAAGTTGGGGTCAGTACCAGGAAAGCCAAATTGGTGGGAAAGGTATAGTCTCCCACCATGTGTTGCAGCAACTGAAGATGCTTCTCTTTAAGTAACAACAGCAGAAAGTTAGCATTCATAGCAAAGAGTCTTGCTTCAAGTAGGCTTTGTAGTAAAGCATTTCATGTGGTGGTTTAGCATTCTTCAGGCAGTGGTTAAAGAAAACCACTTCCCCTTTAAGTAGCTAGGGAGGTATATCAGATTTTTAACGTTGTGTGGTTTGTAGAGTTAAGGTGACCCTGGTATAGAAATCCAGCTGACTTAATTGATTTGTTACTGCTGTTTAAATAATACTCCCCACTGTAGTCCTCAGCTGCCAGGGGAGAGCTAACGGGAGGTGGAGGAGATTAAGGGAAGGAAGAAGTAGAACAATTTAAGAGAACGTATTTATAACTAATTTAGGAACGTAAACCTAGAAACAGCAAAATACATAGCTGCCTCAACTCACTCACAGTTATTTTCCTGGAAGCTGGGATCTGTAGAACTTTCACAAATGAGTATTGTAGTCTCTCCACCTTGATGCCAAGCAGTAGACATGACCTGTCAGGGTCATCCTGGTGCTGGAAAGCTGTGCAGATTACCTACAGTGACTCCACAGAAAATGCAGAGTGACTTTTTTTCATTCTTGGTTGGAAACTGTGGGTAAATACTGGCTTTTTTGGTAGTTAGAATGTCTTCTCATGCTCTTTTGCATTAAATGTCTGGTTTACCTTAAATACAGTTTGTAGGTTTCTGAAGTCCAGTCTTCTCTGCTGTTGCACAGTGCTTTTGGCAGTGCTTATACATGAATATTTCACAACTGTATGCTTTAAAATTTAACTTATGTTGTGTTTATAATCCTTCTTTTATTTTTACCCTATTTCCAGAATAAATAAGTTAGGTTTTACTTCTTCTGTTTGCTCTTAATCAGGGAATGGAGCAATAGGAAAAAAAAAAGGTGACAGTTTTAAACTGAAAGAGGGGAGATTTAGGTTAGATATCAGGAAGAAATTCTCTTCTGTGAGGGTGGTGAGGCACTGGAACAGGTTGCCCAGGGAAGTTGTGGACGCCCCA
>JAOXJM010000001.1:181397631-181423716 GCA_026413425.1 Tringa solitaria
GGGTCCTTTGATAGAACTGGCCCAAATGCTGGTATCTGCCATCTCCGACTGCCTCATACAGTTCATGAAGCACCAAGGTTCAGCGATCCCAAGCCATCGTGGACCGGCTCAGTCCCGCTGCAGCCCGTGCTCCTGCTGTTAATGATTACAGGACCTAAACTTCCAGCCCAAGCACATTTTCTTATTTTCATGTTGTTGCCCGCCCAGGGCAATGCCAGTCTCCCACTCGTCTTGCTTTCTTGCATCCAAGCCAAGGGCAGGAGAAGCTGTGAGCTTGAGCAGGGAACGCTCTTTGTGGTTAATCATCGACCTGTATGTGAGCAGTGCAGGATGCATGAATGTCCACAGCTTCACACCGAGCTGCTGCCACCACCGCCAGCCCAGGGACACGGGAACGGCAGTAGGGAGCAGAGGAGGTGTCAGGGAAGAGGACCTGAGCATCAGCCCCAAGGAGGGCAATGAACTGAGCAGGGGGACAGCGGCATGTCATAGCTGTATTAGCAGTGCAAACAGGGGACACCCAGATGGGTTCCCAGTCTTTGAAGCTGCTTTTGATACAGTTTTGATGACAAAACCTCTGTGGCAATAAATACCAATACCATAAGACCATCTTTGTCCATAATTTGCACTATCTAAACCCAGGCTGTTTCTCTCATCACGAGTCAGTAACCTCAGTGGCTCCCCTGAGGCTATTGGCGTCCTTGAACTGCTTAATATTCTGGAGTTTTGAGGATGACACAATTAGTAATGAATTTTCTTTCTCTTATAGTAACAGTCTTGTTTCCAAATTTGAGTAAGATTTTATGGGCAATATGAGGAGAACCCAGAGACCTTCCTTTAGAGTTTGCCACAGAGAAGGGTTACCACGACCTGTTGGCATTTTATTAGCATTCAGTAGTTTCTAACCAGGGCCTGCTTGGCGAGAAGCGGGATGCCAGCTGTGCTGTGCCCAACACTGCTCAGGTCCTCACCTCTGGGTGGTCCCTGGGTGGTCCCAGGAGAGGTGAGCTCCCTCAGGAGCAGGAAAGGGGTGAGCTCCCTCCTGCCTTTGCTGTATTCCAGAAACACACATGATACAGCAGCTCCTGGGCAGATTTCAGATGGCGTTTGTGCCCCACGTGTTGTTCAGAAGAACCAAGATCCCTTCTGAACTCAGTGGGAATTGGGAACTGTGTGCTTTAGAAAAAAATCCCTCTTAATAGCTGCATCTAAATACAGGACCTGACTCTGCTGATTTTACTAAAGAGGCAGGATCCTTCAGTACCACACGCCAAGTCTGTAGGAACAGACTTTGCAAGCACAGTGCTGGTGGCCCCAGGGCGACTGACCCCCTCCAAGCTCAATGGCCTGTTCCTGGCTGGAATTGCCGTACTGTTGGTGCTCTCAGACACATCCTTTCTGTGTGGCGCTTGGAGGCCGACTATAAGTCACTGGGCTTTCTGTAAGAAATGTTTTCTTAAGTGGAACTGTTGGGAGATCAATAGTATTAACAGCTACACAGAAAAAGCCTCCTTGCCTGGGAATAAAGCAGGTTATTTCAGTCCCTGACTGTCTCAGGGCAGTTCATGGCAAGGCTGCTCGTGAAAGCGCTGGCATTGAGAAGTGACTCGGTGCTGCACCCAGGGCTTGAGCTAACAAAGAGCTCTCTGCCATGAGAGAGAGCGGAGCCTGATTGCACCTCGCTAACGAGGCACGGAACCTGGTCTGCACACCGCAGCACGCGAGGCAGCTCAGCATCCCTCCCATTCTCATTCTGGTCTAGTTTGTAATCAAGTGCTGTTTCTGAATGCAAATGGAGATCAAGGCTTCACTCTAGCTCGAATTCTGCTTCCTCAGAGATAGAGGTGCCAAGTCCAGCTTCCTACCTCTGCTGTAGACACGTGAAGAAAATGCTAATCTCTGTAGGAGAAAGTACAAGACACAGAGCTGGAAGACAGCACCCAACATGCAGATGGTGTGCAATAGCAAGTTTAGAGGCCGGGAGATGGTCCCTCCCCACAGCATTTACCAAAAGCGGGTGTTAGTCATGCAGATGCAGCTTCTCCAGATTCTCAATAGCAAACTAGATTCCTCCTTCGGATAAGTATCCATCCCGGGGTGGATGTGCTCAGCATCACAGTCCCCCGCATCCTGAAGTCAGAGGCTTTAAGGAAGGGGCTGCAGCCACAGGGTTTCTCCTGGCTGTGGGGCAGCCAGGTGCTGGAGGTGGAGAACCACCACAGGTCACTCCTGACCTGTTGGGAGCAGAAACTGGGTTGACTTAATTACCGATTTAACACATGGACCTTCTCTCCTCTGTCTTCTACATCCAAACCTCACCTGTCTGTACAGAGCCTTGAGCACCAACTCTTCTCTCCGTCCCCACACACAGTGCATGGCTCCTCCAGCTGCCTTCACCTCCTCTTGGAGGTTTGCCTTCCTCCTCCTCTTGGACTACCTGCGCTAAAATAGCAGTGTTGCATAAACACAGAGGGAAGGAAGTATTGCATTATTTAGAGGCCTGAAATCCTGGTACCTGCCTTTGTCAGAGCCTCAGCATGGCAGCAGGATTAGGATCTCTCCCTGTCTCTGCCAGTGGCACCCCTGGAGCCCCTACCCCACACACAGCAGCTCCCTCCACCCACACCATGGTGGGTCCTGCCCAGCTCCCACACCATAGACTGCTCACGGTCTGAATGGGTGCTCCCTGAGGAGCATCTGACACAGACCCTCCTGTTAAGGGCCACAGAACTAAAAACTGGCTTTCAATTTTTATTCTCCCCCAAACCAGCAGTGAACACCAGCTCCCAGAGACAGAGCAGAGCGGTCCTGTCCGTCACCCCTGTCCCATCTCCCCTCCTGCAAGAGCATCAGCTCCTCTTTCCCTTCCTCTGCACGGCTCGGCCATGATACCAAGAAACAAGGAGCATCTCCCCTGCTTGCTCAGCTCCATCCCCACATCTATGTGCAGCTGCATTAGAGACCCATCAGGCTCACAGGGAGGGGTGGGAAGGGACCGAATGTACAATAGGGATTTTGGAGCAAGCAGGAGAATCCTCAGGTGTTCCCTGCTCCTGGCTTTGTAGGAGCCATATCTGGTGGCCTGGCCCTGCTGGGTAGGTGCTGGGTGGCTGTCACTTAGCAGGGGACCAGCTGTAACCAGAACAGCTAAATGAATGAAGTAGAAAAGGAACATCCTGGCTTTGTGGAGGAGAAACCGACGCACAAAATACTCCATTACCTTCCCACAGCCACGCAGGGGGTCTGAGGCTTTTTCCTGGAGCTCTGAGCCTGCTGCAGAGTCCTGGCTCCTGCTCTTCTCAGCTTTGTTGTTTGAACATTGATGAACAAGGTTTAAAAAAAAAAAAAAAAAAAAAAGTCAATCTCCTAACTTGCCTCGTGTCCTACATACCAGACTGGAGGGCAACTAGGATATGAAACATCAGGTGTACAAAAACAAGACCTTCTCTGCAGGGCCCCTTGACACTGATGTTTATAAGGAAATACCAAATTACTTGAAGGTATTGCAGTGTATAATTGCAGTTTCACTTCTGAGGGTTATTTCAGGTGAATATGACCTGCTTCTAATGAAATTAGCACTTTTTATCTGCACTAATCTAGCAGGTCTTTGAGGTAAGGGACCATTTTCATGCTCCTGCTCACTGAGTGCCTAGTACATGAGACTCTGCTGGGGTGGGGGTCCCAAGACACTACTTCATTACTGAAACTAATTAATCATCCCAAGCACTGCGGATGGGGAAGGTAATTTGTTTTCTCCTACAAAGTGAATAGAGGTAGAGAGGAAAATGAGACCCAGCTTCCCTGTGAGCTGTGGCTGGTCTGCCCTGGCAAGACAAGGATCGGGGGGGGGGGGGGCGGTGTGTGGGAAAGCTCCCTATTAAACCTGGGGACAGCAGGGGGTTCCTGGAAGTGACAGTCACACAATGGTGCTTTTGTCAGAGGGGCACCAAAGGCCAGATGATGTCACCTTGCGCTGGGCTGTGGGGCTGCCTGTGCCTCTTGGGATGGAGCTCAGCGGCATCGCAATATCTCTTTAGCGGGGAGGAAGCCTTGAAAAGGCTGCTTTTATCCCTCCCTGTTTTAAAAGCAGGCAAAGCGGCTTTGTTCCAGAACAGGCTGCCTGTTTTCAGAGGTGGAAGGGACTAATTAAAGAGCCACTGCTGGTGCTTGTCTCCCCACCGGCTCCCATCACCTGCAGGAGCCCTGCTCTCCCCCGTGGGCATAGCTGTGGCCACTCTTTGCTCCCCATCCCTTTGGCTGGCTCAGAGGGACATCTGAGCTCCAGCCGTGTCCTCTACCTTCTCCACCACACCTTTGGGTGGAAAGATCGAGCTATCCTTAAAGCCTGCCTAAGACTCCAACAGTCTGAGAGCTCCCAAGGACAAGATCTGCTGAAGGTGGGGAACAGGGGGGCGAAGAGGAAGGCCTGGATTACCATGCCCATCCGAATGCTCCGCAGGGCCTCGGAAGGCAAAGCAGACCTGGATAAAAGGCAGCCTCCCTTTTCTCTGCCTCCCTTTCTCTGCCTCCCCCTCAGACCAACCTCCAGCTGCTGAACCGCAGGCGGCATCTTCACAGCCCCGGTGCTAACGGCCAAACTGAAGCACAATCCCTGGCAGCCCCCCCTCTGTTGGCAGCCAGGGCAGCCCCCCCAGAAACCCATGTTTCTCAGGCCATGTGGCACAACTGACAGACCCCAGCCTCCTGAGCAGGGGACATCAGGCAGTGCTCCCTCTGCCCTGCAGAGGAGAAAGCCTCAGTTCCCACTGATGTCAGTGGGTGCCTGCTTCCATTTCTCCATCCTCACACCAAGGAGCAGTTTGGTGTTTCTCTCCAAATCCATCTGCACTGTAAGTAGGCTCTCAAAGTCAGAGAGAAGATGGCCCAGGGCACCCCATAGCCCAGGGCCCTCACCAACCTGCTCCATTTAGAGACAACTTTCAAGAAGCTACTTTTGGAGCCGCGGTCATTGAGCTAAGCCAGGAGCTGGCTCAACGCAGCTGAAGTGCCCTCCTGCTGGCTGAGGGGCACAGGTCCAAGCAGACCCACAGATTCAACCAGTTAAAACAGCATTGATGATGCCAAACAGGAGACTCCAGAAATGCAAATATTTTCTTAGCTCAGTGCAGGTTTTTGCAATTTCCTCCGCTGCCTTTCATCCCCCCTCCATCCCCAGCACCACTCAGCTCTAGTTGCAGCAATGGGCTGACCCCCAAGCTTGGGCATTAGTGAAGGATTTGGCAAGTAGACCCCTCATTAGGGAGGTGCTTGTGCATCTCCTTGCACCAAGGCAGCTGTGAGAGGCCACACACTGCCCTGGGGTCAGCTTTGCTGCCTCAGAGAGGAGGAGCTGGAAGCCAACCACAATAACATGGCTGGTAGGACAGGGACCTTGCTAGCCAGGGCCCCATCCCATCCTACCTGAGCCAGGTGAGCAGAGCCCAGGTAGTAGGTATGTTCAACCAAGAGTCCAGATGATCATGTAGGTCCATGCCAATAAGACAGATCCAAGGCAAAGCTGGAAGGTCAGTCTGCATGTCAGGATCAGCAGGTCAACAGCCCGATATAGCTGTAGCTGAGCTGGAGACCAACAATACCACATTAGCACTCAGAACTGAGCTTAAATGGAGCTCCTGAGCGCATGGGTCAGGTGTGGGTGGAGGCCCCAGGTGAGGCTGCTCAGGTTTGAAGTGGCCAAAGGGAGAAGAGCTGGAGGTGTAAGCACAGCTCACTGAGAGATGGTCCCAACAAGGCAGCTGGGCTTGGTGGGAGGCTCTGGAGCAGGAGGGCTGTTTTCCAGCTAGAGCCAAATGCTGGGACTCCATAATCCTGGAGTCCATCCTCTGCCCCTTGATCGATCTACAAGTACCTCAGCTTCCACTTCCCACCCTGAAAGACCAGTTACCCACTCCCTGACCAAGCCAGTGTTGGGAAGCAGATGATTTTATGTACCATAGATGTGGTCTGCTGGGGAGATTTTGAGCAGATAGAGTGGATTTTCCCATTAATCGTTTCCTTACAGCTATGTGAAAAGTTGTCTCCAGCTCCTGCACCTGAGCAGCATCTGCAGATCCACCAGCTCCAAGCTGGCTGCAGTAATCCCATTAATAAATCATCTGTGGCTAGTCCATCCCATGCGGCTTTTCTTGCCAAGGCTAATTGAAGCTTAATCTGTAAGCAGCTCCCTGCAGCTCAGGCTGTGGCCAGGGATGTTGGCGTTGCTGGGTGGGTTGTGAGGCCACAGCCTGTGGTTTAGGTGGAGTCCTCGGGAAGGAGCGTATGGAGCTCCCCAGGGACAGCACACTCTGCTGGTTGCCCTTCTCCTACTGCCCATGTCTCCTGGGGGGTTATCTGCTGCCCATGTCTACTGGGGGTTATCTGCACGAACTGCCAGGCAGGAAAGGACCGATGCACGGGAGTCCTGGGGAGGAGAGCGTGGTGGGACCTTCTGGTGGGTGATCACCAGGGTCCTGAAGCCCATGGCTGGTGCTAAGAGGGATGAGGACATGATGGCACTCGCCAGATGGGGCACTCAGATTAGGATGGGGACAGAGGGGTTACACTCAAATTTGTAAACTCAGCCCTTGACTGGTATCTCCCAAGGAGCGTTGGAGAAGGAGGGAAGGGGATCGCAGGTCGGCCGAAGCCTGCAGCCAGGGGTGGGCCCTGACCCCAAGGTCCGGGGCAGAAGCACCACAGGTGGCTGCTCCCCACAAACCCACGTCCCGGCACCCCAGCTCCGGGGCTGGAGCACAAACCTCCTTCACTGGAGAAATCCGAGTCCTGCCTGGCTCTGCCGAAGCACAAACTCGGAATAAACAAATAAATCCTGGGCGATGAACTGTGGGCACATTTCCTTGCTGCCCTTCCAGGGACACCCCGAAACCCACGATAGCTCGGGTTCCCTGTGTGGGGAACAGGCTGCGGTATCTACAGAGAATTTGTTGGATGGTGGAAGGAGCTCATTTAAATGAGAAAAAAAAAAAAAAGACTTTGGGTACGTTGCCAGAATTCTCCTTGCCTATTGTACTTCCCCCTTTGGTTTCTGCTTTCCACTGAACAGTTTTATGTTTCCAAGGATCATAAATTCTCATTTTTCCACTGGGCAGGAGGTGCGCTCCTGGACTCCACCGCTTCCTGCCTGGCCTTTGTCTCCGTGTTGCCCAGTTACTGCCGCGCAGTCCCGGGCTATGCCCGGCCTCATTCACACCGGCCACGTCCCCGGGAGCCTGCGCCCCGCCGCCGGGCACGGGGAGTTCAGAGGATTCAGACAGGCACATGCTTCCCAAGAGGAACAAAGGGAAGGCCGTGACCCAGCGGTTTCCAGCCAGAGCGGCTGTGGGTGACCGGTGACAACGCGGGAAGGTGTGATGTGATGCAGGAGGGGCCGCGGTGGCTCCGGGAATGGGGGAGCTAAAGGCTGGACCACAGCCTGCGCTCCAAAGGGTGTGGGAACTGACCCTGCTCGTTTGTCAGCTCCCCGGCAGCGCGCAGCGGAGCTGCCCTCGCTGGGAGAAGAACCCGGGGAGTTTTTCTGGAGCGGCAGTTCCGAGCGGCAGCGCTCCAAGCACCAGTAATTCAAACAGCAGCCGAGATAATGCCGCGTCCTCACGCTGTGCGGGTCAGTTCGGTTTGAAATTAATAACATTCCTGAACTTGAAATAACTTGGATCCGTCATGGCTTTAATTCCTGAGACGGAGCTTATGTGGCACCGGCGGCCGCTGGCTGCGGCCGGAGGGAAGGATGCCCCCCCAGCCCTGGGATGTGGCCGTGTCCCAGCCTGGGAGGGGGGACCATGGGTCCAAGCGGGTCTGACGGGGGGGGCAGAGCCTGAATTTCCACCTCCTCATTGCTCCCTGTGTCCGTCTGGTGGGGAGGGTTTGGGAAGGGGCTGGGGCTGTTGCTGTGGGGTTGTTCATGGACACACACCCCCTACAGCCGAGCGGGCTGAGCCAGGGTGAGCAGAGGCTGGGGCAGGACCGCGGGCGAAGGGCTGGCCGGAGAATTCACCGCTGCAGGAAGAATCATCCATTTCCAAGCCTGTGACATCTTCCAAACAAAGTACTTCCCCAGCAGCGACTGGGAGCAGTGGTGTACTCCTGTTTCTAGCCCCTGGAGAGCCTCTGCCTTGATTTCCCTTAACACAGCTCAGGCTGCCCAGCAGCGCGCACCACTAGAACCGTGGCAGGGAGCATCCTCCGGCTCTGCCGGCTTGCTCCAGTCTGGCCCTTCTGCTCTTTGTTAATGAGGAAGATGCATTTTTTGGAAAGAGAGGCTGCCTCTAAGACTTGCAAACTCTCCGTTTTATGACAGTTTTCATTTGCATAATGAAGGCCCTGATACCTTCAGTAATTAATCACATTAAGAATTGCTTCCTTGAATAACTCTATTCATGCAAGTTGCTCTTAGTGCTGGAAACTGCATATGATTTCGAATGTGCATTAGCCCATCTCTTTCATCAGCAGATGGAAGCTGGTAACTGCATGTGTAATTTATATCTGCTTGGGTGGAATTATCAGATGAAATATGCATTACACAGCGCCATTAACATTTCTAGTCATACAGTCTTTAGCTCTTGGGTAAGTTAATATTACATGCCAACAGTGTGTGGGACCGTATGAAAGGCAAGGACTCAAACATGGGAATTTAAAAGCCAAACTGGAAAGTATTCCAGGTCAAACACATCAGAAATAGAATTAATGAAGCTGCTAAATTAAATGAGATGCATTGCCCTTTTTTAACCTGCTTTTTTTTTTTTTTTAATATCAGATGCCCCATCTAGTCTCCATAGCTAAGAAAGCTGCCAGGCTTGCCTGCTGAATCGCCGTGCGTGAGGGCAACTCCAGATCCTTTAACATCGGGCAAGCTTTCCCCCATAGGATAGCACGAGCAGCGAGAGAATAACGATTGAATCTCAAAGGAAGGCAGCAGAGAAGATGAACGCTGCTGTGTGGGCTTGGGTTTGTCGGTAGCCTTGACAAATTTGGAAAAAAAAAAAAAAAAGAAAAAAAATCACATCAATTCAGTAGTAAGAAAAAAAAATAATCGGTGACTAGACTGCTCCCTGACGGCAGTGCCAGGGCAGCCAGGAGCCTCGTTGCCCGGGCGTGCGTTGGTTTATGCATGAACATCTTTATAGGAGGTAAAGTCTGCTGTCTTGGAGGGCGTTTTTTCAGGTGCGTTTTTGTCCTTGTATAAATCACAGTTAATTAAAATACTGATTCCTGCTTGATAGGAAGCAATTAAATGAGTGAAGCTCTATCCCATCTGCCTCTTGTAGAGAGGGAGAGAGAATCCAACCCAGGCTGGTGTGGCTTTGCCCGTTCCTACTCTCGGGGGCTGGCGTTACTGCCCCCCCAAGCTGAGCCGCTGCTCAGGGCCTGGCAATCCTGGAGCTCCTGCTGCTGGAGGGTTTTCACCCTTTAGAAAGGATTTGGGAGCCCAGTGGGTTTCTTACTGTTTTCAGTACTGTTTTCAGGCTGAGGTGTTTCTGCCTATGGCTGGGAGCCGTGGGGAGTGTGCCCTGGCCATCCTCAGGTGCTGTGATGGGGATGCGGCAGCAAAGCGTGAGCAGGACCGTCAGCCTCCTTCCTCGCTGAGGATGCTGTGGCGAAGGGATGCATCCTGAGGGTGCTGCCTGCAGATTGCAAGGGTCAAAACTGCTCCAGACGCCATGTGCGGGGCAGGGGAAGAAGCTCCGAGCTCTGCTCCCACCCGCCCCATGTGTCTCTCCAGCCCCTCCGGTCCCGGCTGTGGTGGCACGGCTCGGTGGCTGGGCACCAGCCCGTGGCCGGGGCAAGAGCAGAGGGTGCCAGGTGGCTGACGCCGGCTGCACGGCTCTACTTGGGACTCGGACCCCGTACCTGTCCCGGAGCCAGGCTGGAGCGATGCGGGGCAGCAGCTGGTTGGGGTCCCCTGGGCTTACAGAGCTTTGCCATCCCTCCTGGCAGCTCCCGGAGATGCGCTGCCGCTGCTCCCGATTGTTCCTTTCTGTCCAAGAGAGAAAGAAAAAGCATCTCTGCAAAATCCAGGCTTGGACTTTGCTTAAAGCCTTTGAGTAAAGAGCCTTGTTTGAATGTAATTGCACCCCTGTTGCTACAAGGGGAAAATACACTGTATTGCTCTCTTTTTCTTGGAAAGCTCAGCTAGTATTTTCCCAGCCATTTGTGTATAAAGAAAGATAAATAGCTCTTTAACGGGCAGAACAATCTATCCCAGTTTTATTGACATTCATGCAAGCAGACAAGGAGAAACAGTTTGGCGATGCTGAGCGTAGAGGAGGGGGGGAAACTCCAGCCCGACAGAGCCGGGAGCACCCGACGAGGCTGGGCTGGGGGAGCCGGGCACGGGGGGGCTGCTGGGGCACAGGGTGGGAGATGCCCTCTTGGTTCTCCTCGTCCCCACAGAGGTGTCCTGCGGGTCCCACCTCGGCCCCTGGCAGCCTGAAGGATGCACCCCCCTCCTCACCCATCGGTTCCCTCCTCCCTATAAATAAAAAAACCGCGTCTAGCAAATTTAGCTCTGGCTTCACACGCAATGGTGCTATAGATAGATTTTTTAAAGAGCTTGTCTCAGAGTAATAATTCATGGGGAGATCAAAAGGCTACGGTTTAATCCGGGGTCTGTCTGATACCATAAACCTTGCAGACTGCTAAGAATTCAATGAGCAGCATCAAAAGCCTGATAAACATGAAAGCCACCCAATTTTTTGCCTGTAAGGCTGGGGTGGCTTACAACGGGTGCTGAGGAGCTGGGCAGATGCGTATCTTCTCTGCGGTGCTTGGGTGCCACACGCAGAGTCCTTCAACTTCAGGCTCCTGAAAGAGGTGCCCGGACTCCCTTAAACATCTCAATTGCTACCTGCAGCTCCGCTGACTGTCTGAGGAGATAAGACTCCTAATTAGATGTCTAATTACACGGCGTTGGTAGGCTCCAGGCTGCACTCCACCGTCCTCCATGTCTCCGAATCACGCCGGCTGCCTGGGTTCTCCAGAGGGATGCGGCAGAGGCATCCCAGGAGGAGACAGCGATGGAGCGGGGGCACCCCCCGTCCCCACCAGCCCCAGCGTTCCCCGGGAAGGCTCGGTGCCTCCGTGCTCGCCAGCGAGGTGGCTGTCTGCCCTCCAAAGAAATCCAAAGGATTTATTTTCTAATAGATACACAGCGGCTGCAGCAACGGATGTGCTGGTTTAGATAAATTAAGGCTCTGGCCCAGGAAAGGTGGATTTCAGACAGGGGCTGTGAAAAATACGGGGTATCAGAATGCTGTATTTGGAGGCCAAAAATAGAGCCTAAAACAGGGCCGGTGAGGATCAGCGCTGTAAATACAGGTCTGCAGAGTGGAAGGACTCTGCCAGGCTTCTAGCTGTCAGCAAAAGCAACACTTAAAAGCCAGCAGTTTAATTTTTAACACAAATGGAGGCGAGTTTAGACTGCAGACACCTGCAGGTGAGGAGCTGGGTTTTTCTCCAGAGATACCGAGCCCACTGAGGTTAATGTGATTATGTAAATGACTGAGGTATAATTGCGTTATTGCCACCCATCTGGTCCTCCCTGCAATTCATAAGTGATTTTATATTCCCCGTGCGCTGCAGCACTGACACGCAAGGGCACCAGAGATGCCATAAATCACTGCTTGGTGTTTGCTGCAAGAGCCATCTCCCCGTCGAGCCTCCGGTGCAGAGTCCCGTTGGACTAGGCATGGCCAGCACCTCGGGAAAAGTTCTTCCCAGATCCGCATTGATGATCCCTGGATGCAGTCCAGAGGATCGAGCTCCACCTGTCCTCTCCCAAGGGACACTCCTGACAAAGCCAGGATCCTGCCCGGCATCCCAGCTACAGCAGCGGGTCCTTCCCACCATGGATCTTCTTAGCAGGATAAAGCAAGCTCCCACTGCCTTGAGCAACCTGCTCTAGTGGGAGGTATCCCTGCCCAGGGCAGGGGGGTTGGAACTACATGGTCTTTAAGGTCCTTTCTAACCCAAACAGTTGTATAATTCTATGATTCAGGGAGTTTCTGTGATTTAGGGAGTTTCTTTGTGAAAACTACAATGTGATTCTGTGTAGTTTGCTATAAGTTATTAATATGATGTGGTTTTACACTCCTTGTTTTTCCTTTGTGTTTCTCTGAGTACATGGTGTACGCGTGCAGATGCCTGACAGCAGTTTGACAGCTAATTCATGCGGTGGTGCTTCAGAGCCTACCCCTTGCCTGGGTGTTTCCTCCAGAGAGATGTTGCAGGAGTTGTGTTGTGGCCACTCTGTTTCCCATGCTTTGAGCAACCTCTCCTTTTTAAAACCAGCCACCGGGACATCCAGATGCTCAGTCAGTTTAACCACATGGGGTTTTTCCAGGAGCTGAGGCTCCCATGTAGACTCTTAGCTGCTTTCTTCATCATTTCCTCATGCCAAAGCCATATTGGTGGTTAAACAGCAGCACCAAGGCAGCAGGACAGTTGAGCCAGTCCCCATAGATGTGCTCTTCCCTGGCTACAGGGTCAAGCCCACAGGCTGGGTCCCACCACACATAGGTGTAGAGTATGTACATAGTGTACACGTGTATAGACGCCCACATGAAGGTTTCTGCCCAGGCAGACCTGAGCAACAGGCATTTGCTACACACCAGATCTCAGGTCTGCTTTTGTGATACCTCGGCTCATAGCCAGCCATTTCTGTCAGCTTTCTTGACTTGTTTTTTTTAAAATAGTTCCTCTTCTATCTCCACCATTCTGTTCAGAAGCACTCATGGTGTTGTTCCTTAGGCAGCTTTAAAAAATGAAATAATTTAGTTTTTTTAGATGGAGGTATGCAAAATTAGCTAAACTATAGACAAGGCTGTGGTTGCAACGAAGAGAAAGCTTACCTTGGTAACAAATTCAGATAAAACCGCTCTCAAACACTTTATATCTCTAAGCACTGTTTCTTTTGTTTTTTCTTTCCTCTCCCTCAGGAATTCATTTTATCAGAAGATTACAACAAGATGACACTAGTGAAAAATTACCAGGGTAAGAACCGTGATCTGTGTTAATTGGTTTGTATGGTCATTAATTTTTGTTTAATATTCTCTTAGGGAGTGTGAATGGAGAGAAGTCTCCTTTACAGTGATTGATTTGATTTATTTTTTTTTAAACTAATGTAAATACTGGTTTTAG
Source organism: Tringa solitaria (assembly GCA_026413425.1). Classification (NCBI taxonomy): domain Eukaryota; kingdom Metazoa; phylum Chordata; class Aves; order Charadriiformes; family Scolopacidae; genus Tringa; species Tringa solitaria. The sequence goes on from JAOXJM010000001.1 coordinate 181,410,784, forward strand.
CAATAGATCAATAATGTGTTTTGTTCTGAGATTACAAGACTTTTAAAGAGCTATTTCATGTTCTGTTTTTCCTTTTAAATGTTCCTTTGGAATATCATTATAGACAGCAAACTGTCCAGATCGCATTTGGGGAAGAGGACTATTAATTTTTAACCTTTAGTAATTCAGTGTATCTAATTAAACAATTTAGGGAGCTAACCCGCCTTTTAGGGCTAAAGCATTTAGGACTCTAGCTTTTGGGGTTAATCTGGTTATATTTCAATAACTGTCAGTTTCAGTAATCTCAAGATTATCAGTGAATACCTGTCATAGTAAAAGTTCAAGAAATGCTAATCTATACCTTTTCTAATTATATTCTGATATTCACTAATGTGGTGTTTTAAGAAACCTGGCTATTTATCCTTGTCAGACCTCTAAAGGACACTGCACTTGAGATAGGTATTCTTGTAAAAGTAACAAATATATGACATGATTTATTATTTTATCTCTTTTGCTGTTAGACTAAACGGTGGCATGATATTATATGGTATCATATTATATGCTAAGCATTATGTTTCTGTATAGAAGCCTGTGATATGTTGGCTTGAGATTTCTCACATACATTTTAAAATATGTGTTTATTCATATATTTTGAGTTTTATACCTTGAAATGTTGGGAGGATAATTTAAATCTCTAAATGGAAGCTCTGGGGATCACTTTGTAACATTTAGATTTTAAGGTATGAAGAGAATCTTGATTTTTTGCAGAGCATGGCTAACATGTATTGACTTTCAAGTGTTTTACTTCAGCTCTTTCATGAATGCCTGGTGTGTTGCAAATTTAAGCTAGAATGCCTGCTTTTTTTCTTGGCTTGTAGAAACTGGAGAAAAACATCCAGTGATGATAATATATATATGTGAGTCTTAAATTAAGATTGCTGCAGTCTGATGATATCAACCTTTAGCATCCAAAATTGTGATTGCTCCCCAGTCACCAAAGTTTGACACAGCTAGGTTTCATATTTGAGGCTTGTTGCACTGAAGACTCCTACTCACTGTTCTGTAGCCCCTTTTGTTATGAGCATTTGCGTGCTTGTACTCAGGCTTGCAGACTAGTCACAGCCTAGGAAGGGTGAGCTGAAATCTTCTTCTGCATATGCAGAACAACATGTGCATGAGACCACCTTTCTTGCCAAGCTCTTTGGGGAAAAGGCTCAAAGTTTTGGAAGTGGGGAACATATATATCTTCAGTATGGCAGAACAGCCACTTGACTGTGTGGTGGTTTAACCCCAGCTGGCAACTAGAATAATAATAATGACATGGGTCCCAGTGAATTGGCACCATCTAGAGCAGTGATCATGGACTCCACCCCCCACAACTAACCCCCTCTGTCCAGGCCAAGAATGACATGACACTAAGTAGGTTACAGCAACTCGGGGACTATCTCAGCTTGCCTCAGCTCCACTGGAAAGTGTCACTCAAAGTCCCAAGGGACAGTTCAAGGAAGGTAAACAAAGCTGACTCCCTGCTGTTTGCATCACATGGATGACCTGAGGCTGCCTGCTGCTCTGCAGCACAGTGCCTCCCACCATCCCCATCTATAGAGTCATGCTTCCTCCATTCCTCATCCCATGCGTTGGTAGGGGAGTGCAATGCCCCCTCTGCCACTTCCTGGGCTTGGCTGGACCTGTACTGGAAGTCTGGGGTGCTGTGGAAGCATCATAGAAGTGACATGCTCTGGGGGCTTCTGTTAATCGCAGGCTCCTACATCTCCATTGGACCGTGCACCACGAGGTACTTCTGTGCTCCTCACAGTTGCCTCTATCCAGGACGCTGGATCTGGGCTTACTGGGGATCTCACTGGGACCAGAGTCCTACAGCACTGCTGGGACAAGGTGAAGGGGAAGGCCCCGTGTTCACCATGTTCTCCAGGAGGATATGCAAGGAAAGGTCAGTTAGTCCTTTGGGTAGGCATGTCATGATCCAACAGAGGTGAACCTTCCTTTCAGTCCAGGGTGACTCCCCTCCACAATCCCATCCCTGTAGTACACCTTCCTCACGTGGCTGTGTCAAGGTACAGGGGTTGGCATAAGCACCTCGGCAAAGCCTTTAGGCAAGGAAAAACACAGTTAAAAAGGAGTATGTAGTTTTGTTAAGTATAGTGGCCTTCTAGTGGTTCATTTGTTAAAAGCCTTGCTTTAAAAAGTGTTGTTTGGTTGGTTTTGTCTAAAGTTGTCAAGTAAAGCCTTTAAAGGTATTTTAGGGGAAGTAAATAATTTTATTTAGTCTACCAAGGAGCTTTAGCTTAGCCACGGTTGGCTGGTTTTGCCTTTCCGAGCTTTGTTTGTACATGTTCGGCAATGCCGTTAAAAATAGCCCCCTGCCCAGTGCCTGGCTGGTTATTGATCATGTGTCACAAAAGGGTATTATTTTAAGTAGCTGAAGATGCTGTAGTGATTAAAGGACATTAATTGCATCTTGAAAGGCCGTGAATATGTCTGTCAAGTGATCTGCTAGTGATAGAGGAAGACAGAACGTGCACAGGCTCCGATTTGCTCTTGGCTGGGGTCTGCGGCCAACTCCGGTGTCCTCTGGCAACTGAACACAGGTGGAACTGAGGACAGGTGGCACACCATGCTCTATGGAGGTTTTGCTGCAACACTGTGCCTGGACTTGCAAAATCTTCCTTTTCTCAAAATGGGATCAAAATGCAGAGACTGTGGATGTGACACACTATTAGTCATGACTCTGGTGTGGGTCATGGGGCTTTGGCCTCCTACAGGCACCAACTTTTTCCCTTGTGTGAGGAGGGGTGGTGCAAGTGTTTGAATGCTGCCATTTGGGATGCTCTGCAAGCGTCGAAGAAACCCTTCTCTCCCCCTTGGCAGCCGTTGCCACAGGCTGAGACAACATCCCTGGAGAGGCCTTGAACAGCCTGATCTCAGCTAGCTTTGCACAACCTGTGGAAGTGTATGGGTCTGTCTATGGTGCTGCTGGTGCACACAAGCCCCTGGAACATGTGTACAAGCCCATCAGGTGCTTATAGATGCATGAATCGCATCCCATCGTGGCCCTTTCTGCATTACACCACTCCACCAGCCAGAGCAGATGCTCCCAGGGAGACCAACAGATAGGTAAAGACAAACTTTAGTCACCCATGGGGTCGCTGAATTTCTTCCCAGAGAAGAACTCTGGATGGTGGACAGAAGAGAGGATCTGTATAAAAGAGCTCAGGTGACTCCTGGGTGGTCGCCATCGTTGTATCCTGATTACAGACATGGAGTTTAAAAGTGTATGGAAATGAGAGCCAAAATCTGGGCTCTTGTGTGGGCAGTGGTGAAAGCACCTGAGCACAGTTCAAGTCTGATGCTGTAAACTAGTCCAGCTGCCAATCTCAGTTATGTCACCTTGCATCAATGCATCTATTGACTTTTCTCCTCTGGGAATCTGGGTCTAAGAAGCAGTGTGGATCAGGGGCAGATGTTAGCTTGTGCAAGCCTCCCATTCTTTGCTACTACTGGTTCCCCTTTGTAAGGGTTGAAGACAGCTCTCATCTTTGCTGTGTATTTGTATAGGGCAGGCAGCAATCTTCCCGGACTGTTCTGAGCAATTTCTCTGCATTTCAAACAGAGGTTTTGGGTTGGTTTTTTAAGCTTCCAAAGATGTTTAATCTTTCCAGTGTGTCAGCTTTTACACAAACAAAAACAAGCAGCCTGCTTTGTGCGACACATGTTGCTGGGTCTCAGAACAGTAATAAAGCAGTAGGGCAGATTGAGGAGCGTGACGTTCACTGCTAAGTTACAGCTGGGAATAATTCTGCATGTCTTTCCAGCCACTTGTTTTATTAAAAAGCCACCTCAATCAGCACTTCATGACCAAGCCCACTGGTCATTCATACAAAAACCCGTCTGTATAAGCCTGGGTTCTCTTCCTTTAATGAAAAGCTTTTGATGGCTTTATTTAGGTAGCAGTAGAAATTTATTCCTTCAGCTGTTTTATTCATCTTGCCCAGCTGTGGTCTTTTTTTTTGCGGGGGGTATTTTATTTCCTTCTAATTTCCTTTTTAGCTAGTTTACATGCAATGCTAAAACTTCCCTTTGGTGCAGGGATGTGCCTGCGCTGTAACTCACTGTTCTGCTGGGGTAAGAACCACAATCTGCAGCCCAGATCCACCAGACCTCACAGCAGGAGGAGCGGCAGCATAGGCGTCTGCACTGCTGTCATAAAACCAGCTCAAAAGAGGTTTAAGTAGAGCCCAGAGCGCCTTCCACAATGGTAGCTCTGTTGGTGATGATACGATGATGGAAGGAAGACTTGAGCTACTGTTGAAGACAAATGGCTGCAAAAGGCATGGAAGGAATTAAGTCTTGCTTCTGCTCTTTCTCATGCAAACGCTGAACACGAAGAGCAAGGACCTTACAAGCTTGCATGGTAGCTCCTGTCAGGGGGAATGTTAAACACCAGCTGCTTTCTGTAGGGAAGGGTGAATGGGTGTGTGGAGGAATTTGGGTGCAGTTGGTGTTTGTGGTGGTGCTCTGTGCCTATCTTCTTCTCCACAATGTGGTTATGTGTCTGTCTGCTTCATTTTCAGCTCATCAAAGCAGGGTCATGATGATTCTGTTTGTCCTGGAGATGGAGTGGGTGTTAAGCACCGGACAAGACAAAAACTTCACGTGGCACTGTTCGGAGAGCGGCCAGCGGCTGGGAGGGTACCGCACCAGCGCGGGTGCCTGTGGTCTGCAGTATCCTTTGCTGAGCTCTCAGCTTTATTTCTGCTCTTTGGCACTTAAACAGCCTCTTTGGTTTATTTTCCTAATTGTCCTCCAAATTTTGTGCCCTGTGTAGGTTCAGCAATTTGTGAGAGAAACCGTTATTTAAAGCCAATTTTAAAAACTGTCTGTTCTTCTTGCTTTGTCTCCTTAATGCATGGTGGCATATTTAGGTCTAAGCATTTTTGAGCAAAACAATGAGCGATCTGCAACCTATTGTGGTCTGCTTTTGTAATAAATATGGACAGGACCTTCATTTAAACATGCAGGGCATGCTTTCTTCTAAGAATTAACAGTAGCAAAGTAGGTCGGTGATCAGGTCAGCGTGCCTGTGTGTATGCATGGTAAAAATTAAATTACATTAATATAAAATAATGAGTACTTGTCCTTCACTCTGGAATAGCTCAGTATGTATTGGGAATTTGGGTTAACTAAGGAGTAAATGGCTCCAGAAATGGTACTCATGTGGCTTATTCACCTAGAGCTGCCCCAGCTGCCTGACAATAAAAGAAATATTAATTCAGCTTTATTGCAAATGAAAAGGGAAGTAGAAAAGTATGAGCTCTTAGGCTGAAACCAGGGGTTAGCATAAACAGACTTTTTAGTGCCCCATAGTGTGTGTGGTATAGATGGTGTGTGTTTGGCTAGTTCATGGGAAATGAGACTGACTCTAAATTACTGTCTGAACATGGACTTGTTTTATATCATCTGGTCATTCAGCCAATCTAAATGGCATAAAAACTAAACTTAATTTTTAATTGAGTGTTAAATACTTTTGAAAGTGTGATGCAGGAATTTATCCTCTATTTCCTAAACCTCTCTAGAGAATGGACCGTTTCGAGTGATTCAAAATTTTGGAGGACACTTTAATTTGGGTCATCAGATCATGATGGCCTAGTTGCCCTCTACGATGGAGTGACTACATCAATGGAAAAGGGAAGAGGTATGGATGTCATCTATTTGGACTTCTGTAAGGCCTTTGACACAGTCCTCCAGAACATCCTTCTCTCAAAATGGACACATATGGATTTAATAGGTGGACTGTTTGGTGCATGAGCAATTGGTTGGATGGTCACATCCAGAGGGTAGTGGTCAATAGCTCAATGTCCAGATGGAGACTAGTGACAAGTGGTGTTCTTCAGGGCTCCATGTTGACACCAGTACTGTTCAATATATTCATCAACGTCATTGACAGTGGGATTGAGTGCACCCTCAGCAAATCTGCAGACGACACCAAACTGAGTGGTGCAGTTGACATGCCTGAGGCATGGAATGCCATCCAGAGGGACCTGGACAAGCTCAAGAAGTGGGCCCATGTGAACATCAACAGGGCCAACTGCAGGGTCCTGCAGTCGAGATGGAGCAGCTCTCAGTATCAATACAATCTGGACGATGAAGGGATTGAGAGCAGCCCTGTCAACAAGGACTTGGGGGTACTGGTGGATGAAAAGCTAACAATGTGCACTCACAGCCCAGAAGGCCAACCATCTCCTGGGCTGCATGAAAAGAAGGGTGGCCAGTAGGTCGAGGGAGGTGATTCTGCCCCTCTACTCTGTTCTGGTGAGACCCCACCCTGGAGTACCACATCCAGCTTTGGAGCCCTCAGCACAGGAAAGACATGGACCTTTTGGAGCGGGTCCAGAGGAGGGCCACAAACATGATCAGAGGGATGCTCACCTCTCTTATAAGGACAGGCTGAGAGAGTTGGGGCTGTTCAGCCTGAAGAAGAGAAAGCTCCAGTTGCTCCTTAAATATCTAGTGCGGGCTCTTAATGTGGAATTAAATTGGATGAAGAGGTCAGAATCTGTCCAGATAAATGGTTCTTCCAGGTGGTTGAATGGGTTCAGATTTTATTCACTTTAGACTATGATGTGTGATGCACCTGAGGTAGCTGACGCTTCTCAAATACGACATAAAACATTGCTCTTTCATCGTACTTCTATACTTAACCATAATGAAGCATCAAAAAACTAGTCATAGGTATTTTATACAATTTTTGGAAGGGAAATAGAGTGGACACCATCCAACTCTAGCACTTAAGTTAGAGAGCCTGGGGAGATGACTCCTCTGTTCACGGCAAAAGGCTACTTCAAAGGTGTTTCCTAATAAAGATACAAATCGCATCCTCATTTTTTCTCACCCTTTGGTTTACTGAAGGAGACTGCACTATTAATATGAACAGGTATGAGCTTGATGCCTAAAAGTACACTCAGAATAACTCCTTGAGACTGAAGTGCTATTCACAAGGTTGCAGTATACTCATGTTAAAAGAATTAAGAAGTCATGAAAGGAATGAAAAGCTTGTATGAGCACTGGATTTTCCTCAGCATTTATCCATCAGATTTGATGTGGAAACCCGGCACGTGTTTGTTGGTGATCATTCTGGGCAAGTGACCATACTCAAACTAGAGCAAGAGTCCTGCAGCCTGGTTACAACCTTTAAGGGACACACAGGTAAGACCTCAGGAGGAGACACAATTTGTTTCTTCATCTGTGTTCAGCATCACAGTGGTTTGTGAAACACTGGAATGGCTTGTGTCAGTGCACAGCATGGAAGGGAGATAGACCTTAAAATGCCCCTACAGCTCAGGGAAGTTTATTCTTTATTGGTAAAACAGAGAGTGATCAGACAACTTCTGTGGCAGAAAACACTGCAATCAATGGCTGATAAGTAAAGCTGAGCGAGAGTAGAACAAGTTGTGGTAACCCTGGGAGGGAAAAGGATGTTCCTCAAGGGAAGACCCACGTTGGTAGATGCTTTTGTCCAAGTGGAATAGGCACATCTTGGAGGCACTAACTGCTTGTTTTGTTGCTGGGACTTGTGCCCCATCACATTTTAAAAACAGCAACTCCAGGATGTGATCTTGCCATTTAACAGAAGATATAGAGATCATTCCGTAGCACTTTCTCTCCTTATCCCTCCTCTCTGATTGAATGTTAATAGCTTAATCACAAGATAGCACAAGGTAGTTCAATCTTTGTGCTAGGATACTGTGAAGGTGCTCATAATATTTCACACTTGCTTCTCTTTTGTAATAAAATCTATTTCCTGGAATGATGGAGGTGAAAAGCCGTGTAGTCATACTATGACTCCTTCCACCATGCTTTACTGCTCAGTGAATTCATCCATGCAAGTGCCAGTGGAGCCCTCTGCCTGCAGAAAAGCAGGATGGGGCTTCAAACAGTTTTCTAGACTGTTAGTTTTCAACTGGCAAGCACAGTGAGTGCATGGCCTTTGCTAAAGAGACCTGCGTTTCAATCACTCCCTCCATATTTTTTGTTTTATTTTTATATATATATTTAACTACATTCCTGTCTTCCGCTTTCTGTAATGAAATGATGGTTGTGTGCACCTTCTATTTCAGGTGGTGTCACTGCTCTCTGTTGGGACCCTATACAGCGAGTTTTATTCTCAGGCAGTTCTGATCATTCCATTATAATGTGGGACATTGGAGGAAGAAAAGGAACAGCCATCGAGCTGCAAGGACATAAGTACGTTCAAAGCCCTTCCTCCTGCTTTTATGGGAGAAAAACTAAAGGCAGAAGCCACATCTGGAAAGAAACAGCCCAAAGTTTGCAGTCTTCACATGTCTCAAGCTTGTATGTGTGATCCATATACAACCGGGATAAGTTGCTTGTTGTGAGTTTTTCAGTGTTGGGCCCACAGGCTGGTTTGAGAGTCTGCAAAGGATGGTGAAGGAAAGCACAGTATTTACAGTCCTGAATGTGTTATGCCAGAGCTTGTGCCCTTTTTGGAAAGAGGAGAGTCCTTACAGGACACCAGCTGCAGGGAAATTGTTGCTTTTTAGGTGTCAAGGTCTTTCCTTCCCCTAGAGGGAGCATCAGGCTTGGACAATTAGTCCCTTTTTCCTTCATGCTAACTTTTTCCACAGTACTTTACTTTGAACTCAGGCTGCAGGTAATGTGCCTTACATATAGGAGCCTTCACCATCTCCTCAACCCAAAGAGTCTTCATCTTTGCACCTACAGACCTCACAGTTGACATAGCGCTTAGTGACATGGTTTAGTGATGGCTTTTTATCAGAGTTAGGTTGATGGTTGGACTAGATGATCCTAAAAGTCCCTTCCAACCTAGACAATTCTATGATTCTACATCCTTGAAGAAAAGTAAACTTGTCCTGCCCATTGAGGAGAGATCAGAATGACTCTAGTTGCAATGACCTCCTGGCCTTTTAACACTAGCAGTGCAACAAGTTTGTTTCAATGTCTTGGGAGTGCATATACGTGGGACTTGCGTGCCACACACAGGTCTGGAGAGGCAAAATCCCGTGGTGGGTTTTGGTCTAACAGTTTCTTACATATTCATACTTGTCTTTTGAGTGATGCTGCACTCTGCTGAGCTATTTGGATACCGCGGGGATTTCAGAGCACTGTAGAGCTCTTGCTGAAATTCCCAGATCATCCTCATACACGACCAGTGGTGCTTGCTGTGCTGCCAGATTTATTGCTGTGGAAATCAGTTCTCCTAATACGAAGTTAGCCTCTGGATCTTAATCATAGAATAGTTTGGTTGGAAGGGACCTTTAAAGTTCATCATCCAAACCCCCTGCAATGAGCAGAGACATCTGTTGGCTGGCACTCTACTGCATAGAGACCTGGTCCTAAGGATGTTGCCTGGTTTTCTTTCTTTTATGAAGTAATGAGCACAGCTTTGGGGCTTTAAAATGCATTATTTCTCCCAGATTGCTTTTTCCTTAGAAGAAGAAGCAAAAGCATGTAAATCTTCCACCTTACCTTGGGAAGGCTTAGGAACAATTTAGTGATTCCTATAGTATTTTTGAAACTCTATGTGCTTGTTAGTGCTAAAAGAAACTCTTCAGTCATTTCTCAGTTCTTCGTTCCTAGTTGTTGCAGATATTTACAAAAACAAAGTTGTTACTGACTTTTTGACAAGAAAGTACTTTACTGGGGCTGTGTTTCTGCATCCAGATGTGCCTTTGGAGAAGGCTGGCACCGCAGCTCTGTTCAGGCTTCCCAGTGCAGCTGTGACCTCCCATCTCAGGAGCCCCAAAAGCACTTATCAGAACAGGTCTTCGCCTTTGTGGATGCTGCCCAGATGAGCAACGCTCTGGTTCTGGTCCCAGCTGGGACCAGCAAAGACTGATTTGCCTCTGATGGAGGCCATGTACAGTGAGAGGGAGGGGAAGACATATGGGCAAACAAGTAGTTTATACCGTTTTATTGTATATTTTGTGCTTACTTGTATGCTAGCCATAGATGGTTGATTAGTAACTGTCTCGTTTCTTTTTCAGCGATAAAGTTCAGTCTCTCTCCTACGCTCACCACACTCGGCAGCTCATCTCCTGTGGTGCAGATGGGGGAATCGTTGTCTGGAACATGGATGTCGAGAGGCAGGAGGTAGATACTTGGTTCTTGTCAATTTGGTCTGAAACACTGTTGGGAACATTCTGAAATGTGCAACTTTCAACCTGAACAATATCATTCCAGGCTTTAAAAATGTTTTTGGACATGCTCCAGTTGTTATACAGCAATTATGCCGTGCCTTTGATAATACGGTACAGGGGAAATTGTCTGGCAGAAAATGCTTATTAAGTAGGCTGCTAAATGGCTCTTACCCTTTATATTACTGCTCCGAAAGGCATTCTCTAAGGAGGGTATTATGAGGTGTTCTGCTTTGTTTTTCAGGACAACTTGAGAAATATTATCAGTTCAGAGGTAAATGGATGGATTGATAATTATTTGGTGTTTTAAGAAAAGAAAACAAGAAAGCTCTTTGTCATCTCTGGAAACATGCAGTCCCGTTTTTGTTGTTGTTGTGTTTTTTGTTTGGTTGGTTTTTTTCCCTGTTCTAGCTAAAAAGACATTTAACTAGGGCTTCAATCTCACCTGCTACTCGGTCTTGCTTCCCTCTGGTGTAACCACACAGAAGTGGAGTAAAAGATGACTTTGCCAATCCAGACAGTAAGATTTCACCCACGCTCCTCTCATCGCTTTTGTGCCGCGTGGCCAAGGAGTGTAAGCGGGTGCAAAAACGCATCTCTGGGTCCTGGGCGCTGCGGGAGCAGCCTCCGCTCGGCAATTTCGGGGCCCTGACTCAGAGATGGGGAGCGAACGCTGCGCTGAGTGAGTCAGGCATCAGCCCTGCTCGGCAGCCTGGCGAATCCCGGTAACGTGAGTCATGGCAAAACCTCTGCCCTGCTCCCGCAGGGGTTAGGAAGGCACCCCGAGTCCCTGCAGTGGGTAGATCTCAGCAAGGCTTTTGGCAGCGTGGGCTTTCCACCGGCTTTGCTGGTTCTCAAGGGGTTTGGCCTCCCCTGATCGTGTCTGTCTCCCTGGAGCCAAGGAGGAAAGCTAAGTGGAAAATTGGATTAAAAAAACCCTACTGAAATAGGCCTAGGCAGGAACTGAGCTCCCTTTTTTATGTGAATTAGCATTCCAGTTGGCTCTCTTTAATGGCTAATCTAATGGCCAATTATGTCATCAGCTCCAAAGTGAAACGAAAGCAGAGCGGCTTCCTCCTTCCCAACAGATGTTTCCTTTTTGCTGCAACTCGAACATCTAGAAATGAAAACCTTTATTTATTTGCTGCCTTCGAAAGGCTACAGTAAGGGTTAAGACTGGCTTGTCGCAAAGCAGGCGGCAATGCTGTGAGAGGGCTGGTTTGAAAAGTGGAGGAGAAATATAATTAGCTAAATGAGGGCTTAGCAGCAGGTGCTAACAAGGGCACTACTTTCTCTGACTATGGCTATGTGGGCTTGTTCCCATTATCAGTAGCGCAATAGGGTGTTCATGGTGCTAAATCACCTCCAAAACAAGAAATTTTGGGGTTGTTAATACCAAGCCTTGGTTCGGGGTTCTATAGAGTTTTCTTCTGAATTTTGGCTTTGGGATTTTTGTCCTTAGGGGTTTTCTCCGTGACGTGCTCGGTACTCACTTTGCTGCTGTCAGATTTTCCCACATCTCTGAGATTGTGTTAGACTGAATTAAGCCATTTTAGCCCTTGATTTCTTATTTTAATCTCTAGTTTTTAAAAGCTGGAAGTGGAGAGCATCTGAAAGGTGCTAGAAGCTGTGTTCCTATTAGACTACAAAGTGCTTACTTGTCACAAGCAAAATGTCTTCTTCACGTACAGTGTTCAGATGCTTAAGAGATGAAAACTTTTATACACACAGATGTAAATCCATAGGCATTAAACGAAAAGGCTGTTGCGCATAGAAAAGGCAGGGATTTGTCCCAGTTACTCTTCAAAGTAGCTGTCAGAAGAAGCTGAATCAGGTGGTTGCTTTATTTGCTGGGGGTCAACGCTGTCCTGAGGGCTGAGAGCCTCCATCAGCCTTACCTTATCTCTGCCTTGCCTTTGTATTATTTTTAATTCTCAATCTCAACTGTGTTTCTTGCCATTTTAAATTACAGCATGTCAGAAGCTGGTGCCTCTGTTAAACAAACTGCAGTTTGCTAATTGCACTTCCTTACAAAGTATTAAATGTTATTTAGTGTTTATTTAGTCGCACGGGGTTGGTGGGGCTGGTGGGAGCACATCGCAGTTCTGAGGCAGCACTGTCAGGGGCTGCCCCACTGTGGGGACAGGATGGACCTGCTTGCCAGCTTTGGGCTGAGCTCTTGTCCTGGTGGGGCTGAGGAAGGAGCAGAAGTCATCTGCTGGGAAGAAGTGTCACTCTTGCTAGGCCAGGTTAGGACAGACAAACTGACAGCCACTGGAAAGGGGCCAAGAACCAAGACTATTTCTAAGTCTCACATCCTAGGGAGGGTTACCTAAACATTGTGGGGAGATGCACTGCGTGTCCCCCAGCAGCTCAATGGAGGACAAGTGTTGGGGGACCCAAATGAAGGGGAGGAGATTGACATCCCTCCACATGCCCCCCCTGCCATGTCAGGTGTTCCCTGAGCTTTTTCAGGATCTGGCAAGACCTGCTTCCCTACACCAGGATATCTGGTCCATGCTACTCTGCATAGCAAAACCTAGCTGTAGGAGAAAGAATTATCTTTAATATTTTTTTTCTTTAAATCTTATTACCTGCTTCATCTAAGGGCCACCTTACCACAAAAAAGACATTGAGGTGCTGAAGCAGGTCCAGAGAAGGGCACTGAAGCTGGTGAGGGGTCTGGAGAGTAAGTCTTTTGAGGAGAGGCTGAGGGAGCTGGGGTTGTTCAGTCTAGAGAAAAGGAGGCTGAGGGGAGACC
>JAOXJM010000001.1:181433814-181447007 GCA_026413425.1 Tringa solitaria
ATGGTTGGACTTGATGATCCCAAGGGTCTCTTCCAACCTAAATGATTCTATGACTCTATAAAAAAAAAATCAGCACCTTTGCAAATATTAACCAAATACAAATGCTTTCTAACAGGTCGGGGCTTTCCTCAGAGGTAGAAGACCCATCATTAACACCTCTACTTTGTCCTGTTTCAAGAAAATTTGATGGGGTTGCCACCACCAAGTAATCAAGAATGTTTCAGGGAGGAAAAAAAATAGAGAGTTACAAAAACTTGATTCATGTTTGTCGTTACCACTAGTTTCAGGTGAGGTTTAATTTTCCAGAGGCTGAGCATTGCTACCTTCACCGTACTGACCAGTATCTTCTGGGCTTTGCTGTCTTTCAGAATAGAGGGATTTATACATTAAAAACTTCTTATCAGACACATCATTTATCTGATGGCTCCCTCTAGAGAAAGGAACAAATACCGACCTACTTCACAAGTAAAAAATTCTTGGATTTGGTCACTTTTAATCCCAGAAGTGGGTTGGTTGGTTTGCTTCCCGTTTAGACTCCGTGCCTTCTCAATACCCGCTTTCTCTCCTTGTCCAGCTCAGTGCTGTTAGGATGATTGCAGGAACAGAGAGGGTTTCAAGTTGTCTTATTTGCATTTCAAAAATTATCTCCCGTAATCGGTCACCGGGTCTGGCCAAGCGCACCCAGAACTACCGCTCCCACCAGAAGAAGAGGTGTAACCCTGAGGGAACTAACGAGGAGATACTCAGAGCTGGGCCAGGAGAGACCTCAAGCTTCCCTGCTGCCATTCAAAGTGGTAACAGCTCGTTTAAAAAGACAGTTGGGTGAATGTTGACCAGCACAAATTTTAGGTAAGTGGGGTTTGGTGTCACGAGAAGGGGCGCTTTGTTTTCGCATGGAGCGTGAGAGAAGGGAATGGAAGGGCACGGGCAGAAGGAACAAGTTTGTAGCTGCCCTTCACCGCTGGAGTCAGTGACCACCAGGCTGTTCTCTGGAAGAATAACTCTATCTTCACTCTCCACTTAAAATGTTAATAAAAACTCCTACTGTTATGGCTTGGGAAAAAAAAGCCGTGTCATTCCGAAAATACAATCTGTGATTGAACTGCAAATTGAACTCTCTGGCCCAGAGCCGTGTCCCACCAACTAAATCCTTCACATCATTGAGTTTTTCAGCACTGACCTGTTTACATCGAAGTCCATAGTAAATGTCCCCTCTTTCTCTGAGCCCAGGCAGGGTTTGTCCAACATCCCACCAGAGTCACGTTTAACGGGAGGGGGGTGTCCCTGCTTGCACCTTGTTCCCAGAGAGTGTGGAGCGTTAGGACAGCACAGAAGCTGGGGGGGGGTCTTGGTGTGAATGCAAATACCAGGGGTTTGCTGTTTCCTCCAAAATAAGGAGATACATATGGGAAGGTCCCACTATTCAAAGTCAGACAGAAACCCATCATTTTTACCTTTAATCAACCACAACTTGTTTTATTTTGTTTTGGACCAGAAATGAAACTTAGAAGATGAAATGCAGTTTACAGAATTGTCCAATACCTGTTAAATTGGCGTCCTAAAATTTTCACCCGAGACAGAGAAACGTCTCGGTGGCACCTGCATCACTGCAGTGAGTCCCCCTGAGCTGTCACTGGGCTGGGCCTTTCCATTAGGCCACAGGGAAGGACTCTACACGTGGTCTGCGGTTCCACGCGTGGCCTGGGGCACCGCACTCCTCTGTGCAAAATCCCCGAGAGAGAAAAACCTTCACCAAAGGAAGAGCAACACGAAAACTTTCAGGATGTGGAAACCAGCCCAGGTCAGAGCCAGCTAAGCCTGGGAGCCGACACCAGCAGCGTTGGGCTGGGCAGTGAGAAGAGCTGCTCTGCTTGTCGCTGGGCTCCTACAAACCCGTGCCCCACTTCACAAGGATTTGTGCCGCCTCCTGTTTCTGCCAACCTGGCACTGGACACATTTTCTTTCCCCTTGTCCCTAAAATTTCATAGGTGGCCCTAAAGGCCTTGGCTCACACGCAGGTACAAGTCATTCTGAACTGTGTTAACACAAAGCATCGAGCTTTACTTTTAATTCTTTCTAAATCGCAAGTGCTCTTAAACCATAGCACCTGCCTCTTTTGCACTGTGACCAAACTCTGATTAAAGCAGTTTTCATACTTTTGGCTTAATTTTTAAGCTATGAGTAATAACAAAAATTAAATATATATAGACTATTCAAATACATCAGTGCAGAATATGGACTAAAATACATGTTTTACATATATTCTGCAATTCTGGTTATTTTTATGAGCTGTTTAAATAGCAGTCATTAAACTTTTCTCCTATACTGCAGAGCTAAGAAGCAACTTGACTTAAATATTAAAGGATGCAAACGTCTTTCTTAGCTTTGTGGCTACTGGATAGAGAAATGAAGTTACTATAGATGCTTTAAGCCACGGTCAGTTACTATATTTAAGAGTTTGGAGTCTGTACAATGTTAATAGCAGACTTCTAGGAAGTAAACATTTGTACAAGCCTTGCTGGTGTTTTCTTTCACTGTAGCATGAGGAGTTAAGTTACAAAAATGAAGCAATAGCTTGATCCAGCCTCTCCAGGAAGAGCTGTGACAGCCTGACGTGTCTCAGCACCGCTTGTCACGGAAAACTTACTTCAGGGCCTCTCCGACACTAAAGCCTTTATTTCCAAGGAGACTGACAATAGGCTGAAAAGAGAAGGGTTTTTTTTTCTAAATTGATATTTAACAGGATGTCTTTGAATAAGAAGTAAACACCATCAGCCAGGAGGATATCTTTTGGGAAATTAAATTAAATTAAATGGGGGCATAACGAGTTCTCCTCTGCCCATCAGCCGTGGCCTTCAGCTACCAGTCACTGCAGAGGGCTCAAGAACACCTGTGTCCCATTTGTGTCTAGGTCTTTTGTCCTCCCACACTGGTCCACAGCCACGTGTAAAGCAGCAGCGTCACCTGGCTGGGTTCTGTAGGCAGTTTACAATCAAACACACTCAGTTCAGGAGAAAAAGGTGTTACCGCTGCTGTTATTAAGGGTCTTGGCTTTGTAGTAAACCTGAAACACGTAAGACAAAACGAATCCCACCTGAATGTCTTAATCTGAGCTGGTTTGTCTTCAGCAGCTGTAGAAAGAGGTAGGAATACCAGGGGTTGTTTCTTAAACTAGATCCAGTAAATCACCATGAAAAAGCCTGTTTTTTCTCTCTACTGATTTACACTGAGAATCCCAATGAATAATTCAAATGTCCACAGGTCAGGTAAGATGAAACCCATCCTCTGTGTCTTGCAAATAAACAGTTCCAGGCAAAAATACAACCCTCTCACGAAGAGCTGGGCTTCTCCTCTAAAACCTGTGCCCCCCAGCGTTCCCTTCCCTCTCCTAATCCATTCATAATAAAGCAATTCCCTTTGATCTTTCAGAGAAATGGCAAGCACATACGGCTTAGCATGTTATTTCTTTGCGTGCCCAGAGTCATCCAGCCGTTTCTCCCCTGAATCCAGCCCTGTCTGGGTGTGGTGCCTGTTGAAACCTCCTACTTCATGGTGTCTTGACACAAACGGGATAATATTCAGCCCTGGCTCCATAAAGTAATGTGAAGGCATTTGGCAGCGTTCCTAAATTCTTGCTGTTTAAACATGAGGAAGCAGATCGCTTCTGCATACCAGCGCTGATTTATAGAAACTGAAGGCTGAGAGGAATCCTTCCGTTTAAAGGACTCAGGCAATGCAAGAGAGAGACAGAGAGAGTTTCTGCGTTCCCGGTTACAGGTTTGAGCCCAGTCCCCTTCACGCAGGGAAGGCAGCCACCAACTTGTCAAGCACAGTGGTTAAACATTGTTTAAAACATTTACTGCTTCTTTCATGAGGGCTAACTGAAGGTGCACTCCTCTGCATTGCTCTGTGTGCTGAGTGCTTTAAAAGCTTTCAGGGAACTTCACAAAGCCTCGGGTTTTATTTGAATGCCTCCCAATTTTTCTTCCCAATTCAAAGAACACAACCTTACTGTGTCTTGAGAACAGCAGGTGTGTATTCACAATGGGAGAGACAGGCAGCAGCAGAAAAAAAGTCACAGGCTGCGCTCTCCCCCCTGATGAGAACACCTGAACGCAATTTATTTTTAACAGGCCTATGCCATCCTACTTCTCCTCAACGGCAGGCACACTACAGTATTGTTACTGTGTAATTAGAAGCTTTGTGGCTATGCTTTGTCAGTAGGGACACTAAGTTCCTGGAGAAGTTGATTTAAACTTCTGGGAGAATTCTTCCAGCATCTCCATTAGCTTCTCCTCATCCTCCGGTGGGCTGTGGGTGCTCGCCAGGGGTAAATGTGTAGGGACTGGTTGCCTGTCTGGAAGATAAAGAAATAAAATCAGTCTTTACAGGTACAGTTAACTACCTTTTCTAGCACAAAGGAGATTTTTCTGCGAGGCTCTGTACTGCCCAAACACACCTCACGGTCTTGAAGCCAGGAAACTTACCTTCTAGGTATCTGTAAACAATGTGAATTAAGCATCTCTTCCAAACCAGAAATTGAACTAATTTCATTTGTGTTCTGGAACTAGGGCGATTGTCCTTTAGCATGATATGACTTAAGAGCAGGGAGCAAGACCTCACTTGCAGCTAGGGACAGTATAGATAAAGGAAGGCCTTACTGTAATTAGCATAACTCCTACAGAAAAAGACCAATAACTTAAGATTACTGCTGCAGGCAGAGGTTGCTTTGTCAGCATGAGACAGGGCTTTTCCTTGTCTCCTGGACAATGCTTCTAGTGCTACACAAACTCCCCAGCTAAGGGTTTTCATCCTTAAAAATAGTTAAATTCTAATTGCTAAAGAACTTACGCCAATTGCTCAATCAGCATAAGTAAGATGTATCCAACATAAAAAGGTCTGACCAAACTTGCTCAATTTGATGCTTTGATTGGTTTTCCAAATCCCATCCTCGTCGCTCACTCTGTGTAAATACAGCTGTATCTCCATCCATTCCAAGGGATTTTTCTCTCCAAAAAACATGGTGTCTAGAGCCTGGGAACCTTATGACAATGCTCTCAGATGTCTAGGAAGCAACCGTCGGAGCGCTGGTGCAGCACCGTTAGTCTATTTTAATAAGTCCAACTTCAGTGGCAGCCAGCTGAGACTAAAAGCACGAGCTGTTGCAACACTGGGCAGCAGATCTCTCTGAAAACATCTCAGGCTGCCATCAGGCTTCCCAGGGGAGCAGAGATGTTTGCTCTCTTAAGAGCAAGTGTTGTAACTGGCTGCACACACACCACATAACCTCTGCTTATGGAAAACTGTGCAGAGAGAGAAACATGCAGAGGAACGTTCCCTTCTCCGTTAGCGAATAGGAACTGCTTCCTACCCAACTGCAGCACTTCCAGTAGCCTGTGCTGAAGTTTGGAAACCACGTGTGGCAGCCCAGTTCCATGGACAAGATGCTTCTAATCTTTGGAAAGCAGGACTCTCTCAAACATTTTTTTTTTATTTTGGCAGATGCAGAGAATTGTGGTTGTACAAGTCATGTTCTCACTTCCCCTTCTCCTCCCCCCCCTTTTTTTTTTACTGAGGAAAAAAAATAATAAACTTTGGGTTGCACTCAGAGGGAACAGAATAAAAAGAAAACAGAGGAAATGGAGGGAAGGTGTGACTGGTTGAGGAAATGGCCATCTAGGACCAGAAGAGCAGGGTAAAGTGTTCCTGCACACAAAGCCCTTTACTGAAAGAGCCTGAAGAGGGCCCATACTAAAGTGTGGCTTCCTTAGTAGGGCAGTAGGAGAGAGAAATAACTGCCTTCCTCATTATTTTGTAAGCACAGGACACAGAAACAGGACTTCTCTTGCAGTCTTAACAGCAGTCATGCCAAGACCAAAGCTCTCAAAAGTCATTATCTACACCTAAAGAGCCAAGGCATGCTCTCTGTTACCTGAAGCTGGGGGTAGTCAAAGGGCAAAGGCAAGAGCCTGGTGGAATTATGATCTAGAGCAAGAACATCTGAGCAGAAGCATTAGGACCAGAGAAAGGTGACTGGACTACAGAAAAGGCAAAGTCTGCTTCTACAAAGAAGACAGACCAGTTGGGATGTAGGGTTTCTGCATCCACCATGTGATGACATGAAAAAGGTCTAGTTAAATATCTGCCAACCGACCCTGTGTGACTGTCTGGGAGGGGAGAGAAGGGACAAAGTCATGCCAGCTCCAGAAGAGTCTGAATTTTCTGCATGCTCCACCTAGAAATTCAGAGAATCAGGATTTGAGTGCCACATCCAACAAAAGTACCAGTAAGCGATTACCCTGAGCTTTGCCTTTCTCCCACTGGATACAGCTTGGGCGGAGAATGGCTGGGGAGCAGCCCTGAGGAGAAGGACTTGGAAGTGTTGGTGGATCTGAAGCTCGACATGAGCCGGCAGTGCACACTGGCAGCGCAGAAAGCCAAACTGGTTTGCATCAAAAGAACTTGCACCAAACTGGGCTGCATCAAAAGAAGTATAGGCAGCAGGTTGAGGGAGGTGGTTCTGCCCCTCTGCTCTGGTGAGATCCCACATGGAGTACTGTGTCCAGCTTTGGAGTCCTCAGCACAAGATGGCCACGGACCTGTTGGAGAGGGTCCAGAGGAGGGCCACAAAGATGATCAGAGGGCTGGAGCACCTCTCCTACAAAGACAGGCTCAGAGAGCTGGGGTTGTTCAGCCTGGAGGAGAGAAGGTTCCAGAGAGATCTTATAGTGGCCTTCCAGTATCTGAAGGGAACCTACAGGAGAGATGGTGAGGGACTCTGGGCAAGTGTAGCAATAGGATGAGGGGTAATGGCTTCAAACTGGAAGAGGGGAGATTGAGATTAGATATTAGGAAGAAATTCTTTACTGTGAGGGTGGTGAGGCACTAGAACAGGCTGCCCAGGGAAGCTGTGGATGCTCCATCCCTGAAAGTGTTCAAGCCAGGCTGGATGGGGCTTTGAGCAACCTGGTTTAGTGGGAAGTGTTAGGTGGATTGGAACTGGATGATCTTGAAGGTCCCTTCCAACTCGAACCATTCTATGATTCTATGACTGACCTGCATCACCACAAAGACATCTGTGCTTCCAGCTGCTCCTACTAAGATGCCTGTCATTTGCCTGGGAGAAAAGAAAGGCTCTGCCCTATTTTTCCATTCCCTATGCTTACAGTGCCAAAAAATGCCTCTGTGCTCAAGCCCAGTATTAAAGAAAGGGAGAACTGGCAGTTTTAACTAGCATGGAACAGTAGGAAGAAGAGCCTGTCAAAGCAAAGCCAACCCCCAGTGCCCTGTGAGAAGCATGCTAGTTTCCCAACATTATAAAAGATGCTGTTTGACTTCTGTGATTCACCTTCATGGGACACAATCCTGTATAGAGCAAATTTGATTAAAAACCCCCTCTACTCTCCGTAAACAAATGGTCTGAAGCCTCTATTAGCTCCTTTAGAGGACAAAAGCAGGAACACGACAACTTAACACAGTTGTTTTCTGGTTGCACAATGCTCACTTGAACCTTTAGTCTTAGAACAATTTTGAGAAATACTTGAGAAATCCTTCCCCATCTTACCTTGGAAGAACAAGCCGCTTGGCAACTTTGTTGCTTCAGGTGATACTGCCAACCATACAACAGTATCAGCTCCCTGGACCTCTGTGCGCAGAGTGTTCTTCATCTTCTGGTAGAAATCTGGCATTGCTGATCTCACAGCTAGAAAGAATAACAATGGAATGGTGGTCTGTCATGCAAGGCTTTTTTAATTAAAAACAAAACAAAACAAAACCAGCTTAAAATTGCCATTGTGAGCGTAGGAAGAGAAGACATCTCAGTTTATGAAAGAGAATGAGTATTTCTCCATATTTCCCCATACAATGACTTGTGGTGGAACAATGCTAAACTGCCAGATGATCCACCAGTTGTTTGTCTGGGTCAAATTACAGGGACAAAACTAGTAGGAACTGAGAATAGGATCAGCAAGAGGCTGCTGAGCCAATTTCCATTCTAAACTGCAAAGAACTAAGACATGAGGGAAACAGAAATACCAAAATCCAGGTATTCTAACAGGATTTTTAGCTCTTATTTTCTCACCAGTTTTAGGGACCCAGTTGCAGCATTGTATTTAAAAACCGTATGATGAACAGTAACTAAACCAACTACATAATTCATTTTTAAAGTCTGCATTCTTTTTACTTCATCCAACAGATGATGATTGAAGGCTCATCCCCTGATGCTGTTTATTTTGTGGGGTTGGAGAGTCCTTGAACTTTAAGGTGGGATAACTTTATGGTTCATTCTGTTTGAAATCAACAAGGGGTGTGCAAAAATAAATGTATTTTAAAGAAAAGAAATACTGGGATATTTAGTTGGAAAGGCAGCTTTCAAGCACAAAATAGACAGGGTAAATGCTTCTGTCATCAGAAGCAAATTTGGGAAACTGGGTCTCTAGAAAAGACCTAGAGATCGGATTGCTAGTCTGCATCCCAAGCCTGGGTGTTAGGAGCTGGTAAGGTATTGGGGAACGCAACACGCACACTGGGTAACTGATGCTGGCCCCCTGCTGAGACACACTCACTGAAGAACAGCTGCAGCTCAGACAAAGAGCTGTCTGCCCAAACACACTGCTTCTCCACAGCAATACATGTTTAGAGGAAGAGGAGAGGAACAGGACTTGCACGATGGGGCGTGCTCTGTTTTTTCTATATGCCCTTGCAAACTCCCAACAGCTGCACACTGGTACTCACTGAGGCAAAAGCTCTTATCTGTGTGTTTAACAGTCCCACTACAAATGTAACTTGAAGGTTAGCTTAATGCAGTATGGTTCTGCTGGGCATTTGTGCTGGGTTGGATTCATCCACTGCCCGTTATTATTCTCTAGCTATATACAGATGGCAGCCGCTGCACAGAACAGAGCTACCAAGGGGGTACAAAACTACTTCAAGCACCAGTTGTGAGCCAAGAAATCACTGCACCTGTTGGAGAAATCTACCAGAAAGTCTCTGACTGTATTGGTTTTTTTTTTCAGGTTTAGCCTAAAAGCAAAGAGAAATGAATGTCAAGCAGATGTTACCTGGAGTGTCTGCCCAACCGGGGTGCATAACAGAGAAATGGATGTTTCTGTGAGTTTTTGCCCATTGTTCTGTCAAAACAACTTGCTGTCTCTAGCAGAAAGGAAAAAGAGCCAGATTAGCATCAAGTTCAACAGGCTGACCACCAAGTTAGCTCCCAGGGACATAAACTACATCAAATGTGCTGTAAACAGCAGGGCATTTATGTATATACCCTTACTCATCCTGACGTGATTTATTGGATCATTTTGTCAGAGACCACCATGGTCATCGCAATCCATATCCTGGCCACAAGCTTACTTTTAAAGCAGTTACACTGCTTTTACTGACCACGGCTACTTGCTGCAGACTGCAGGGAAGAACTAAGCAGGCAGAAAGGGTTTGTCAGCAAAAGATAGTTCCCCCCTCCCCTCGGGACTTAAATCAAGTGAAAGTCTAGCCACGCTCTCCGAGCAAGATGGTATGTGCTCCTAAGTGCATGCCATCGTACTCCTGAAGGTTATTGCTTGTGCATCTCTGTCTGGGTTGGATGCAATGGGAAAGCACCAGCGAACAACAGGCTTTTTGCAAAGCTGCCTCACAAACAAGCACTGGGCTTCACTTTCAAAGCCATGGACCGTACCTTGTTTTGTGCATACACCATAGTTCCATCAAATGTCCCATTTCCCGACTGCAAGTCAGATATGTTTAATTTTTGAACTAGCATGCCCCCAGAAGAGACAGTTATCTGTAATCAAATGGATGAAAAGCAAATGAATGAATAGACAAAACCAGGAACACCCCACAATCACACTCATGCATGTAATGCGGTCTCCAAGCTGTATTTTGAAGTCCCTCGGGAGCAGGATTCCTCTGCGCGCTCTTTGCACTATGCTTGTGCTCATGAGTGGAGCATACCTGGAGATGAGGTGAAGGAAACAAGAATGTTTTTTAGAAAGTGATTCTCATTCAAAGTGGTGTTGACTCCTTCAGGGAACTTTCTGCTTCTTCCTTTTGAAAAGCAATAGAGAGAAAGAAAATAGCAGAATAGCACTATTTGTAATTTATGTCTAGCATTTATGGAAGCTAATTAGAAAACAAGAGACTGTACAAAACATGGGAAATTTTGTTTTTAAAAAGCGCCTGCTGTCCTATTTTACACCAAGATCTGAAAGGTTTTTTTAAGCCCATACTCCTATAGGTATTTTACACTATGCTGCAGGATATAATTTGCCCCAGGGAAAGTCAAAGGGGAAGTTTCCAAAGGAAGTGTTTTATTCTGATTTCCAAGGAAGAGTTGAGAGCAGCAGGCAGGAGCTTCGCCTTGGAGAAGGAGGCTGTTGTTAGCAAAATCCAAGAGGATTCTAGAGATGCTTAGAGCATTATAGCTAATCCTGAGCTGCTAGCACAGTAAAAGAAATGCTGTCACAAACCAGAAGGTAAGAACAGTAAAACACCACTTTTCAGCAGCATCACAGACTCACCACTCTGGCATCAGCTTCTTTTTCCAGGAGGGGCAACAAGGCAGTTGTCAGAATGTAGGTACCTACAAGACAGACAGGAACCAACGTTAACTTTTTAAAAAAAAAACAACAAACACTTTCTTCTCTCTCTCCACCCTCTATAACAACCCAAACCCAAAGTCTCTTCATTCTGAAACTTGATCTGAATTTAATGATTTTTTCTTTTTGCTGCTTTACCTGCAATATGCCAACTCAACTTGTAGCAGTCGACATTGCTGCGCATTTATCAAAAGGCACAACAGTTATTTTATAGACTTTTATGTTTATTGTACCTATACAGCAAACTGTTCACTACATTCCACCAAGACTCTGAAGGCAAAATGGCTCATGTATGGATTTCTTTGGGGGTGAGGTGATGCCAGTGAAGAAATAGGGGATGCATTTCCCCTCCACATGTGGCACAAATATACGTACCTCTGCTGGGTCACAAACAAGAGAAGGAAACTGTGCTCACACTTGTGTTTCTTAGGCTCTTGCACGTACACTTAAGACTCATCCATTTTTACCTTCTCACTGTGAAAATCAGTCAGAGTACCCTGACACTTTTGATTTGTGTTGCACACAAAAACTGCCTCTTAAATCCTCACTATGGCTATTACAGAAGATAAGGAACCCTTGGGGGAAAAGAATCCTAATGTTGCATGCCCAAGGCTGAGCTAAGATTACGTGGGGAAGCTGAACTGTGTCCTTCCCCGCTGTAATCATGTTCGTTTAGCATAGATTTGTACACACCACACAAATATATTCCATTACAGCTGTTACCATGAGCAGCAAAGTTTGTTATCCAAAACATTGTTCAACTGCTAGTACATTTGATTCAGACCCACCTAGTGATGTTTCACCCACTCAAGGGCAACACAGGAATTCTTGTTCATCTTTATCTCTTCATAGATATTTAATTTTTTCCTCTTTAAGCTGTATTTTAAAAACCTGTTTCATTCAAAATGAATCTAGCTCCATTTAGCCTAGCTTTTCTTCATTGAGTTTAATACTTCCCCCTCTCATCTCTTCACAAATGGCTCTAGTTCAACAATTCTATGTCAGCGATAAACGTGTTTTTTCCATGAGCTACCGAGGCCGTGTTCTTCACTAGACATGAAGACTTCAGCATGTGTCTTTATAACCTCTCTTCCACAGAGGCAATGAGATCACCCAGCTAAAATACAGCATGTTTATAAATATGCTACCAAAATCAAGCACGTTACGTGCTTGGTGAACAAACTGTTCATTTCCCCCGTCAGTCAGAGCAGTTTTCATTTTCTCTATATAATAGGAGGGACATACATACGCACACAATATATTTAAAACCCCGGCAAATCAAACAAAGTGAATGCACCGCAGATGAGTAAATGCAGCCTGTCTTCAGCAGAAAATGCAAGCAAAGGCAGTCGCCAGTGAATAATGAGAGCCTGTACTTCTCCCCTGACAGTGGCGGGGAGACTAAACGATGACATCATTAGGACAAGAACTACTGCAGATTGTCATGGGAGACTGCCACGGTGTAAAAATAAAAAATAAATAAATAAATGAATCACTTCAGTACAAGCTGAACGCCTGGATTAAGTTTTGATTTGCTATGGATTCTTCAAATGCAAAGTAACACCGTGTCTCGGTTAAAGAGCCTGCATTTCCTAAAGGCAGAGCTGCAATGCACCAGCTATGAGCATGCTTCATTTTACCCTTCTGCAGATTAATTTACACTTTTCAGGGGCTTCATGTTGGTTTGTTAATTCTAAAGGGATGCAAAGATGAATGCATTAACATTGCCTCATTAACAACTGGGGTTTGTTTTGTTTTCCAGCTGGATGAGAGAAATGTTCTATGCCAAAAATCCTGCTTACAGCAACTACAGCTTGTCAGAAGTTTATGTGCTTATTTAAAACCACAAACTAACTGCAAAGCCAGCATCTCCTCTCTTCCTCAAGTTTATTAAGAATTCAGTAAATCCCACAGAGTCAGAGCATTCATTCTTTTTGCCCCACAAAACCACTTTGCTCATTTGCTTTGAGACAGAGCACAAAAAGACCAGTTTTGATCCCAGCTTCCTACGGTAAAGCACGAGTATCTCAAAACACACACAGATGTGACACATCAGGCGTTAAGACCAAAGCATTTCATTTCTCCCACTACTAAATATTTCACCAACTGTTGTCCCCATTTTAAGTGTTCAAACACAAACTCCTTAATACTTTCACAACTATACTTGGGTATTAAAAATTCTTATTTGCACGTCTGTCAGGCAAAATAGCCTGGACAAGAAATTTAGCACAGTAATAGCAGAATAGATGTTCCTTGTTAATAAGGTATATTGCTGGTTGGCATACACCATCGACTTGGAATCCTAGGATGAGTAGGGAAGAGTGTGGCCAGTAGGTCAAGAGAGGTCACTCTCCCCCTCTACTCCACACTGCTGAGGCCACAACTGGAATACTGCATCCAGTTCTGGGCTCCCCAGTACAAGAGGGACAGGAAACTACTGGAGAGAGTCCAGCGTAGGGCAACCAAGATGATTAAGAGATTAGAGCACCTCCCTTCTGAGGAAGGGCTCAAAGAGCTGGGGCTCTTTAGCCTCGAGAAGCGAAGGCTGAGGGGAGACCTCATCTATGTTTACAAGTTCCTAAAGGGCGGGTTGAA
>JAOXJM010000001.1:181456351-181482355 GCA_026413425.1 Tringa solitaria
TTGGAACTCAATGATCTTTAAGGTCCCTTCCAAATCTAACCATTCTATGATTCTAATTTCTCATTTCTATCAGAATTTCCTCATTTAGTGAGCAACAAAACATCTGCTCCAGGTGCCTCAGTTTTAGTTCAGCCCCCAGAGCAAATTTTCACAGCTCAATAAAGAGGAAAGTACTGAGCCTCCTTACCAGTCACGCTGCTTAACTGCTTGCTCTCTCCCTGGCTCTGTTTTAGGCTTCTCTAACTACACTTTCCATAGCAGTTTAATCTTTAAGCGGGATGAACTTGAAGCAAGTGTGATCTGCTGTTGGGAGGAGGTGTCAGGCTCTGACATATTCTGTTTAGCAGAATATGCATAGCCTGATATGTAACCTAAAGGCCACAGTGTTCGCATGGTGAGAACCTCAAAAGATGCAGCCTACGAATTATTGCATTTCTCTATTCTTTTTAGTGTCAAATCTGCGTATGTGAACTGAGAACAGACAAGCACAAATGGATGATGGAGACTACTGCAGCAACACCTAGAGAAAAATTAAGGAAAAAACCACAGGTCAAGTTGTAAAATCTAGACCACCCTTTGAAGAACTTCAGAGGCTACACACTCCAAAGACAAATACGTTATTTAAGTACGCAAACTTACCAACACATTTAATTTATGTTCATTTTTGAATTTTTCAGCAAACTTCCAGATTTCCTTGGGATTAGATATATCCACAATATGCAAGAAGATATTCTAAAGGCAAAAAAAAAGTAAGTTACAATCAACATGGAAAGTGAAGAGACCCTGTTCACTGCTAAGGACTGACTAGTTAAAAAGGTATTTAAGCAGTATGAAAAAAATATTATTATCCAGAATACAACTAAAACACAGTTAACATGCACAACTGGGAAATCTAATTCTAGTTCTTAAAACATGTTTAGTCATTCAAATCAGTTGCTTCTGAGCCATAGTTTTTTAATGCTGAATTTATTAAAAGAGAGCACTACTTAGATATATAGACAAGACAGACAGTCAGGCACAGCAGAGAACTAGAAAACTACTGCAAAGCTTGCAAACCTTCTGTTTAAACAGTACATACAGCAGCTTCCTCTTTAGCTGAAAGCACCTTTCCAAAGCAATGCTCAAGGTCACAGTATTAGAGAATAATTTAGGTTGGAAGGGACCTCTGGAGGCTGCTTAGTCTCATGGCTGCTGTCTGAAGGTGGGCAACTGAGATTAGATCATCCAGGGAAGTTCTATTTCCTAAGACAGAGATTTAGCAGACTCTCCGTCTGGTATCCTACTGTATAGTCAGAATTTTTCCCTGTTACAATCTATGTCTGCTGCCCCCCTTGTCCTTTCACTGCAGATCTCCAAAAGGAGCATGGCACTGCCTTCCCTACACCCTCCCATCACGCGGCTGCAGACTACAGTAAGAGTCATCTCAGCCTTCTCTTCTTAATACTGAGCAAAATCAGCCCTCTCAGCCTCTCCTTGCACATCACATGTCCCATCTCCCTAGTCACCTTGGCAGCCCTCCACTGGATTCAGTCCAAGACATCAATGACTTCCTTGTCCCTCAGAGCCCAAAACTGGGCACAGGATTCTTGCTGTGGTCTAACAAAGGCTTAATAGAGAGGAAGATGCACCTCCTTCAGCCTGCTGGCTACACTTGTGGTCATACAGCCTGGGATGTGCTTGGTCTTCCTTGCCCCAGAGCACACTGCTCACTCAGGGACAACTTGTCACCCCCAGGCCCTTTTCTGCAAAGCTGCTTTCCAGCTAGCTAGTCCCAGCCTGTACTGCTCCATGGGCTTACTCCATCCCAGGGCAGGATTGTTCATCTGCTCTTGGTGAACTTCTTGAGGTTCATGTCAGCCCACTCCCTCACCTGTTAGAACCCTCTCAACAGCAGCCCTGCTCTCCAGTTCCCCCACTTGACATTATCTGCAATCTGACAAAGATTGCACTTCACTCTATCGTCCAAGTTGCTAAAAGTGACATTAAACAGTTTTTGTCCTTGTGTTGACTCACAGAGGATGCCACTATAATATGATTAACAGATCAGCTTTGTACTGTTGATTGCTACTTTCTGAGCCAAATGTTCCTGACAGTTTTCCACCCAGCTTGTCATCCACCAGTTCAAACCACATCTCTCCAAACTGGCTACAAGGATAGTATGGCAGGCCACATAAAAAGCCTTGGCAAAAGCGGCAAGCACTGCTCTCCTCTCGTCCATACACAGAGTCATCTTACTAAAGGCAGCAATCAGGATGGTCAGGCCAGGTTTGTCCTTGATAAATCCACACTGTTTTTTTCCCCTCAACCACTTCCCTGTTTTTCATGGCTTCTGTGAGCATTTGTTCCATAGTTTCCCTAGGGAGCAAGGTAAGGCTGATTGGCCTGTGATTCCTCAAATCCTGCTTGCCTTTTTTGAAGATAAGTGGTTTGCCTTTTTCCAGTTCACAGAAAGCTCTCCTGTTTTGAGAAAGTTTCCCTTGAAGATCAACCAGGCCTTTTGCTCTTCATGGCCGTCTCCCATGGGATCCTGCTGACCAGGTCCACAAAAAAAGACAAAATCTGCTTTCCTAAAACTAAAGATTGTAATTCTGCTACTCATCTTTCTCACCTGTCTTGATCTTAAATTCCACAGTCTCGTGGCCACTTCCACCAAGGCAGCTATTCAAAGCTGCTATTTATATCAGGTCTGGTAGAGATCACCCCTACCCTGGCTTATCCAACATTCATATCAAAAAATTGTCCTCAATGCTCTTCAGAAGTTTCCTGGATTCTTTATGCCCTGCCACGTTGCCAGGAGATATCAGGGTGGTTCAAGTACTCCATGAGTACCAGGACCTGTGATCACAAGGCTTCCCTAGCCATCTGAAAAAGGCTCCATCTACTTCCTCTACATCATCAGGCAGTTTGTAGCAGACACCCACCATGATGTCATCCACACTGATCTGACCTCTGTGCTTACCCGTAAGATCTCAACTGGCTCATTACCTGTTTCAGAGCAAAGCTCAATGCATTTAAACTACTCCTGTCATAGAGCACAACCCCTTGTCCTCCTAGCTTGCACTCCTAAAAGGGCCTGTATACATCCATTCCAGCACTCTAGTCATGCCAACATGTCTCTCTAATCCCAGTGAGATAACAGCTCTACAACCATGCATGGATTCCTCTTTGTTCCCTATGCTATGTGCATTCATGTACAGGCATCTGAGACGGGCTCCCACTCATATTGCTTTCACATGAAAGCTGCAAGAGCCTTCTCCATTTTCCTGTGCCCTAGACATGTACTCACTCTCCTGTGACTCCACCACTCTTCTGGGTTTGGTCACTGTGTCCCCCAATGAAACCAGTTTAAAGCCCTCCTCACTTGCTTAGCAAATCTGTTGGCAGAGATACTCTTGCTCCACTTTGTCATTCCTGCTCAGCAATGCTCATTTCTCAGAGAAAGTCAAAGAGGTTATAAAGGCCAACAACAAAGTGACAACAGCTAAAGTGACACTAGCTGCATATCTGGTGATGGCCTCCAGGGTGCATATGCTCCTCCCCAAGCCTTTCCTTTTCACTAGAAGGATTTAGGAAAGCACTACCTGGGCCCCCACGCCCTTCACCCTCTGTAAGCACTCTTGATGAACTCAAAGTCACCCCTCACAATGCC
The DNA here is from genome assembly GCA_026413425.1 of Tringa solitaria. Taxonomy (NCBI): domain Eukaryota; kingdom Metazoa; phylum Chordata; class Aves; order Charadriiformes; family Scolopacidae; genus Tringa; species Tringa solitaria. Next base: position 181,460,001 of record JAOXJM010000001.1, read on the forward strand.
ATGGGTGCCCGTGTGGTTGGGCAACAAAAGGTATTAGTCTGACAGCCACATGAGCCTCAACACACTCTCCACAATACCCTAGATCTGAGTCCTCAGGAAGTGACAAACCTCTCAAGACATCAAGCCTCCAACCCCCACAGGAGGGAGCCTCCAAGTCACTATCACCCACCACTTCCTCCCAGAGCAGACAAGTGTTCAGGCTCCTCTGGCTCCAACACCTCCCCTGACAGAGCTTGTTCTTCCTCATCTGTTACCATGGCACTATACCTATCCTATAAATGCACATCTGCAGACAGAGAACAAGCCTGCCTTCTGTTGCCAGTAGAATCTTCCATTTCTCCCCACCTTAGGAGTCTCTATCCACCACTTACTCAAGCATAGCTTCTAGTTGTCCCTCCATCCATGCAATGTATAGTTTGTGCTCTTCTACTCTCTGCAAAGACCCGGTCAATCTCCTGTTTCTGTTCCCCACAGTTATGCAGCCAGCTCATCCCCTGCAGGCGCTTCACCCGGCATCCCAGCACCTTGACCACAGCAGAACTCAACAGATGAGCTCTCAACTCAACAACAAGCTCTGCCCCAGGCTCAGGGAAAAGTCCCAGTCACTCTGTGCAGCCTGGTATCTCCCACATCATTCCCCTGGAGCTCTGTCTGGGCCAGCCTTCCATCTGCCAGGCACAGTCGCTCCAACCAGGGCAGAAAAACACATTTTCAGGTGCATCACTGCACTCACTCCAGCTGTCTCAGAGCGTCAGGTGCCTTCTGCACCCCCTTCCATGCCACCTGCTGCATTAACTGCTAAGTCCTCGTTAGCCACCCCACATCACAACAGTCCGGCAATGTTTTGAAATACTATGGCCAGGGATGCTGGATGCATTAGAATAAAGAAAGGAAAAGCTTGTCAGAGAGCAAAGTTATAATTTTCTAAGTCACTATATCTCGTCTCAACAAAACATCAAAAACCTTTTACTGTTTGTTACAGGCAAGTCTCTTGCTTTTTGCAAATTTGTGTTCTACCAAGTACAAGCACAGTGGCATTTATCAGCATACAAAAGGCATGTGAACTCCTACTCTTCTCCTGGATAGCACTTAAGTCTCAAAAACATACCACAGATAGTCTTATGACGTATCCCAGAAAAAGGCAGTTCTAAAATAATTATGCAGAGGATGTGTTCTCATGCAAAACAACAAATAATCATTAAAAGACCTCCTCTCTTTCAAAGCCGTTTCTTTAAATACTCATTATACAAGCAAATGAGGTAAGTGAAGAAGCTGAGAAAATTATAAAACATTATTCCCTGCCTATAATTCTGCTTCCCTGCAGATAAAAAACACATTACTTTTTCTCTATAGCCATTGGATTTCAGCTCCTTATGTGAGTAAGGTCAGAATTTTCTCATTGTAATGTTCATTTCTGACCAAAATCTTGACACTGCTCTTCTGTTTCTAACTGGGTATCTCTCTAAAAGCTTTCTACTTTTTAAGCTTCTACCATTATCTACTGGAACAGAAGCGCTGAAGTTTTTTGGGCAGATGTTCAATATTACAAGTGATTTCAGAGACTGAAAAAGATCTAAATCAACACTTATCTGCTGAAGACTGTCACACTGGCTCAGAGAAAGGACCCAGAGCCCTGTTCCCTATAGAAGTCCTTGATGGTGGCAAAGTAATTTTCAAAGTGAGACCTAACGTCCATGACTAGATCTACTAAACAGATTAGCAGAACTTCCCAGCTCCCAGGTCTAGGTGCAGGTGCCTGCCAAACAGTAATTCCATTCAACAGTGAACTCCAGCATGTGTTGCTGTGGAAGATAGAAAAAAACCATCTTTGGCATATACTACAACGGGATCTCTGTCCCTATGATCAGGAAGAGCAAGTTAAGTCTGGACACAGCTTGTCACGTTGCAGATAAAGCATTTTATTATCTCCCTGGACTGCTTCTGAATAAGTGCTTATAAAGAAGGATGTTCTTGTGGACTCCTTATTAAAATGACTCTTCCCAGTGCAGTCACACATCCCACTGGGCCTCTTGTACAGCTCATCTGACACTTCACTGAATGCTGCTTTCTATACAAGTGCCCTCTCCCCAGGGTCATGAACAAGTTCTGCAGTGCCCTCATACTCTTTCATTGCTAGAGAAACTATGGGTTTGCAGCCTACCAAGAAGTGGGAATGCAGGAATTATGCTGCTTTTAGAGGAAGAACATTATTTGCCTCGAGTTTTGTTTCGCCAAATGACAGAAAACAGAACATGAAGGAACCTTCAGAGGTCATCGAACTCGCCCCTCTTCCCAGGCTGCCTGACTGCCGTTAGAAAAGGAGGTAGCACAGATAATCACCAGTCTTACTTTAGCCATGGGATTACACAGTTATAGACAGCTGGAAAGTATTTATTTCTACATAAGGACTGATCTAATTCACCTCCATTAAAGAACTAAAGTGTAATGCTGGTTGTGTCACACTAGGGAGCTGAAATCAAAGAGCAGAAATTTAGTCAATATGGGATCTCTAACCATAAGAAGTCTTCAGAATTTTTGATCCACATTAAAAACTATTACTGGAATCAAAATACTGTGTTCACAAGCCAAGTCACTCTTTAAAATGAAGATAGCTTTCCATCCAAGTGTTGTGGGTTAACCTTGGTAGGCAGTTTAGCCCCACACAGCCACTTGCTCACTCCGCTCCCAGTGGAATGGGAAAGGGAATCAGAAGGGTAAAACAGACAAAGCTTGGGGGTTGAGATAAAGACAGTTTAATAAGGGAAGCAGAGCTGTGTGTGGAAGCAAAGCAAAATAAGGAATTCATTCACTACTCCCTTGTCAGGCAGGTGTTTAGCAATCCCCAGGAAAGCAGGACTTCATCATATCTAACAGTGATTTGGAAAGCCAAACACTATAACTGAGTGTCCCCCCTTCCTCCTCCTTCCCCCAGCTTTTATTGCTGAGCACATCATGGAGTACAGGATATCCCTTTGGTCTGCTGGGATCAGCTGTCCCAGTGTGCCCCCTCCCAACTTCTTGTGCATCCCTACCCTGCTCTCTGGTGGGGCAGGGCAAGAACCAGAAAAGGCTGTGGGAGCACTGCTCAGCAATAATTAAAACAAGGGCTTCAACACTGTTTTGGTCACAAATCCAAAACACAGCACCACAGGAGCTGCTATGAAGAAAATTAACTCTATCCCAGCCAAAACCAGTACACCAAGACAGAAATACGATGACTGCACTTCTCCATAAGCACATCCTCCTGAATAATTAACAAAAGCAACAGTGACAGCTACAGGGCTATGCTGTACAGTGATATACGTAGAAGCAAAAAGGATCTGTAACAGAAGGGAGGATGTAAGGAAGAGATACTATAAGAAAAGGAGACGGAAAAGTCTGTAGAGCATGGAACTAGGACCACATATGGGACTTCACAGAGCAGCCAACCTCAGCAAATCAAAAGCATGTTATTCAGACACATAAAACCTTCAACTCTAATGCCATAAACTCATAAATGTTGTTCCAAGGGTGTTGGAATGCATTAATTTTTAAAAGTCTCAGCCACATAGTTAGGAATAGTAAGTAGGACATCACAAAACATATCGAAAACAAGCATTAAATAATATAGCATGCTGCTGGTGATGTTATAATCACAGAAAACAGCATTTAGTGAAATTAAATCACTTCAAACCACGTGGATGATAAGCTACTAGATGTTTCCATGTCCATATGAAAACACTACTAAAAACACAACAGCAAAATTACAAAACAGAATATATCAGGGCCTCTGAGGTCCTTAATATTAACAATCTTTCTAAGAGTAAACAAAAGACTGAAAAACAACTCACCTGATTGCCTGTTTCTGTCACTATTTCTCCTTTGGCAACCTCAGCCCGTTCCTTATTTCGGCAAACCAGATGAACCGTGCCACCTGGTGGATTTTGACAGAAACACATTTGGTAATTAATTACTAACTGGGTTGGGGGGAGGCATCAGCAAAAAAGGAGTGCCAGGGAAGGGATGTGAAATTCAGTCTTTGTGTCAAAAACTAACCCCAAACAATTTCATGAACGAAACAAAAACCCTTTTGTGATTGCATTCCAGTTCGTGGGACATCTACAGCCTGCTAGTAACAGTAGCTATACTGGTCAGATGGTCACCAAAATACCACAAGAGCTTCCCAGCAGGCAGAATGTTCCTGAGCTGCCCACAACCAACAGTTCCACTTCTCTGCTGCCAAGAGCTAAGCAGTGGCTTTTCATCAATCCTGCTGAATCTCAGGTCTGTGGAGCTCTCAGGGCTCCTGTGACTCTTGCTGATGAGCTGGTTAGGGCCACAGCACCCCATAGCAGTCCCAGGTCTACCAGCTTTGGGGTCAAATTCCCCCCAAAAGGCACCAACCCAGTACCATCAGGCAGACTGGACACACCAAGAATCCCAGCAGGGTCTGTGAAAGGACTGAGATAGAGGTCCTTCAAACAAAAGGCTTAGGATACAAAAAGCAGATGTAGTAAGAAAGCTGTAAGATTTCTGCTTGGCTCTGGTCCCTTATGAAGGCACCCAGAAGGAAGAAAGCATCATGCTGTAATAGGGTCTTCTCCCAAGACCGGAGAACGCCACTTGCACTCTAGGTGCTGTCTGTCCAAACCATTTTCTGTCAAGTTAGCACATCATGTTTAGTGTTGATAAAATACCCTGGCAATTGAAGCTAAGGCATCTGTATCGTAAATGCTTCTTTTGACACATGCCTTAGAAAGATCAATAATGGCCTTGAGCAACACAAGTGACTGGAATTGCTCTGTGAAAAGGAACTAAAAATGCCAGCTATCAGAATTCTCAGCAGTGAGAGATATGACAAGGACCACAGCACAAATTGCAGCTTGGGACGCTCAGGTCAGGAATTAGGAAAAACATTTTCACTAGTATTCTTCTAAATAGATCAGGCTGTCCCAAGAGGCTGCATAATTTCCATCCTTGCAGGTTTCAAGATTCAGTGAGACAAAGCAATGGCTGATTTGACCAAGTGTTGGCAACGGTCTTGCTTCAAGTGGGATGCTGGACAAGATGACCTCTAGAAGTTCCTTCCAACCAACTTTCCTATGAAAAGAATACTCAGGGCAAGGCTCCTCTCAAAAGGCCTGACCTCATAGCTTAGCCACATCAAAGAGAGCCTTTATAAACAGAGCTAAAATACAGATAGGTATAATTTATTTTTATGCTTTATATTTATATCATTATGTATTTGTGATCATTACAAGTAATGTGTTAATCACACTCTTTTACCTATTGTTAAAGATGTTTTAGGGGTTGCTAGCAGTCCACTACTGGAAGGCTCAAGCAATGTAATCCCAACGGTGTGGTAAAAGAAACAACGCTGTTGGGTCACTCCTCCAGTGCCCAGAACCCAAACACAAGACACCAAGTCTACCCCAGGGATAGAGCAGTCACACACTGCACAGCCTAACGTGGGATCCAACAATGAATTTTTCTATCTACAAGAGATGTTTTTCCCCTAGCCACCATTACAGCAAGTATACTTGGCATGCAGCTGATGCAGGCAACAAGCCTCAAGGCTCTTCTGAAAGTTTCTAATAGGGTGTGATTCTTCTACTGCACTGCCAGAGTCGGTTGGGTTACTTTTACCAAGTGCACAACCACAGTGGGAAACTCCTGAATTTGGCAGAATCATACAAATGATGCTAACCAATGTTTAGTAAAAGTTTCATCTTCAGTTTGTGTTACACATATATCAAGCATGGAAGGGACTGTGCACAGACAGGCACTGAATATATACAGATCAGAACAAAAGACAGTCTTTGCCCCAGGGAAAGTCGATCTCATGACTGAGAGAAAAGAAAATCAGAAAGGGCAATGTCCAATGCTCTGGGCATTCTCAAAGTGACTGCAGGCTTCACTGCAAAAGAGGGCTTTAATTACAGATCTTGAGACAGTTAAGTAGGTGCGTTTGCAGCTGTTTAAGGACCTCTTCCCAAAGAACAAGAGACAGCACAAGGAATGTGTGCAGGTACAAATTAAACACATGGAAAAAGTAGCTGGCCTTTGAGCTGATCAGAAACATTCTCATAGTCTACAGTGGAAAACATTCAATAAAAACAGTGATGGGGTTTAAGGGCTCTGACTATGAGGTTTTCCTTGCTGTTAAAGACAGAGGGTAGTTTTGGTGTGACCTGTGGGCTAGGAGAGGGATTTAAATATATTTTCCATGGTAAAGATTGAAATAATTTGAACTTAAACAGCACAGGGGTATTGTCAGAATGGATGGGAGAAGACTGCATCAAACTGGAAGTGCAGTCCACAAGACATCCAGGAAAGCCCAAATCTGCAATGCCCATAAAACACGAACTCAGAGAAAAGCTGAGCTCAGGATAAAGAAACTGTCATCAAGACTATCATCGTTTCAAAGATCTGAAGTGCCTGAAGGTAAAGCCAGCGTAGCTTGGTTATTCTTTTGCTGAGTCCAAATTCCTTATTTTCTTGTTATGATGTACTTGAAGACATTCAACTAAAAGCCAGAGCCTCAACAACTGACACTGAGTTTCAGAGTAACACGGACAAGGATAAGACAAGGAAGACACTATTTAGTCATTTTAACTTCATATGTACAGCAACACCCACACAAGGTATCAGACAAGCAGTGTGAGCCCAAGGTTGATCTTTGGGCTCCAAATACTAGATATGGTGACTAAATTCTATGCAGATCCAGTCAGCTTGACAGCTTGCAAAACTTGGCAGACGTATCCATTTGTGAGCAAAATAGTCACCAGACAAGGCAATACTTACATAAGGCTATTATACATAATGGCAGTAGTGGGAACCTGAAATCGATCGCATACTGGCATTGATGGGGATCTTTAACCTAAAGGCTCTTCGATGCTAATAATTTTGAATGGTTTTAATTTAACTGTGTCGCCACTTTCCTTCATAAGATAGTTATGAAACCTAAGGAGGCAAAAAGAGAGCAAAGAGCCACAAGCTCCTCCCTTTTATCCTACATGCCAAAACTCTTATCACTCTTGCACAACAGGAATTATTTCACCAACTCTGGAAGGGATTAGGTTTATCCTTCAACAGTAGCTAGTTACAGTTCATACCATCTCCTTGCTCACAGCGAGCAACAGAAAAAATAGTTGCATGTGATCAGTTAAAGGGCACTGGTTATAATTGTTAAGACCAAGCACAACTTTTGCTTCTTTTATACTCTCCCATCTCAGTTTAGCAGAGCCAATTGCTTTTGTTTTCATCATATGATACAGTTACAAGTTCTTCAAAACAGTTCGAATGCACCCAGGCTGGTACTTGTACCAACACAGCCTTAAGCAGACCTCGATCCGTCACTAACATCCTCAGATACTGCTGTGACAGACAGTTTTGGTAAACATACATTTGAAAAACACTTTGCAGATCCTCTCCATTAATCCTGTTTCATTATTCCAGTTTTCACAGCACAGACGATGCTTAAACCCCTAACCCATACTAACAGCTCTGTAAAGTAACATGCCTGACACCTTGTCCGCGGGGAGCTCCACCCTAGTGTTTCACAGAATCACAGCTGGAAGACTAAACCCTCTTCCTTCCATCCTCTCTGTATGGACCCCTCAGATCTCCTCAGGGACTGGCTCACCTCTCCTTGCTATCTCCGTGGCTGTAGCCTTGCCAATGCCACTGTTGGCACCAGTGACCAGAAAGGATCTTCCAGCCATGTTCACCTCCGTGTCAGCTGGATTGAAGTGCTTGGAAGCAGACTCATAGCCGCTCCTGAACAAACGAGAGACACCTGTGAGGCAACTAGAAGGAAGTACTTCCAAAAAACTCAGTTAAAAAGCACTCTCCCCTCACAGCCCAGCATACCCCCTTCTCCCCATTACTCTCCATACTCGTGTGACAGGCCACCTACAGTGCCAGTTAGGAGCGATTTAGCAACAACTCGAGGCGTTTGCCCCACCACAAGCCACACAGCCCAAACTTTGTCCCTCAGGAGGCGGCCGGGCTGCAGCTCCGGGGCGGGGCAGGCCCAGGCAGCGCCCCCGGGCTGCTCCCACAGATAAATCCTTAAAATTTGTCCGCTATGACGGCAGCGGTGGGGGAGCTGCCATTAATTTTTTTTTTAAAAAAGCACCACCACCACCTCGAAATAGTTAAACGCCCCGCGGTCGCACAGGAAGGCCCGCGGCCTGGCCACAGCGCGGCGCCCGCCCCGCCCGCTGCCGGCCCGGGTCGCGCTGCCTGGGGATGGCGGTGGCCGTACCTTGTGTACTCCCGCAGCCCCTTCACGAACCACACGGCGTTACGGTACCAAGACATGGCGGTGCTGCTGCCACCGCCGCCGCCACAACCACCACAGCCGGGCTGGCCCCGCCTCTGCCCTTACATAAGGCGCCCTGCCCGCCCGCCCTTAGGTAAGGGCCGAGGGGCGGCCCTGCCCTGCCCTGCCCTGCCTGTCGGCGCCGCAATTACTGGCCGGACGCATAACGGGGAGAGGGGTGTGAGGGAGAGTAGTGTGAGGGAGAGTAGTGTGTCTTTGCGGGGGGCAGTTGTGCCCTCCTCCCTTAGAGCGGTTTCTGGGTTGTTTTTTCTTTATCCTTTTCATTTTCCTCAGGGAAAGGGTGTTGCCGTTAGCCACCCAGCTGGATCTCTCCATGTGGTGGTTGCTGCGGGGAGCTCCCTGCTGGTCTGGGGGCTGCAACAGTGGGTGCCATATTGCCTTGTGGAGGCTGCTGTGGGAGAAGGAGGGAGAGTTTTATGGAGTACCTGCTCAGGATGAGCACTGTTCTCAACTGAGCCGGGGTTGGCAATGGGATGTGTGGTTTTGTGAATGAATTTTGGTGCTACAGATCTGGGTCTGCATCCTCTGCCCTGGAAGGCTGTCAAAGGGATGCTCTCACAGCAACATAACCATGGATGTTATGCCATGCCAAGTAGCATTTTGTGTAACAAGTAAACCCATGAAATTCCCAGCTCCTACTAATAGGGTAAAGTATACCAGTAGAAAAGGGTGGCCAAGTGGCGGTAGAGGGAATGAAATTTTAAAATGTCTTTTCGGTTCCTCTGGTACTTGTATTGGGCCTATGAAGCACAAGAGAATCACTTGGGAGTTGCGCACCTGGACAGCCCATGTTAGCCATAAGGAAGTTGTCCTTATAGGTATAATTATATTTTAAAGCACACTAAAGAACTACATGTTTACAAAGTTTGGTCTGCAAGCTAGATAAATTCATGTGTTTTATGTGGTATGCAGGGCCACATGCAGAGAAGCTACTCTGGGAACACAGTATCTTAAGAACTTAAGAACCCTATCAAGAGCTTAAGTTACCTGGTTTCAATAGCAGAGATAGGGGAGGAATGGGAATATTCTGTCTTTTTTGACCCTGTATGGTAGCCTGATAATTCTTTTTCTAAATCTCTTCACTCTGGCAAAGGCCTCATACTCAAGTCTTCCACTTTCTCAGCATGTTGTGTAAGTATTAGGCTTTCACACAAAAGATATTTCCCACCATGAAGTGAAAACTTTTGAACTCAGCACTCTCCGCTTGTACTAGGTATTGTGTGTGAAATAAGAGTTTACAGAAGGCAAAAAGACACACTTTCCCAGTGATATTTTCTTCCCTACAGAGGCCATGCCGCTAAATGTCATACCTTTGCACCAAATCTGAAAATGCTTGTCCTTATTAAAGCAGTTGAAAGAATCTATATAAAGCCAGCAGCCTGAGTCAGTTTTAACTGATTTTGTTCTTGGACATGGCTAGGAGGTTTTGACTGAAGTGTTCCTAAACAATTCATCCTGATTCTAATGCTCAAAATGGAGACTTCTGGCCCAGAAAGGAACAGCTTGGCAATAGTCTGAGTGGCAGAATGTTATTTCCTACAATGGAAAATGAATGGTAGCCTGAACTACGGATACATACTGTGATGTCTGTAAGTATATAATTGTGAGCTATATGGAAATAGTTTTGTGATCATCACCTACAACATGCAATTAGCAACCAAAACTGTACAGCCTAGACTGCTATAATGATGTTAGGTAATCACACTCGCTGGGAACAGAGCAGATGTTAGGCTTGTGCAAGTCCTGTGTACAGACTGAGATAATGTCACTTCTTCCTACTTTCAGTCCCTTGCCTTGCTAGCCCTTGAGCTTCTCCCTCTCCCTTACAGCCTGTATGAGTCTGCCTGGTTACTTTCCTTGAACCCTTGCTCAGGGAAACGGGAAAACTCCACAGCAGTGGAAAAACAGAGAATTATACGGTCATGCCTGCTGTTACGAATATCCAGGCAGAAAGCTGCAGCGCCGCCCCATGTTTTTATGCTAGTTAAAGAATGTCTCACCTTAGGCTTTGTAACCCCCAGTGCATCTCAGTGTGCTCTAAGGAGAAGAATAATGTTCCACTGTTGCTTATACCATGGAACTGGTTGCGTTCTTTACAGGAAATAGGGTTTCAGCTTGAAAAACATTAGCAAACTCCAAACAAAACAAAAACCCTGTGGAAGTTCCTGTAAGTAAATGTAATAAGGCAGGTTGTGCTTTATTCCCTTGTCATTTCTTTGTTTACCCTGTTTATTTCTTAAGCACTTTCTATGCCTTAGCATAAGCAAAAATTGGTTGATGGCTCTGATGTGTTTTCTTTGTAGTTTCAGTCTATGTTCTCATAAACTGGGGGGTACATCCCTGCAGTCTGCTGACCTCTGAAAGTAAATGGGGTGTATACAGATACACAGAATTCCTTGCAGGCTAAACCACTTGGACTGTAATCAGCAAGATGCTGGATGGTGCAGCCCCGAGGTACTAACCGATTTGAGTATGCATGGCAGAAGCTGTCCATGAGTTAAACACAAAAATATATTACAGCAGCCAGAGAATGGGAACAGCTCATAGTATTTTGGGATTTAAGCAGTGATGGGCAATTACAGCATGTTACTGTTACTAACAATAGAAAAGATACGATTGTTAGGAAGACATTTGAATGTAGGGTTGGGAACCAGTGTCACCCTGGTGCACACACAAAATTATCTGAGGATGTTATTTGAATACTGTAGCACCACTACTGTGGTGCTAGCCTTACCCTTCTCACAAATGCCATTTTTCAGGAGATTTTGTAAACGCTGAGAAGTGGTGCTGTTGCCAGAGTGCAACAATCCCTGAGCGCACTCAGCTGGGAGATTTCTGCTTATAAACACTTTCTTTTTGCAGAGTGAGGCCCTAAGCTTGCACCCAGAAAGGAATCATCACAGCACGGTGTTGACACATCCATGCATAAATATTTCAGCCATGAAATCTCTCTCTGTCTGTCTGAGCAGCTTCACATCAGGAGCGAGCTGTTGCACGCTGTCCTAACACCTAGATGTTTCTGCTACCTCATTTCACCCCCTGTGATATTTTGCTTTTGTATTGTTGTTCCAGTGGCAGGAGACTGTAGGGATTGTAGAGTGCTCTCTGCTAACCCAGCCATCACAGAGATAACACAGAGAGTGTGGGTTGTGTGGAGGAGAAGGGTAAAACACAGTTTTGCCAAGAGTTGGCTGGTGCTAATGAAGGACCTGCCTCGCAGTGCTCTCACGGGCAAAATTTCTGCCCACATCAAGAGTTTTGGCTGCATGTTGCCTTTTGTGCTGAATTCTGGGTTGATACACCTTGTTAGCTGAATTAGAATCCATTCTGTAGATTGGAGATTTGGAAAGTTACAGCTTTTGGTTTCTTTCATGATTGTTACTAGCTTAGCATTAAACTCTGACACGACACTGCTCTGAATGTGAGGGATTTTTTAGATAAGTTCATTTTTTAGATGAGTTCTTCTCATGGATCGGCAGCCATATCTCAGGTAGTTGTCACAGCCAGCAACTGATACATACACGTAGCCTGGCTCCCCCACTGGAAGGTGGGGAGATCAAGAGAGTCACAAGTCTATTGAGCTCCTAAAATTTCGCTCAGTTGAGCACAGAATGAAATGGATTCACCCTGTCAGTGTTTAGTCCTGATGTAACATACCCAAGTAAAGTGTTCCCCTCAGGTATACTTCAGGTATATCTACACTACCAAATAACTCATAGCAGATTCTCAGGTCCTGATCCTCTTACTGCCCAAACTAGCTAACCCTTTGTTGATGCCCAGGCTCTCTTTAGGTACTAAACAGCTACTTCTGTCCAAAACAAGCTCAAATGTCGTCAGGGGGATAGTTTGCTCAAGGGAAAATTTGTTCCCAAGCACTATGGATGAAACTGCACCAGGGTTAACACTGCACAGCTTGGCTTGGCACTGGTGATCCTGCTTTTGAGCAGATGCATTTACCAGTGTAGAAATAGCCTCCGGGTCTTGTTATGTAGGACCTCCATGAATGCAGATAATCCTCAAAGCAAATAAAAATTCTGCAGTGTTGTGAGTGTGAGCCTCTAGATGTTAGGATTTTTCATACAGTAATGAATCGAGAATCTGAGTATTTTATTAAAACACAGGAGCTGGTGAGAAGTGCCTCTCTGGCCCCCAGCTGGACTAATACGAAAAACACACTTCAGACTTGATCCATCTTTGTACCTGTCAAAGAGCAACTTTCTAAGCAAAGTTTTAATTGCCTCCCAACACAAAAGAAAAGTTGAAAATACTGATTGCTGTTAAGGGCTGTATGTTTCAGCAGCATGTTTCATATTTTCTTCCCAGGGGACGGATCTAAAAGGTAGATAGAGTTTTCAAGAGCTGAAAAGCAATTATATATTATACGAGATATTTAAGAGCAGCTTCAAGGCCATCTTGCCAATCTCTTTTATTACCTTTTTTTTTTTTTTTTGAGAGGCTAAAATCTCTGTCTTAAGGACCACTGGCTCCTTTGCTTGCTTCCTACCGGACATCTGGCAGGCTGTTTTGCATTCTCTTCTTTCCTTGCAGTTACCAATTTTCTAATTAAGTCTGTATGCCCTGCCCCCATTAAATCAATCAGAACGTTGCCACTGATTGCAATGGGAACAGGAGCAGGCATTAAGGGCCAGATTTGCAGAAAAGCTCGGCATCTGTAGTTGGGGCCAGGTTTCCAAAGGAAGTGGCAACCATGTGCAAGCCACTGTCACTGTGGCTTGCTCCCAGCTCCCAACCCTGCGTTTGCCATGCTGGCCTCAGATCCGGGTGCAGAACACTTGAAAACTCCAGCTTTAGAAACTAGCGCTGCCCTAGTGAGTGTAATAGCAATTAAGAGCTGTCAGCAGCCTGGGGAGAGGCAGTTGGTGCTCTTCCTTTTGCCTGGCTGAAGCAGGGGGTTTGGCGAGCGGTCGAAGAGGAACATCCAGGCCCTGAGGTCTCGGGCACATGTCTGAAGAGTTTGTGCTATTAGCAGGGGGAGAGAAGCAAAAGCTGCCCATCCCAAACGCAGGGAGGGGTCGAAGTTCTGGCATGTGTGGTGTTTTTATGAACAGCAGGGTATTTTCTTTGTTGTGTGCTCTTTTACCCAAGTCATCGCCAAGTTTGCCAGCTGCTGTCATCAGCAGTGTTGTTTCCAATGAACAGTCAAGCTTTCCCCAGACCAAATAGCCTTTTGTTCTCGAGAAACAAATGTGGCAGTATGTCATCAGCTCAGTTCAATCAGTTCTTTTTACTCAGGGGCCCGTAAAAGGAATCTCTTACTTTGCCTTATCAGAAGTGCAGGTTTGTGCCATCAGCTCCTGAGGGCCCTGGTCTCCGAGAGCATGCAGGGCCTCCCAGGGATAGGCATGTCCTGGTATGGAAAGGGACTGCCAAGTGTCCTCCCAAAGTGAAAAGAATTGATGGGAGCAGCAGATCAACCTGCTACTAACCTAATTAATCTCCTATGCATCAAATAGTTTATGCATGCTTCAGTTATAACTGTTTTAAACATAATATGAGCTTTATAGTTCATTTTCATCTCAGAAAGTAAATCTTTAGATCAATAAAAAATCAAGTTTATGATTCCCATGACTCAAAAATTATCTTTATGCCCTTATAGTAGGCAACACAGTTGAATGCACACATTTGTTGCTACACTGTGACAGTAATGTAGTTATCTGTATTAATATTTTCTTCAGCTATGTGTTTTTCTTCTTTCTGCTCTTCTACTGGTTCTTACTGTTTTTACTACCAATTGTTGGGCAGGGATGCTTATGGGATTATTGACTATTCTTTTATTTTTCTTGTGAAAATCTTTCAGCTTATTAGCATTTATTATTTTAGCATGGTTGTTACCAAATTGCAGGTACTATCTAATAACATGTATCCACTAAGAGATATCTACAAGCAGGGCAACAGACACATCTCAGCCTGTGTGGTTGCTGTATCTTATGCTTAAAAGCAAATGAAATGGACTGAAGTTTTGTGTCTGCAAGCAGTCCACATGCTGTGGTAACAGAACCCACAGAAATATGTAAAACTTATCCATGTAAAGCTATGAAGCCAAACCCTCCCCTGCAAATAACCACCTGACCTGCTTATTAAAAGTCTTATTTCACCTGTTGTTGGACAGATTTTTTTAAAAGTCCATTAAAAATAATGAAGCAACTTTTCTTCTGAGATATTCTGAAAATAAATACAATTTATGAACTAGTAATATGAAATCCATGCAGAAGTAGAATAGCAGTACAAAAAGAAAATAATAAGCAATGATTATAAAAAGGTGTTGTCTATAGCAACTTGTGAATAAGTGTGCATAGTGGATTTTTTTTCTCCACAGTTTGCAGCCTGTGCACTCATTTTACATTGATACTGAAAGGCTAAATATTTTCTTCCAAAGGACTGAGAATAATGAAATCTATAAGATATGCAGGTATCTAACTCATGTGCATGTCACAAGGACTTTGTTAAAAAAAAGCTTTTGTGTACGTTGGCTTACAGGCCCACAGTTGGCATCTCAGAGCACCTCTCACATTTCAGCTGCTGTACTGCAGCACAGAGAAAGGTATCACAGATTCCCCCTTCGCTTGAGTATTAGTGATCAGACAAGCATCAGTGTGGCTTAGATTCAAATCTGTGGGCGAAATCAGTCTCTGATATAGCTATTCATCTCAGTGAAATTGCAGCGGGGTTGATTATAATTAGCATGACTGGTAAATGTAAAGTACCTTTAATTTTTAAACTCTAATCACATAGGTTCATGCACTTACACTGGTCAACATCTTCCTCACTGCATTTTTATTCAAGTGAGACATTTGGTATAAAAACATTGTTACAAACATGTATATGTGATTTCTCAGAGCTTCATACAATTTTCTCAGAAACCTGTTCTTGCAATATAACATTGTCCTTGTTAGTAGCTTTCTTGTATCTTGTTCTCTTGTATTATGCAAGATTAGATGGCAGTTGTCAGCCTTTTTTATTTTCCCTCAAATATTATACTTTCTAAAATGTTTTCTTTTTCCTCTTCTAGCTAGCATCTGTGGCACTTCTGTGTACTCAAGTAATGAACAAGAACCTCAAGAAACATATGCCAAGAAGCAACAATTTCAAATTGCAGTCCTGAAGTAACAATCCTTTCTGTATTATATGGAGAACATACATGGGTCTTCATCGTGATGGAAAGTCCCTAAAAACTAGAATCTGGGGAAGATGAATAATCAGAGGTAAGATTCAAGATAACTTAGAGAAACTCATCTGGTTTAGAATGTTGTACAATGTATAGGAGTTATCACCAGTTTAATCTTCATAGCCCTTTGCCTGTGAAGTCAAAGCATTTAGGCTCATTTACACCAACTGTTCACATTTCAGTGTCTGAGCCATGCAAAACAGCTCTTGACATAACCTAGAATAGCTTCTGCATCTTTATTTTTTTCTGCACAGTCACCTTGTAGTTTTAAAGTGTGATTTCTTGGGTCCTCATAATGGTCAGAGCGAGTGCTGTGTGAGAGAAATCTACTTTCTCCAGCAGCACAACGTTCCTGTTTCTGCTCCTGAGGAGATGAGGTCTGTGGTATGTCTGATGCTCACCTTTCTTCTCTGGGTCAGGAGGTAGGAGCTGTCTGTGTTCAACATTTGGAATGAAGGAACAAAGCATTTGCCTGTCTGGCTGCAGCTTTTAAAATAGCTGTGGGAAGCTGCTCCCTAGAGCTTTGGAATACTGTGCCCTTTGCTAAAGAAGGTGGAGTAGTGGTAAGAGAAATATACTGTGGGCAATGAAGTGAGATTTATTTCATGGCTGCTACCATTGCATTTATGATTTGTATGTGTCTAGAGTCTGTGTCTTTATATTATTAGATTTGTGTAGTACCCACGACTAGCAGTGAGCAGGCCGTCTAATCCATTGAAATCGTGTCCCTTTTTCCCTTTAAAAGCTAGAAATAGACCTTTGTTTCTCAAGATGGGGAGGTGATTTAACTGGAACAGTTACAGCTGGTTTCCTGCATTGTAATCAACAAATTTCTGAGTTCATAATAATTAGCTTAAAGGTGTATTTTTTTCCATTTCCAGAAGACATTTATACTACTGTGGAAAAAAAAAAAAGAAAGAACATTTTCAATTCTCCAGAGACTGAGCATATGTCTAGGACACCATAAGTTTGTGGCAATTTAAAATGTTGCTGCTTGCAAGCTAAGGTGCTGTGGACCATGCACATGTTCCCAGCTTACCCCAAAGTGAGATAAAGTACCTTCAATTAAACCTCTTTCATTTGGGCTTAAACTGAATGCTTTATTTGCCACTGCAGCAACCCAAGAGAAACTGTGCTGCTGATGGCGGGTCAGGAGAAGAGTGGTAAACAAGTCACTTAACAAGTAATTCCATTGTATTTAATCATATACCCAAAACCAGGTGTCCCTGCTCCACACCTGCGTGATTCCAGCCTGCTGAAGGAGGCAGCAGCAGTGAAAGTGCAGAAGGTCTGCTCAGATCTCTCTGGATACACAGTTGATGCCTCCAACAATTTTGGAGGTGTTGATGTTCACACTTCCATGTGCCATAGCTTATGGATGTACACAAGTAAAGGTAAATACTATCAATTCAGAATTTTCCTCTCCCAGTCCTAACAAAGCTTGTTGTTTACTCTGTATGACTTCAAAGTATTTCACAAATGCCTTTTGCTTCGTTAATACCTCCTCTATCATTTTGTGTTTGTGCCAGCCTGGTACCGAAAGACTAGCACTGATTTGGCAGCACTTTCCCAAGATGTCAATGAATGCACCAGGTTCTCATCCCTAAAGAATTAAGCCTCCATGGTGGACTGCAGAGAATCAGTCAGCCTTAGCCTCCCGGGAATGGGACATAGGCCTCAGGCTTACCATTGTGTGACTGAAGTTTGATAAATCCTTGCACACCTGCTGAGCTGCTGTAACTGTGCTCACACAGACACACAGAAAACACAAGCAATGTGACTTCATTTACAGGTCTTCTCCTCCAGGCTGAGCTAAAGTCACCCCATATTTGCTCAGATAGGAGCGCACGCTTCATTACTTGCTGCAAGGTCACTGGACCCGCAGCAACATGGGACTCAATTCAGACTTAAAATTCAGAGTATGAGCCCTTAATTCTATATCATCAAGAATAATTCTAGCAGCATTTTGGAAGAACAGGGAAGTTTGTACTGGAATTCTATGGGTGAAATGTGTGTAGCTACTTTCTTGTTAAATCTCTTTTGCATTATCAACTGAGTAAAATTTTCTTTTTTTTTAATGCCTGTTCCAAGCTTTTGGGTAAAATTTGTGTGTGTAATGATAAACAGCTGCTTTGGTGCATTTGAGTGATGGATGATGTTATGCCTGCTGATAGGCAATTTCTTAAACACTTCGGCATCTTAACGAATGAAAGATGCTCTCCACTGAAGGTAAAATCATTTAGACCAGTTCAGAACTGAACACTGAAATCCAGGAGCCCAGGTGCTGAGCCAGTGAAGTGTTTGGGGTGGAAAGGAAGAATTCTAGCGTTCCACCATTGGCAGCAGTGGTGTTTCAGAAACAGTAGTACCCTTTAGAGAGGCAGTGGAGAGCGTGGGGTGGAGCAGCTCCACAGCCCATGATTTCTCCCAGACACAATCCGAGGCCCACAAATAAAAGGAAGTATTTCCATTGGTCATAGCTCCCTACATGCAACCGTGCATGGCCTAAGTCAGCCAGCAGTGTTAGTAATTCTCATTCCCTGGATTTTTGAGCAGGAACAGCCTGACTCTGACTTCTACTGAGTGGCTGCTGCAGAGCAGGGGAACTCTACACTGATGCTGCTGTCATGTCAGATTATTTCACCCTTTATCCTCCCTTCTTTCTAGAATTAGTGTTCTGGAAATGAACAATTCTTAAAGCCAGGGCCTGAATTAAAGTCCTTCTGGACCAAATGCACCCTTAGTTTTCTATACAATAGCCCCGGATATAAATGTTCGTGGTTGAAGACAGATGTTTCCCACAGATGTTACGCTGCGTTCAGCCTCAGTCCTAGGAAGGATGGTTGAGCAGAGCTCGTTCAGTTGTGGTATATTGTTGAGGTTGTGTTTCAGATCTCGCCCTTTCACAGGCATAGGGTAAGTCTTCTAGGTTTCTCTAAAATGTAGATTTCAGCTGTGTGGGTTTTAACAGAAAAAATACCCCAAACAAACATCTTCTTCCTGTACCTGAGGCCACCCTCATGGTTTAAGAGAGGGGAGCCCTTCCATTTTGACCATATTAACGGAAGTCCGTAAAAGCAAAAGCAGAAAGAGCACTTTTACACTGCATTCATCAACACTTTTAAAAAAACAATCTACGAGGGCCAGTTACGCGCTTGTTCCATTACATGTCACAAAACAATTGTCTCTGTGCATGCTGGTGCTTTTAAAGCTGACACTGCTGTTGGCTTAAAAGCTGTTTGCATTACATCTGCCCATTAAGTATAGATTTCAATATGTACAGCACCAAGGTGAACAAATCAAACATACACTCACACCACAACCAGAGAGCTGCTGTAGTGAATGCATCTGCCTGAAATTCTCACATCCCTGCCTTGTTATCATTTTATATTTAAAATACCAGCATAACACCATCAGCTTTTCTATGAACTCGCTCACAATCATTGATTAACCGTCTCTGTGTTGGTGTGGTACTGACAAATTACTGCCATACAAAAAGTGGAGGAGTCTCACCAGGTTGGGGGATGCTGAGCCCTGGTTAGAGCACTGCTCTGATACTCAGATACTCTGTTAGCTCAGTTCCTTGTTCTGCCAAAGGCTTGCAAAGTGGCCGTGGCTCGGTTGGCTGTGTTGGATATGTGTGAATATATACAGACTGTTTTAGCACCAAAGTTGGATATAGATGCTTTCTAATCCAAGTTCAGAAGAGACCTGGGGGCTGTATTCAGGCTGCCTTTTATACATGCTCATATTGCTATCACAGCTACTTACTGACTGGTCCAACAGTGGCCTGAATAGCTCCCTAATGAGCATCTAAGTTACTGTCAAAGTCCACATGCCATACAAAGTGGTCCCAGTACAGCCCTTTATCTCTTTGTCTCAGCTCCCTCCTCTGTCATACAGGGACAGTAACAAACCTCAGCAAGGCTATGGAGATGTTCAGGTCCCAGTGAAGAGGACAACACAGATACTTCGTTAAGCGAAGATGTACTGTGCTGAAACAACATTAGGGGACCTGGTTTTAGAAGAGTTTGCCACCTGTAAGAGCTTACTCCAGACAGAATATGCAAGAGTTAAAAAAGGGATGTAAAAGTTAGCAGGAGTGCACCCTGGCATCTGTAGCAGCAATTTTACATTGACTATGCTATATTCCAGCTTAGCTATTTCCAGATGGTACTGTATTTTACAATTTCCTCTTGCAGTTGACTGCTATCATACATATATATAGTACAACAAAGATGTACACAAGAGTGAATTATTGCCTGTCCTTTGTTGTACACTCTTTCCCAAACATCTGGGGCTTTATTTATGTGGCATTTAGTCTTCCTCAGAGGAGTATCTTTGCCTGGAAAAACAATATATGCAGCAGCTACAAAAGATGAGGAGAAAGAGAACAGTATGGCTGATAATGAGAACACCAACAGCAAAAATGTACAGGGTTTTGTCACAGTAATCCTGAGGCTGATGGAAAGGTGGGATGAAATTTGGCAGGTACACAGAAAAAACCCAGTAGTTCCCAAGAATGAACCAGAGAAAGAGGAAAAGGCTGAGGGTTAGATGGATGTAGTACTTGTGAGCGTTCTGCCTCCAGGGATATTCGTCATCATCATCATCATCAATCACAACAGACTTGGAAAGCAGCTGCCTCATCCTGGTTGAGTCGTACAGCAGGAGAGTCACCTGGAGGCATTGGGGGAGAAAAGGGAGTAAGTAAACTGGTTGCAGAAAGTCTGAACACCTTCTGGCCACTGCCAGCCTTTGGGCCAAATTAAAGTTGGGTGTGTCAAAATCATGTAAAAGAAAGCTGAGGAGCCACAAATGAGGTAGATCCTGCTGGAAAATAATGCTTTTTTTTTTTTTTCCCCTACAGTTTATTCACCAGGGAGATTTAGGCCAGACATTGGAAAAAACTTGCCAATGGTAAGGATGGAAAGGCATGAGAACAGATTGTGTAGGGAGATGGCAGCAGCTCCCACGCTGGAGACTTTTAAGAACAGATTAGAGTAACTGCTAAATGACTTAAGTAAAGTAGTTCCTGCCTTATAGTGGGTGGATCTGTCTCTCCTAACTCTATTTTCCATGGCTATATAGGTGAATCAGCTTAAATAAAATTTGAAGGATCTAGACTTTGACCTAAACTCCAAATAAACTGCTTCAGATACTTGGAATGATTCTGTCAAGTTTTCTTCAATTAAGCATCATTTTCTCAGATTGCTCTATTCCTGCCTTCAGTCAGCACTAGCAGAGAAATAGATGGAATATCATAATATCATGAGGTTAGGAAGGTCTGGTCTGCAGGGAAATGCAGTAGGACTCATCAGCAATGCTTAGAAGAATTCTAGTTTAGTCTTGGCAATGCAAAATATGTAGGTAGGTTGACTGCAGCATAGAGAAGCTTTTAAATTTCTGTCCCCTAAGTGATTTTCTTCATTTTGGTATATTTGTAGGAGAGGTATATGCAGGGCCCAACAAGGATTTGGGCCAAACATTGTGAAACCTGGGTTATCTTGCTGCATCTGAAACAATTGCCCCAGTCCACAAGGCAGATCTGGGCCAGAATGACTTGCCATTAAATGATGTCCATCACAGGACAGTGTTCATTCAGACTTCATCCTATACCCATTTTCTGACCTTCTAACTCTCAGAGGTCAAGCAAACGTAGTGCTCAGTGAAGTCAGTGCAGTCCGATGAACATAAGAGAGGGTAGAGTTGATTACAGGTGGAATTTGGCTACAGATTAAGCGCTGTGAGGTGACATGTGAGTTAGGCCAATCAAATTCTGAGCAAATGTATTGCCAGACTGTAAAGCAGGCGATCCTGCCATCAACTGAAGCCAAATTATTTGACATCAGCAGGAGTATCAACTGACCCGCTTACCATCGTATTTAGGGTGAGAAAAACTGACTTTAAACCAGAAATAGCTAAGGAACGGCCAACATTTTTATGAAGGCCTCAATTCATCAGCCTGAGAATTCCCTTTCAATTCTGCTCTATTATTTTCTAAACTATTATTAAATGAACCTTTGATTATACAGATAATTCCACTGGTGTGACCGAATGACTACGCGTTTGCCAGTAGAGCTCACAGCATAGCAAATTCCTTATAACAAGATTAAGCATTTTCTGTTTTTTTCTCCATTTACTTATTTACTGACCAAGGGTCCTCGAGGGGGTGATGCATATCCCAGGGATGTACTGCTGTTTGGTTACCACTGTGACAGAGTGCAGGGGATGCAGAGGAATATTCTTTCCCTTTTCTTTCAATTCTGGCAGAGAAAAGGGGCTAGAAATGTTATTCAAGGGGAACGTAGGTAGCTCCTGTCTGCAGCGCCTGCTGGCTGCAATATGCCGTGCTGTCAAGTCGGAGACTAGCAGGTTCCCTTTCAAGGAAGAAGCTTGTCCCTTGAAACATCAGGCCACAAACCATCAGGTCTACCCCCTCTGCTCAGCTGGTGCCAGGCTCCTGGGAAGGTAGGAGTGCTGGGTTGCTCTACCACCATTAGCTATGCAGGACAGCCCATGCTACCAGTACAGATGTTCCCTCCAGAAGCAGCACTTGCTGTTCTTAGCTCTTCAGGCTGTTCCAAAGCTTTTTCTTCAGCTCTGCCCCTGTTCCTTCCTTTGGCAGGAACGTCATCGGGACAGCAAAAACCAATTTTGCTGAATCTTGCTGAGAAGCCTTAAAGTAGCTCTGCAGCTTGTTGTGAGAAGCCTCTTCATGCCCACTAGCAGCCAGTTAACACCATCTGCAAAGGGACTGTCAGAACGGGGCGATCCTTTACCCTACAGTCATAGAATCATAGAATGGTTAGAGTTGGAAGGGACCTTAAAGATCATTGAGTT
>JAOXJM010000001.1:181497836-181510202 GCA_026413425.1 Tringa solitaria
CCACCTGGATGCAGTCCTGAGTAATGTGCTCTGGGCAATCCTGCTTTAGCAGGGGGGTTGGACTAGATGATCTCTAGAGGTCCCTTCCAACTCTGTCAATTCTGTGATGATTCTGTGATTCCATGATGCTAGAGCCTTGGGGTCACAGCAAGGCTGGGGGAGAAGTATTAATGCTGTCTTCCGGAAAACTATAAAAGTTTCTATCTTGACTTTGATCAGGGTTAGGGCAGGAGAAAGTGTTTTTAACTGTTATGAGAAAACCCAGTGAAATGGGTAAGGTTCACTACATAAACCTTTGCAAAATTTATGTAGTGGGCAAAAATGAATTAAAGAAACGGGGAGGAGAGAGAATGAAAATAGTTTTAAGATAAAGGAGGATTCTGAAGAGAAATACAGAATAAAAACTGCAAACCACAGGGAGCCCAGAACAAGATGCCTTTGATAAAAAAGTAGCTGGATGAGAAAGTAGCTCTTTGTGAAGAAGAATTTTTACGAGGTGGGGTGAGGGATGAGCAAGCAGCTCGGCATCCAAGGCCTGGGCCTCAGACAGCACCAGACACTTAAGTAGCATCCAGCCTCGACGGGAGTATGGAAATCTCACAGATACACACACACACACACTCTCCAAGCCTCAGCCTCTGGCCAGGGTCACCACAGGTCTACCACCACCACCACCCTGTGCAGAGGAGGCCGGGATGGGGAAAGTTGCATTTCTGCACATAGCTCAAATTAGCCTCCTTAAATTTCCTAGTGATTAAAGAGCAATATTTTAAGCTTAGCCTCATCCTGTTCTAAGCTCACATGAAACCCACCCCGCTGAGATTTCTCACCATACAGTGCTGAGCCCAACCTGACCAGAGGGCTCTAGACCTGTGTTGAAGATAAAAACAGACTTGTGTGGCTATTCTCCCCTCTATAGCTTGTCCAAGCCCTACCAGACATGGCTGAAAAGAGCTGGCTGTCTCCTGAGACCTTTCTTTCTCCTGCAAGCTCAGAAACCCATGAGCTGCAGCAGCACAGGACCCTCTGCTGCCATGGGGAATGGGACGGGGTCTGCTCCTTGCACGTTGGCATTGCGGTTTCTGTTGCCCGGCGGTGATGGCAGTGACAGGGGCAGGTCTGGCTTTACCTGTTGGCGAGCAGCCAAGCAAGCAGCAGGGACTGAGGCTTTTGTGGACACCCCACCGGGTCAGGAACCCAATCTGAGACACTTGCATGTAGCAGCCAGTCACCAACATATGTATCCAGGTTTCTAATACGAATCATTGCATCAGGTGTCTCATGAATTTTAGCTCTCCTTCTCCAGCCCTCATCTTCAGACTGTGCCACAAGCCTCCTTTGATGGGTGTTACTGCTGTAATAAACCTTGCAAATCCCAGTGGACACCTCCATCAATACCGAACAATGGACTGCAATGGAGATTACACGAGTGCCTCACTTCTGGAGAGTGCGTAGTCCTCATCCCAGCCCCCAAACCTCCTTCGGAAGATCAAATACTGTGCCTTTGAGCTGCAACTACTGTCAAATATTTTAAGGAAGGAAACGGGCACTGTTGCACACTCAGGGAAAACAGGAAAGAAGAAGGGAGAGTGGTAGTTTTCACAACCAAAAGGCAGATTCATTTTAAACTTTAAAACTTTTGGTGCATATTTGTTCCTAGAAAGTGCAAAAACAGGCATTCATTTTGAGTATGCCATTGGCTGCTGACAAATATATTCTAAATTATCCAGTGATCAGTGATATTAGTCTTTATAGAAAGGTTTATGACAAGAATTACTTTTATAGGAGTAATTCTTACAGAAACCATGTTAACAAATCTAATGCCATATTAAAAATTGGTTGAATACCAAATTATCTTGAGCAGAACTGCATGTGGCAGGGAACGCTGTATTTCCATGAGCAGAGGGTAAAACATATGTTTTGTCTAAATTTACTGTTATTTCACGCTGAAGGAGAGAAGACAAACTGAAGGAGGACTCAGTATCTGGGAACATGTCACCATCTAGTGATGGAGCCCAGAAATGACTGTGAAGCGGAGCTCTATATGTGCCATTTTAATGGGTGAGATAAAGCAAATTCTTGAAAACTGCACACAGTATGTGTTCACCCAAGAACATAACACACACAACCACCAGGCAATGGGTTCAGTCCTTCCTCAGACATTGACTTTGACTCCTACAGGACTGAGAAATCCCTCAGAGAATTCATTATGTTTGCTGGCTAAATAATTGTTGCCCCTTTCCCCCAGCCCTTCGGTGATTCTGCAGAAGCTGCTGTGAGTGTTGGAGATGAATATTTTCCTGTGTGCCAATGCACGAGGGGACTAAAGTGCATTCCCCAGGCAGCTGGGGAATGGGTTTGTTCCCCAGCTGAAACAGGGAGACAATCACTGAAATTCACAGGAAACTGCAGGTGATGCAGTGTGAAGGCTGGTGGCACGCAAAGGCAGGGCAGATGTCCTGCCGCACAGTGCCTGCTCCTGATTTGCTGGTGAGTTGGAAAAGTCACATGCAAAAATGGAAAACTCAGCCACAACTAGGAAAAAAATTTAAAGACCAAGGCCAACTTCTGGACCTCCTCCCATTAGTTCTTCCCTGGGGTCATTTCCCTGAGGTGAAGGGACCTGCTCTTGTGTTACAAGGACCAGCAAGGTGGACGGTGAAGGTTCTGAGCCCCTTGCAGGAGGCTGGGACCTCTCCACCCACCTGCTTTTCTGTGTGGCAGGTGGCAACCGAGTCACAGCATCCCTGTGCCTCCCCCAGCCTGTCCAGCACTTCCCTGTTCAGTGGCCTCTCTGCCGGTGGCTGGTGGCCAGGTTTGCCCCAGAGTGCTGGCTGCTGCCTGCCTGGCACTCACGCTGTGTCCCACATTGCTCCCTTCTGTTGTAACCGAGTTCCTTGTCCCTGACAAGCAGCGGTGGGTAAGTCTCTGTAGCACGGACCCTCTATTCCTTTGTTATTTCAGCCAGTTTTAGCTTTTAACTATTCTTCTGGTCATTATTCTCACCCTAAATGTTTCGGTAACAAGTGAAAAAAAGAGAAGCACTAACTGACTGCTGCATCCCCGACCCATGGCGAAGCCAAAAGGCAGCTTCACCCTGGCCCCACCATACCTCAGCCCAAACAAAAGCCACCTCCATGCTTGTCCTACCGGTGTTCAGTCATCTCAAACTGAGCTCTGCCCTCTCCTGGCTTCAGGTGCCCCGCTCTGCGCAGGTGAACACAGCAGGGAGAGTCACTGGGGCTTCCTAAGACCCTAGTTCCCACTCAATGGCTCCCGACTGCCAGGGGTTCCCGCTGGGACACAGTAGGTGCACGTGGGCCAGCAAGTCCCTCGGCGCAGCCTAAAGACTGCTAGAGGCAATGAGTTCTTTTTATTTTTCTAAAATATGCAGAACAAAGTCCTCTTCCAGGGCTGATTTCTTCCTAACAGACCACACACTGGCTTTTTTCCCGGCACGTCGTCCACTTCCCAGCAAATCCCTCTTACCTGGGAGTGCTGCGGGTGCCAAATCCGTTTACCTGCGTGCGTGGGAAACCGGGCAGAGGAACTGCAAAATCCAGCCTCCGGTGAAATCCAGCTGGGATGGTCCTCTCCGGTGAGGATGAGGATGTGCTTGGCTTGTCCCAGAGATGTGCTTGGCTCCCCGGGACCCTGCCCGGGTGGGAGGGGGGGGGCTCAGTTGCTTTTATTCCTTCTGGCCACCCGCGGGCACACCTCTCGGTGGCAGCAGGGTGGGAGCTGTGGGATGCGGGAGCGCTTGCCGGCGGAGCCCATCCTCAGTAGTTTCCCCACTCCCACGGCTGGCTGGAGCCACAGCCCACCCTGCGCCGTTTCAGGGTGTCAGCAGGGGGAAGCAAAGGACCCCACACATCTGTGACTGTACCGCAAAGGGGTAAAAAAAAAAAAAAAAAAAAAAAGATTTCCCTCGAAAAGTCTTTTATTAGAAAAAAAATTATTCATTTATTCAGAAATCAGTAGTGAATGGTAAGTACTTGTTTCATTCTTTGTGCAATTCCCCGCCCCCCCCTTCCTATTGATGCAGTTGACAGAATTCTTTGCAAACTGCCACATATATATAACCTTAACCCTCGGCTCGTTTGTATGTCTTGTGTCACCCTATCGTGTCACCTTAGGCAAAGGTCTATGTTAGGCGGTTACTTGCTCGGTCACCTTCCCATCATCAGGTGCCAGTTTGGTATCTCAGGTCTAATTATCAGTGTGGCATCATTTTCTGGAAAGCCCACGTTTCTCTACAAAAGAAAGGGGGTTTGAGGGAGAGCACCTCTGCGGGAGGAGCGCTGGCATTAATAGAGATGGACGTGTATTTCAAATCCTTTCTGAAAGGCCCCACAAAGAAAGAAAAGGTTACCTGCTGCGTTAGTCGCTGGCAGGGAGCTGACGAAGTGCCTGCTCCAGCTCAGGAGGAAGAGTTCTGCCTTCAGCTGTCAGGTTTGCACAGTTCGTCGCCGGTATCTTTCCCAGTGCTAAAGGGCTGGCATTAAGAACAGGGCATCCACACTGGGGTCAGCCAAGGGAAGGAAAAGGGATGGTGTTTGATGGCCACTTCGCATGCTGCTGGGTCAGCAAAATATAGGTGCACGTGCACAAACACAAGCACGTGCTGGTTTTTATACCCTCCATGCTTTTCCCTGGAAAAAGCACTGACCACGTGGTTATGTCACCGCCTGTTTTCCACATCCTAGCAGAGTGACAGAGGTGAAATCCTAAGCTCTTCCCCGCTGTTTCATCCCCTGGATGCTCCTATTCTGAGCGCAGGTAACACCGGGCCGCCGTGAAGTTTGTACCACACCTGCTAAGTCTAAACTAAGGTTTTAATATATAAAATTTAATGCAATCGAAGCCTTTGCTCTTCTGGTTTGGCTCTTTAGGTCCCATCTTTCACACGTAACAAGAGTCCTCAGAGGGGGCTGTGTGGCACAAGGAAACCTGCTGCAGGGCATGGCACTGTGGGAAGACCACCAGATGTTATCAGGTCTTTTCTATAAAATGGTGAGAAATATCAGCGCTGAAAGATCAAAAAAGAGGCCCAGCCTCCCGCACTGACATCTTGGCACCTCCACGAGCCGTCAGCTCCATGCGAAGAGCTGGCAGCAATTCCTAGGGAAGGACTTAGACACAGAACATGGGGTGGCAGCAAATGCAGGATGGGGTAAAACCCCAGCTAGAGCTGATTCTGCAGCTGTAAAGCAAAACAATTTCAGAGAGAAAAAGAATTCTGCTAGTGTGTTTTCAGGTCCAGGGCTGGAAGCCTGGGAGGTTTTGGTTGAGGAAGTTCAGCAGCGAAGCGAAGGGTGAGACTGAAGCTTTTATTCATTGCGCTTAAGCAAGGGTTTATTTGAACACTTAAACAGAGAACCCGGCTCCTCTGTATAGTCATTGAAGACACTTCTGGAGGGCTCTGATGCTCTCCTGGATGGTTCGGCTTAATGTGGTCCTAGTTCTTCTTTTCTACAATCTAATACGGTGCCTTCTTCCAGTGGAGAAAGCTTCTTTTCCTGCAGTTGTTCCCAGGCCAGTGCCTGGCATGGGACATCAACATGGATTGCAGTGATTTCCAATATCACTTGCCTTCCTTGGGGGGCTTTTTCTCGCCCTCTGCAAAGCCCTGAGGCAAGTTTTGGGTTGCATGAGATTGCTGAGGTCATGCCACAGTGGTCACATATTCCAACCTGAGGCTTTCTGGCTTGTGTGCTGATCTCCTTTTGCTGCTGGAGTCACTGGGCTGAGCTGAGCAAAGGGACTCTGTGGCACTGACACCAAAAGCACAAGCCAGAGCACAGTTCCCTAAAACACGAGTCCGCTTTCAGACCAGGAAGAACTTTTATATCTACCTATAACACATGCTTGGGATTCCTTCACCAGGTGCTTTTTTGGAAGAAGTTGCACCTCAACATGGGTTTTCCTGGCTACTTAAGGATTAGTATGGAGAGGGAAAGGGCCCTGTAAAGGTGCTGTCTTGTCTTTTCAGTTTGTGCTTATTTTCAGTTTATTTTCACCCTCCATACAGGGCGAGTACTTTTGCTACAGGACTTTCTCCTAACTTGATAATTCAGAAGTCAAAATCAACATAAAAATAGTCCCCCATCTCCAATGTTATTTTATTCTTTTTAAATTGGAAGAGCCTGACTGTGTTCTTTAATGCAGCGTGTAATCAGGAGTGTTACATTTTCTTGTATAAATTCTTCTTGTATATTGAAATATAAACAGCCCATGGGAAACAAATTCAGTGTACATTTCATTTCTTCCATTGTTCAAGGCAAAAAAAGCGTATTTATCTACTGAGAAATGCTCTGCTTACGCAGAGGAAACCAATCATCAATACCAACTTACCAGAATTTTAATGACTCCCTGTAGGTATCCCAGAAATTATACCATTCAGTCATCACAGAAGATCACGGCAAACAATAAGGGGGACCAAGAGTCCCTGTGGCAAGCGCAGCTGGTGTTGACAGCGATACTTTGGGGTACCATTAAACTGCTCGATTCTGGTGATTCTAAGGAAATTTTTAGGCAGCCTTAGGGAGATCCTGGGACTAGAAGCCCTGTTAGGGCAGCGAGATACCACGTGCCCAGTCCAAAGTCCCTGGGGCTGTGAGAGCCAGGAGGTGAGCATCTCCATCTCCTGGGATGGTCTGGAAGCTGCAGAGCTCATCGTGGGGTGAACGCTGTGAAATGCTTTATCCTGCTGACACACACAAGATCAGACCAAGCACTTTCTTCTCATCCGCATCACCGAGGAGATGTTTTTGTGTGGCTGTCGCAATCAATTACAGAGCTGCGTGAAGCCTGTCGCTGTGGATGTTTCAGTTCCTCAGCTTCTTCCTACAAGACTGTCCCGGGGAAGGGAGGTTTATGTGCTGGTCTCTGTGGCACTTTACTTGGCTAATGCCCAAGAGGCAAGGCAGAAAAATGAGAAAATATCAGATTGTCTGCTTCACGCTTCTCCTTACTTAGGACAATTTATCGTAACATAATCTAGGCCTAAGAAACAGAGAGACAATGGACAAAATGTGCTGGGCAACCTATGGGGGGAGTCATTTTATTGAAGTCCAGTGAGGGATAACTGCTCGTGCTGCAGCTTTCCCTCAGTCAGGTTACTCAGAGGGTCTCTTTTTTTCTTCTTTAAATATGCAACACGCAAGCAGAGTGGGACAAGATTTGCCTTGTTTCCTTCGGAAAGGAGATTAAAAGACACAAAGGTAGCAGCTGTGGCTGAGGATGTCTGTGAGCCTCCAGGCCTAGATGCTGGGGGCTAATCCTGGGAAGATAACAGGAGATGTTCCCTGGGTCCACAGTCACTGTCCAGGGCAGGATAATGGGCTGGGTCCTCACCTCATTTTCTTGTATCTCTGAGTCTTCAATTATTGTATCAAATTTTACCAAATTCAGCAGAGGTTATTTAGCGGGAACAACCAGACAACAAGACCGGAGGCTACAAATGCCCACAGTGTGTTTCTGTAGGAAGCCAGGCTAAAACAAAATGCCGGTATTTGAAAAGTTACTAATGAAATTTCGCTCTGAGAAATCTTTGCTGTTATTCTTCAGGGTGGGAAAAAAAAGCTTTCTTTCATTTTTATTGAATGGTGTCCATCAGACATGGTCTCTCACTGGTAATTCAGGAGGTGAACCTGCGCGCTGTTCTGTGTAAAGAAATTTTTCCTTGAAATAATAAATACCTTGCTTTAAAGATCCCAGTCCTCTGTTCCCCTGCTTAACCACCAATGTAACAAGTCGCCTAAATTAATGTGAGCAAAACTTACCCATATGCCCAGAATATTAACTGTGGAATTCCAGTGCTCTTGAAACTTGCAA
Source organism: Tringa solitaria (assembly GCA_026413425.1). NCBI lineage: Eukaryota > Metazoa > Chordata > Aves > Charadriiformes > Scolopacidae > Tringa > Tringa solitaria. The sequence continues at coordinate 181,505,673 of JAOXJM010000001.1, forward strand.
TAAGAGAAAGTACAATTACTAAACATATAAAAGCCAAAACCCCATTGAGGTCCATGTGTTCTTTGTTTATGCCACTACAGAGTGTGATAGACAAATGTGTAGAGTTTGTAAAATCCTTTGGGAACCCCTGAAACATGAAGTGGGGAAAAAAAGATTAGCTCCTCACACAAGGGCATAGTAAAACTACTCAACATTTCTGTCTTAATTGTGCTTCGTGCTAGAGTATAAGGGAAAGTTATCACAGCTGAATAAAATGCTAAACTCTCCTAGCAGCAAAATGCCTCCTTTAATGTAACAGCAGGAATAAACCTCTCACTTCTAAAATATCGTTGGCAAAAAAAGGCTAATAACTTATAAAGGTTTTACATACTGTGAAAAAAAAAAGTCAAAGCCTGTAAAGTTTCTATGCATGAAATACGGTAATCTAAATCAGCAGTTTAATTTGCACTTCTGCAGATCAGATCTAATACTCCCACTGCACGTGGCCATAATAAAACGTGCTGTTCCACTCACAACAGAAGAAAACATTGTGCATTTTCATTCGTTTTCTTTCATTTTCTCACTCATAAAATATGCTTTTTGCCACCTGTCAGTGCATTTACCCTCCTCAGTTGGAGGACAGCAAGCCATACTTGACATGGTACCTATTCAACAGAACTGAAGATACTAATCCTACAAAAACAAAGACCAAAATCCCTATTTGTAGCCTTAACTCATGGGAAACAGATCCATATGTTTAGGGTGGAGTAATTATGGTGAATGACAACGAGAGAAGCAGCTGAGAGGGTGTCAAGGCAGGAATATCACAGAGCTGTGAAGGGAGTGCAAATGAGTAAAGATGGAGTTCAGTGCAGTGTTGAGGTGTGTGGTGTTAGGAGCCTCTGGTGGAGTTGTCTACCTATGAACTTTCATTAGGGTTTGGAGAGAGTGATGGCTTGATTTAAGTTCCCTAAATGCAGGCATTTAGTCCCATCTGGAATGCTCTAGGTATCCTGCCTGGCCTGCAGCCACCAGACCAGAAGGTTGTGGGTCTCCTGTAGGTCTCATCTCAGAGATATCTGCCAGCCTTGGATAGATATCCTGCATAATTGAGGGCATCTCAACAGCCCTAGAAGCCTGCATTTATCTGAACAGCTCTCTCATTAATTGAGTCTGCACTGTGATGTGCAGACCTATGTTGTGTGTAGACACCCGTATCGCTGACAGCCTCATTTGGGTATCTGCAATCTGGATGCTAATGCCACCCCTCTGGTCTGCCCAGGCAGGAAAGGCAGGAGTTGATTAATTTTGTGCTTCTTTGTTCTGTCAGGGGAGGAGGTGCTGAAGGCCCCCATGCAACGAGAAATAACTCCCCTCTGTGCATCTGTTAATTTAGGTGATGCATTCAAATCTCTGCTTTGGGGGATGAAATCTTGCCTTATGCAGCCCCATAAACTGGGACCCACCCCACTGGCTCCTGATCCCCATCACCCACCCACAGGGCTCGATCCCAGGTTGCAGCCAACAGGTTTGAGGTGGGAGCCTGAGCTCATGGGATGCTTGTGAGAAAGGTGCTTCAGTGGCAACCAGCCCCATGGCCTCCCACAGCCATGTGTTTCCGTGCACAGGGCATCATCTCATGGCTGCAGAAGGCAGCATCTAGAGCAGGTCCTAAGCCCTTTGTAAAGAAAACCTCTTCTTCAACAATGATTTTGAGCAATAGCCTGAGGGGATTCCCTGGGGACCTTGAGATCTTCCTCCACAAAGAGGAGGTGATAGCAGCTCTCCAGGCAGTTGATGCAGTATTGGCACAGCATAACAAGCCCAATATTTTGGGTTCCCTTTGGGTCTGTTCAAGAACCCTCTGTATCTGGGGTGTCAGGTGTCGAAAAATACAATTTTAGACCTAGTTGCAGTGGATGAAAGCTGGGTTAGGAGCCAGCCCAGCTTGGCCCTACAGTAAATTTGGCCTCTGGCTGATACGTAAACAAGCAGATTCACTTATGCAAATGATACACTTTTGGTGAAATGCTAGGCCTATTGTTGCTTCTCCTGCTGAAAATCTGTTTCAGAGGTGTGCTGGCATTTCTGCCCAGGTTTAAATTTTACTGTCCCAAGGGGTTTGTGAGTCAGATTATCTGTTTGGGCTGCACGTGTATCTCAAGTCTCACCGGATGGCACTGTGCTCAAAGGTTGACTCTGGACACCACAGGGGACAACAAGGTGTCCAAGTAGGAGATGTAGAGGGGTTCATATGGAGTGTAGATACACAAGCAAGTTCCCAGTACCTGGCTGAGGAGCTGCAGCTCCTGGTGCACTACCTTGGCATGCCCCAAATGAGACTCGACTCAAGAGTGGGAGAAGGTGTTGAAACTAAGTCATGTTCCCTTGCAGTTGGGCTGGGCTCCAAGTGCCTCCAGCACAACCCTTGGGGGAAACGCCATGTCCCGTGCACTGCGCACACAGGATGGCAACTCCATTCACAAAGTGTCTTGTGTTTTCACACTGTGTCATTGGGGCAGCAGGATTCAGCCAGATCCTTAATTTGTATGGAGAAATAAAGAGTGGGAAGAAGGAAAAGGAGAGGGAGCAGAAGAGATGGGGACATGAAGCAGAAGGGCTGGATATGTTGCTGTTTACACTGTGCTGTTCTGCCCTATATCTGCTTTTGGTTTGCTTTTTGGTTTGGTTTCAGATTAAGTAGAGGACTGAAATAGCTGAGGTTACTCGTATGTCTTGGTCTCTTCTTATTCACAGGTGGAAAAGAGAAGACCAGCAAAGAAGAAGATATTGGACATACACACGAGTGACTGCAAGAAGCACAGTCAAAGCTACTTTTAAGGGATATCAGATTTGATACAGGCTTCAAGCTAACGTCCCCAACAGGAACCCAGAATAGAAAGATGATTTCAGTGTGCTCTTGCTCTGAGGTAGATTAAAGCCAGTTTATTCAATATTTTCTGCTAGTCTTGAAAAAGAGTGTGAATATGAGGCCTGAAGTGTTGATTTGCAGTAAATTCTATGCCATTTGTTTGAATTACAATTGGGGTCACAGGATCCTCAGATCTGTAAAACCAGAATTTAGCACACAGGGAGAATTACCTAAGAATAATTTAGGACTAGAGCTTCCATCACCTGTAGCCTGATTAGCAAAGAAAGCATGTCACAAGATGTACTTAATATTTCTGGGGGATAGGAAAGGTGCACTGAAGACAGAGTGTGATACTTTTGTTTGCAGTATGTAGCTCTCTGTATTAGGGAGATGTGAGCAGTAATTGAAATGGAAGGTCTTTGTCCTTTTTGGAGTCTGCTCAGCTCAAATCCTGCCTGTGTGCCTGACTTTGACCTAAAACTTAGAAAAATTACGTGGGTTTTGGTTTGGTTTTTTTTATACTTACCATTCTGTGTGTTTACCTTTCAGGTGTTACAGTGGAGCAACCCCTTTCGAAGATGTTCACACTGGCAGTCCCTTCTGGTGGGTCACTGTCTGCAGCCTGAGGTCATCTTTAGTGATCACTTCCCTCAGTTCTCTGATTACCTCAGGTTACTTACAGTTTCAGGTTTAATATTTCACTTCCAGGAAAGTTCACCCATGCTTTATCTGACCTTTTGGTCATTAATTTCCTCCGCAGGAGATATTGATTGCTCATGTTCTTCTTCCATGTATGGCAGCAACAGACGAGCCCAAGATAGAGGACACAGCAGTCCTGTGCTGAGCAGGACGAGACAGCTCTCTCTCCACTTAGCATCTCTTCTTCCAGACATATTTACCACTTGCTGTTGGAAGAGAGCATGATGCTAACGTTTGAAAACACTCATCCCTTCTGCAGACTATGTGGAACAAATCAAGGGCTCTACACGGCGGGGAAGAATGCAAGGAGCCTGTTCCCTTTGCTTCATTAGCAGCAGTTCAGGCTTCAAGTTTTCCATCATCAATGTGGCAAATAGAATCATAGAATGGTTCTGGTTGGAAAGGACCTTAAAGATCATGGAGTTCCAGCCCCCCTGCCATGGGCAGGGACACCTCCCACTAGAACAGGTTGCTCAAAGCCCCATCCAACAAATCTACTATTCGAAAACATCAGATCCATATGATTTGTAATATGTACTAAGATTTCTCTTAATGCACATAGGGCTTTGCTGGCTCGTGTTGCATGGGGACATATTGGTCACTTAGAAGCTGTGAAGGCACTTGTTATCTGCTCTTTGTTTCTGATCTGTGAAATAGAGGTGGTGATGCACCTTTTTGCCTTGATTGAATGTCTGTTTATTCTGTTTTGGCTAAATTCTCCAGGGCAGTCACAGACTGATCTATAAAAGCAACAAGGCTGATAGGACCCCTGTTGGTTACTGTCATGAATGATAATAAAAACACGTGGTGAGTCTTTTTGATAAACACTGCCGACCTGAGTTTATTTAGTATTAGGAAAATAGCAATATTGATATTTGCTAAACATTATAATAGATTTTGCTAAAAGTTATAGCAACAGTAGAGAAGACCTCATTGCCCTCTACAACTACCTGAAAGGAGGTTGTAGAAAGGTGGGTGTT
>JAOXJM010000001.1:181520802-181539397 GCA_026413425.1 Tringa solitaria
TGTAGAGTAGGGTAGATGGTTGGACTCGATGATCCCAAGGGTCTTTTCCAACCTATATCATTCTATGATTATATGATATTCACAGTGGCCCTTCCTTGGATGGCATTGCTGGAGAGGCACCACATGCAAAAGGCTTACCAGGGCTAGGTATTTGGAGTGGGAAGTTAGAGGGCACCTACTTTGCATCCAGCAGCTCTGGACTGAGGATGAAGTTCAGTCATGAAGCCAGTCTCTGCTAACTCTCTAGACTGGTAAAATAACAAGGGGAATAAATAAAATAGCTACTATAAGGAAAAGCTCAGTTACATTTATCACCTCTACAATATGCAAACAGAGGCTTTCAAGACGTTAAACTCAGAGTGAAAAAAATACATGAACACACCTCTCTTAGAAGAGCACATTTGATGATCTGGCATGGTTGGCTGTTGGGACCAGGAAAGAACGGGGTGTGTCTGAAGAACTGAATGTGTTTGAAGCATGGACACACCTAAAGTAGGGTGGAAGGACTTAAAGAAGCTGCCAAACCCACCTGTGCCTCAAAAGCACACCATACCTGTAATGCAAACACTTCTCTAAGCTGTTTTGCTTGTTTAATTCCTGGCACTAGTGTTGCACAACTGTCACTTTCTTTCTAGGGCTTTACTTATATTAATTTCTTTGTGGTGTCTGAGGTGAATCTCCCTAATTGCAGTTTTGACTTCTTATCTGTCCTATCCACAGTGGACGTGGGGAACAGCCCTTCCATTTACCTTGTGTTTATCTGTCTGAAACCCAGTATTGTCTTCTCTACCCAAGTATCCCTAGACTAACCCACCCCATCTCCTTCTGACCTCCTCCACTGACCAAGTGCTTTAGGTACCTGGAAGGCTTCTGTCCTCTCTTCTGGCCCTCTCTCCAAAAGACTGAAAAATCAAGATAATTTGCATCATCCAGATGCAATCCCTGAAGATGCCAAGAGTCTAGGTAGGTCACGATGCTTATTTTTCAAAAGAGATTCAGCCAGTAGTGATGCAACTCAGCCCTTTGTAGACTGAACATCAGTGTTGAGCTTCACTGGTGCTGGTGGGTCCTTCTGCAGAGCAATGCCACTGCAACAAGCCCTGTCCTGTGCTCCGGGGTGCCTCAGCCTCCTGTGAGTGGACAGCAAACCTGGGACTTAGTAGCACAAAATCAGGCAGAACAGGTGCCAACATAACTCTAGACCATGATCAAGCTTCCTGTGGTTGCTGTTCAAATAGAGATGCCCTAAAGATAAAAGCAGAATTAGTGTGGTTCCAAAGTAAACACAGGGATAAAACCCAAATACAGGGAAACACAGTGAACCCAAACAAGAATTGGCACTGCATTGGCAGTGCGATTAATTTAAAGTCAATGAGCTGTTTGCAGTCAGGAAGGTTTTGAAGGCTCAGCAAGTCCTGCACAGGGTGATCTGACAATAGGATGCAGAAATTTTATGGACTGGCAGGGCTGACCAGAGTTCATCTGCTTTCTGGTGCAGACAATGCACTTCTTGCTCTCCTTCTCTGGACAAAAATATGGAAATACTATGGAAAATATTACAGAAAACGCATGTTGGGGCAGAAGGGTCCCACTTTATCCACACTGAAAGGAAGCCCTGGCCTCAGTCATGAGCCAGTGAGGATGCTGATAAACCTGAAATTCATATTTCCAGGTGATACTTGAATTTTTTCATTCAAATGTCCTGCTCAAGCAGGCTATTTTCTCTTCAAGGCCACATCAAAAGTGGAAGTTACAGACTACAGCTCCATACCTCTAAAAACACAGGATATCCCAAAGCCCAAAATGTCTTACAGAAGGGATGACAACAACTCCAACTTGAGTCCTTAGTGCCAAGTCAGCATAAATATTTGAATGGGAGGAAGAAATAGCTCCTGAGCTCACCTGCACCTTTTTAAAATGCAGCATTGTCACCAGAAAGCGTCGCTTGACGCAGCTGTGGAGCTACCTCGTGGGAGAGGCAGAACATGGAAAATGGTGAAGAGTCATTTAAGTCAACCGATGTGTCATAAACCGGAATGGTAAGAGCGACATAAGAAAATTAAATTTATTCAGTATATGCGTGTGTATATATGTGTGTGTGTGCGTATATATAGCTACAATTTTCAACTATGCGTGTCAGTCATTGCATAGGAGGAATGTAAAAAAGCTGGGAGGCAGGCCTGTGACTCACGGGAAACTGGAGGTATGGAGAGCATCCAGCCACAAATATGAATCCTGCTGCTGTTCTGCCAGGAGGTCTGGCTGAACTGTTGAAAAGTCAGTGCAGAGGATGCCATGGAAATTGAAGGAGGAGATAGAATACTGTGGCTGAAAACATCACACGGGGAAAAAAATAATCACACTGTCACCTTTCAGAATTTAACATCTTATGTGGGTTAGAGAAGAACCATGAAAAAACTGTATTTTAAAAACAATTATATTACGCTGAAAATCTGTTTCTCCCTTTGCCTCACCCCTCTTGTCTTCTTTTTTTAAATCTTTTATTTATTGATTGAACTAGAAGCATGGTCTGTGAAGAGAGAGGGAATTCCAGATTCTTGACATTTGGGGATTTTTGGGAAGATTTTGGTCCTGATCCAGCCATTCACTCAGTCTATGCAGTCCCTCAGGGAACTTGAAATGTTCCAAGGCCCATATAAACCTATATTTAGAATTAAAACTGGGATTCTGCTATTGCTGGATCTCAGGTCGTGTGAGAAACAGGGAAGGGCAAAGCTCGCAGGTAGTGGTGAATTTGAGCACAAGCATACACGCTTAGATGAAGTGGGCTTTTATGAAAATAAAAGACAATTCAGATTTGTACCTGGGATTTTCAGAAAGCATTGTGGCAGCCCTGGAGATGTAAAGACAAACACAGCTTGCATCTTGGATCTTCAGATTGGCAGTATGTTATAAATGACACAGGACCACCGAGCAAGCAACCAGCTTCCCTCGGCTGCGAACTGTCCTCTTCTTAGTTGTGAGTTTTGTGTGTGCGCTGGTGTGTGTGTGTGTGTATGTACATGTAGACACGTACCAAGAGAGAAAAAGTGGCTGGGCACCAGTCAGCATGTGCAGCGCGGGCAAAGCACTCTGCCCCTGCCCTATTTACCCCCTCCCTCCACTGCCTCTGCTATTAGAAATGCTGCTTCAATTACTAACAGCAGGAGCCGCGCAGCTGCCGACTTACCAAATCTCAGCGTTAACGCTGTGGAAGTGGGTGACCTCAGCGCGGGGCCGTGACAACACGCCTTTCACGCCTTCATTAGCATCCCGTGCCTTGCCACGCTGCTCAAGAACAGGACGTAAAAATGAATTCAGGACGGTATTTCTTTGGTCCGAGAGTGGAATCACAGCTCTCCACTCTACACATTTTTAATGTGAGTTCTAGTGTCAGGATTTTGTTACCCCGCAGCGCAGCTTTCTGAGCATTTTGGCGTGGGAGCAGAATTACTGTTGTTATTATTATTGTTATTCTTCAGGCGAATGCCACGTTTCCAGAGCTCTGCTTAGCTCGCCTGAGAACGCTGAAGGAGAAACTGAGTTGAAAAGCTGTTATTTGGCTGCTCACCCTGCCAGTAAATTTCCAATTCATCTATGGGTTTTCTTCAAGATTGCCCTGTGAATTTGTGGCTTGACGGCCGTACTGCGGGCGGGAGGGAAGAAGCGTGAACCAAAGTAAAGTCTCGCTGGGAGCACAGCGGGTGCCTCTTCTGTGAACACGCTCTCTCTCTGCTGACTCACCGAAAAAAAAAGCAGCTTTCCCTGCAGACTCCATGGCAATTTCAAGCTGCAGCCCAAACACACCAAGTCCTGCTGAAGAGACAGCTATACAACCCTCAGTTGCTTCATACCTGTTATGTATGCACTTAATTTTTCAAGTGACCTACATCATATCCAGCTCTGCATCATACACAGCAGTTTCTTCCTCTCAGTGGCACTCAGATTTGCATCTATGCAATTAGCAGCGACATTTAAATTAGAAAGACAGCCCAAGCAGCATCCTGATGGAAAGTCATTAACACTGAAATAATTGAGAGATGAAGAAACAATTCGGTGACCTGACCTTTCACGCTGATCATCTGAGGATCAGCTGATCCTTGATCAGCAATCAAGGGCTGATAGAGGGGGAATTGATTAACAGGGCAGACATCACTTGAAGCCCCCATCCTTCTCAAGGATGGAGGTGAGGGAATTCATGTAAACTGGTCTTCTTTCTAATGAAGGCATAAAGAACAAAGCCTGCAGGGATCCCTCCACAAGGAACTGCTCCACTCGCTCCTGCTGAAAACCAGCAGCAGCGTACTTTGCCCTTGTATGGTACTTACACGGTAAACTTATGTGGTATATGGTGATTGCCCGTTCAGAGGTCCCAGAGCATGCCACACTGCCCGTGCATTATCCCACAGCGCTCCTGAGAGCTGTGCAGAGGACATCACTGCCATTTTAAACAAGAGGACACAAAGAGTGGCTGAGAGGTCAAGGCTGAAAAAGGATGTTGTGGCAAATCCAGGAAACATAACTCCTTCCTTCCAGATCTCCACCCCATTCGTGACACCAGCTAGCCAGCCAGCAGCACTTAAAATACCCACAGATGATCTCTTTCAAAAAGCATGGTGACAACTGGGCTTCCTATTCCATACCATTGGCTCCTATGGCTCCTGGCATACATAGCTCTGTGATAGATAAAAGTCTGGTACTTTTTACTTTTGACCTACCCTGGTACCAGACATTTATCGATTGGAAGCTTATGGTGTATCACGGGTGAATACGGTTCCACCTTCTTAGTCCCATGTTTAGACCATTAATTATGGCATATCGTGTTGGTTTTTTTCTTCATTTAAACAGGCCGGTTTCTAGCCATGGATTCAAGATATAACTTTTTCACGACTGAATCAATTTTTCAAAACTGGAGTTTTCTCTTGCCAGTCCAAGGGTGACAGCTGACTGCAGCCCACACCACAGCCGCAGTCCACGGCTTTCCTTGAGGAGTCTTCCAGAAAGCCCTGCTTTCCAGGGCATGGCTCTCTTGATCCTGAGTGAAGACATTCTCTTTCTGCAGCTCCAGTTCTGGAGAGAACCTGGGGGTTTTGTGTGCATACTTGTCTGGGTGGGTTTGGAGCTGGTGGGCAGCAGCTCCTGGTGCTTTGTCTCAGTTCTCCACACCTAACTGACCCCACAGAACATGCAAGGAATGCACTAACCCATCTTTTGGGTTCTTTTCCAGATGATCTTAATTGTCATTTCAAGACCTCAGCCGTTGCATTGAAACTGCCTCAACTGGCTGGAAATGTCCTACGTTTGCCCGTGCTGAGTACAGTCAACTCAGGATCACCAGTCTCTGCGCAACCACCAGCTTCCAGTCCCGTGATTAATGAAGCTTTGTCGCTCCTGTGTGAAGCCCAGCGTTGGGTGCAATTTGTGTCACCACGCATGGGAAGTCAGAACCTCTGGCAGGCACAGGTCTATGGCCCTCGTGCACTCACTGGGGATGGTGGAGGACCCCATCCACAGGCAGCACCACGCTGCCACTGGCCCTGCTTGTGGGCAGACACAAGCCGAGCCAGCCTTATCCAGGAGTCAGGGCCTGGCCATGGCTCCCTATGAACAGATGAGGTGGACTGATCCCACATTTTAATGCCAGAAGTGGGTTTTTATGATCACCCGCTATTTTTAGCATCCGACTCAAGAATCTCACAGAACAGCATCTATAGCCTACTCCAAAGGGAAGCTACCTTGTAGAAGGGTAAACAGATTTGGCTGTGGGACTGCAGGTGAGGGGGTACCTACAACACCTCTGCATGCATATTCCCACTGGCTGCTCCCTTTGTAGACCCTCTCTCACACACATTTGTGATTCAGCTCCCATCACAAGCACTTTCTCCTAGTGAATGCCTGGAATCCTCTGGTGGTTTTATCCTACAGCTCTTGTGTGTGGTCAGGACACAGACTATGGTGTATATACACCTTACTTTGTCGGCGTATCAGGGTGGAAACGCAGGCACAGGGTCTGTCCTACCAGTGCGCACGGTCTGGGCGCATCCTAATGCCATACTGGAAGCCCAGGGCACACCAGTCTCCTTGCCCAGTGTCCTGGCTTACATGGGAAGGAAACAGGCAGATGTGAGAGATACGATGGGCCTGGGTGTCAGGGGTAGGACTGCAAGCACACTGTAAACCTGAGGTCTGGAATAAGGTGCAGAGCCTTAAAGGCTGATATTCAGGCAGCAAATGTGATTAGTGTCACTGTGCAGGGAAGTCCTGCACACCTCCAAGGGTCTGGGCTGGGGTGGCCTGTCCAACAGCAGAAAGATGGGTCTCAGAGGGCTGACCCTGTTTTTCTGGAGTCATTTCACAGTGTGCAGACCACAACCGCCTTCTCTGCTCTTTGGCTGCAGCTACAGTGGAAGCCCCAGAAACATCAGTAAGAACAAGACCAAAACTCCTAAATGCAATACAGTGATTTCCAGGCTCCCTTTTGATGAAATGAAGAGATAACCCCTATTTCAGATGCTTACGTACCATTTAACCATACACTTAACACCTCTACAGCTTGTTCACACTCTATGTGCTCACAGTCTTACTGCCACCAACGGGGCCAATGTCTCTTGTGACAACTGTAACAAGAGGAATGCTATTTTTAACCCAATTACTGTTGATAGCACACTGCAGACGTTATGAGAAACCTGTGGGCTAGATTTCCTAAAAAAAACTAAGTCATCAGAGAGTCCTGCTCTCAGCAGTGGGCGATGCCACCCCTCACCACCCCAATACCCACCTTGGCAGTGGGAGCTGCCACCCTCCCGCACCCCCTCCTACACTTTGTCTCCTGTCTCTGCCCCATCTCCTCCCCTGGGCCTCAACCCCAGGCCTTCCTCCTCCACAGAGGACTTCTTGATGCATGGCAGCCTGCCTGAAGGCAAGCAGCAGGTTATCATATAACCTATAGCTAGGCGCTTTGAGAAACAGAGAGAAAACCCCAAAGGTTTTGGGTCAAAGGCAGAAGTTCTGGCTGGAAAGAGGGGACATGGCCAGAAAGGCCGAGATGGCTTGCAGCTACAGGCAGCATGACCCTCCTTATGATGTGCTTATTTCCCACTGAACAGCAAATAATGGTTGAAAATATATGTAAAGTTTCATTGCTAAAATGATCTGCGTTATAGGTAGAGAGACCAGACTCCCCAGTTGAATGCTGGCATGTGAAATTATCAGTTCGCAGCCTCAAGCACAGAGACAATAACCGGTGCAGTGCACATTGTCATTGCTGTGTATTTTTAGACTCTTGTAGGCGTTAGCAGTTGTTTTGAAGAGCCTTGATGATTTTTCACACATTTTTCCAGCAGGAAAGAAGATTGCTTCCTGAGCTGGGATATAATGAACAGTGTGCAAAAAAAAACTGAACAGGTGACTGTATTTTGCCAGCAGGTCAGGGCAGATTTTGGGGTACAAAAGCAATTCTGAGGCTGCACAGCCATTCCTTCTTCTGCTTTTGCTCTAAAGGGCTTTGCGATGTTGGCCAGAAACATTTTTCATGGCTCTGCCCATTTTACCGCACTCTCAAGCAGGGAGATGCTCCTCAAGGGCTGCAGGAAGATTTTGCTCACAGATGTTTAGGCAGGGACTGGTTTTCTCCCTTGAAGGCATGCTGTCCTTGGGGCAATGCCAACTAAACCCTGATGCTTTAATTTCAGTATAAAAGAAAACCTGTGGAAAAAACCACACAGTTTAGTGGGTAGCAGGGGCACAATTCCTATGAGATCAGCACCGAGTGGTTCAGGCAATAATGTTGATTTTCCGCAGGACTCTGGCGGGGCTGAGCTGAGCTCTGCAGGGAGCTGGGACCGAGGGGCTGCAGGAGAACTGGAGGGTAGCCAGAACTGTGCTCCTTGCAACTCACCCATTGCAAGGATGCTCGCATCCCACAGCTTTCTTGGAGCTGGGGACAGATAGATGATACTCAGACTATGATTAATCTCCGGTCAAATCAGGGTTTGTCAGGACAGTGAGGCAGTGAGAACTAGGGACTCAGTTATACATGTGGCATGTGCCATCACAGAGAAGCTTTCCAGCAGCTTCCACCAAAAATCCTCATTTCCAAACAAAACAGTAAATGCCTCAATGTAATGATTACATGCTGATGGTTTTTAATATCTATAAACACACGTGCCCATACGTGTGTGCAAACGCCTGTATGCAAACAGTGTCTCTGGCTGTATAATCACACCCACAATCAGACTCAGACCTGACTCAGGCCACATAACTTTAAAAAGTGCTTTTTACTCAAAAGATTTACTCTAAGGGCTCTAAAAGCTGGATGAAATTTCTACCATCTCCTCCTGCAGTGCTTGGGATCTTCTCATGGCCTGAACTTAGGCTTCTTTGACATGGGGATTCACGAGATACAGAAGGGGAAAAAACCAAATACTTTTTAAAGAGTCAACCGATGCTTAAAGCAATCCTGCACGCCTGGGTGTGCCTGAAAATCGCAGGACTCAACCTTGCTCTCCAAATTGTCCACATTTGTTTTCAGTTAGTGTATAGTGAGCTCTGGACTTTAGGAAACTGGTGTTGGAAGACAGTACAGGAAGATTTCAGGTTTCTAAAAAGGTCTGTACAGAGCAGCTGGCACCAGCAAGATGGAAACGTGGGTGTGCACAGGGTTACAAGCCCTGCGTTTTCACTGCATTGTAACTTGATGGGTCCAAAAGGCACGGGGGGATCACTAAACTTGAACCTATACCCCCAGAGCCTGTTGGTCCTTCTCATCCTTGGCTGTCTTGAGGGAGAGGGCTACCAGCAGGGTGGTTCTGCTCGCTTCTGACGAGGAGGTTTTACTGCTCTGAGGGAAATGTGCCCTGTGATATTTGGAAAGGGCTTGGACTATTCTGTTGAAAATAATACGTTGTCCCTGTTGCACCAGTTCCAGGATACTTTGCTGTTTTTCCATTTGAGAGTCATAATAATAATTCATATGCATTTATAATTACTTTCCTGTGATTTAGCAACAGAGAATGTAAAAGGTAGAGTCATGTAATTACAGTCCAGGAACAACGTGTCTCTGAGCTTAATATCAAGGTGTTCTGTGCATGAGGTGCTGGCAGTGTTTTTTGGTGTCTATCCCCTTTTTTTTTGGAACGGATCCCTGGAAGAGGAGGGTGAAGGCAGTGGGAAATGAACACTGGGGGTGACCGGGACAGGGAGAAGAGTTGGGGTGGAAGGTGGGGCTGGGAAGGGGTGGGAAAGTCCCAGCCAGGGAGAGTTGGGGGTCACGGGTGGGGAAAACATGAGCATTCAGACTGGTCAGCCCCACACATACGATCCCTTCCCCACACTGCGCTGCTGTGGAAGGATATCAGTCCTTCCTCACTCTCTCCTGGCCTGCCCTGGGGGGGGCTGGATGGACTTCTCTGTCCAGGAGTGCGACCAAGGGGGCTGTAACACATAGAGCCATTCAAACATCAACACGCTGATCAAAGGCAACCAGAGAAACAAAACAAATGTTGGGAATTAACTGGAAAGAAACAGAGTAGAGCAGAAAATGTAGGCATGCCAGTGGTCAGTGGTGTGTCACCTTTTGGACAGTGTGCGCGGGTCTGGTATCTCCATCTCCAGAAGCAAAAAGGATGCAGTGATGGGAGCCTGGGAAGTGGGAAATGTGGGACGGGTCCTGTACAGCTCAGCCTGGAAAAGAGGTGAGCGGAGACAGAAATTAAAAATGTCTGTGAAGTCCTGTGGGGCAAAGACTACTAGCCTCCACTACTAGAAAATTCAGGAAGCATCAAAAGAGGCTAGCTGTGCTGGCATGAACAGTATTCCCTGTTTCAAGTGCTCAGCATTTCCTGGTTTCCAGAAATTTAGTTTTAACCGCTAGCCCTTTCCAAGTCTTCAGGCGTTTGAAGTGTGTGACCCTAAATGACATACCAGAGGCAACCTTAATTCCCCTTTAACCAGGTTCTACAGCAGCATTTTGCACCGACCACCAGGAATACCAGCCATTTCCAAGAGACTAGAAGTCTTTTAGCACCTGGAAATCGATCAGAGAGGTCCTGTGTGATTTTTAGGTCACTGTACTGTGAAAAACCTCCCCACACCAAACGATAATGTCTGTAACCACAAGAGATGTCAAACACCACAACCGGCTCCCTTGCGTGTCCACAAAAAGGAAAGCTAGTATAAGCAGGTGGAGAAAGGAGCATCCATGCAACGTCCTGCCACTGCTGTGCAGTACCGTGTCCCTGCTCCCAGGGACTCTGCCTGACCTTCCCACGTCGCTCCCAGGGCTGGCCCGGGGCACGGCCACGCAAAAAACCACAAGAAACTCTCAGGGGCTTCCTGCACAGCCTCCCAATTTCTCACCGCTCCCCTGCTAGACAAGCTTTTATTAGAGCCTGGTAGGAGTCTAGGTAAACCCATTTATTATTTTTATTACTGCCTCAGCAAAAGCATTCCTGCTGTCAGCAAAATTGGGAAAGTTTTATGGCCTCATATGGAAGAGACAGACCCTGGCATCAGTTAATTGTCATTGTTTGGATTATTATATGTCTTAAACAACCTCTTCGGTGTCAGTGTTTTTTGTGTTAGATGCCACCTGTAATTCTGTCACCCTCGCTCATCAACTAATGTTCATAATGAAAATCTACTCAGCAAGTTTCTCTCACAAGCAACTCTGCTGTGTTTGTCGTCATGGCATCTGAATGTCCAGCCTGCAATTGCAATCAAAGCGAAACATCATCCCTGGTATGATTTTTTTCCCATTCCCCACAGCCAGCCAGAAGAAAACAGCAGTGAGAGACAAAATAACGCTCTTGTTGCTTTTAAACATCAGCCACAACCTCTAAGGAGCTGCAGAAAAGGACCTCTCATTAAATTGTAAATTGCTGGTGCCATATCTAACAGATTATGTTGGACTCTTTACGTTTTACTACATTAGATCAGCAGTGTTCCTTTTTTTTTTTTTTTTTTTTTTATCCCTCAGTTTGACAAAAGAGCTGGATCCTGACTCGTTTTATCACTCAAACTCTTCAGGATGTGAGAAGCATGCCCAACCAGTCGTACCTACCTGTCTTTCTACGGTAAGGAAAAGCTGCAGAGGTGGGATCCGTTCCTTTACCCCAAAATGTTGCAAGGGGCCAGGCTGGAAGCTGGTTACGTGCCCTAATACTGGTAGCTGCTGCAGTTGTTAAAGAGCTATTTTGTCTGAAGTAGGGGTGGAAGGTGAGTACTTACAAGTACTTATTGTATGGGAAAGGCCAGACGGCAAAGTACTCTATCAGCAATAAAGCCACACCATAGTCTGCTTGCAACAGAGCCGTCCCATAAGACAGTTAAAAATAGAGTGGAACTGGGATCTTACTATGTTTTATGCGTTTTCGCGAACACCTGAGAATAGTAACTGTAGGCACAGATAAAGATTCTAGCAGGGTTTGGACAAGGCTTTACAACAGCACTACACTGTTGGCTTTACAACGACACTTTCCTCATTATTATTTTCATTCTGAAAATGGATTTTTAAATGGATTTCAGGAATACATAGTGTTTTCAAAGCATGCACTGTCTGCCTGGGGAGGATGCCCTGAAGGCCTCCAGCAGACATCCTCCAGGTCTGGCCACGCCATCTGGAGATGATGCCGTCCCTGAGTTGTGCCAGTGGGAAAGGCCAGGAAAGCAGATAATTATGGAATAGTGGTGTAAGCACTTTCTAAAGTGAAGTGTGTGGTTGCCCGTAAAAGCATTTCTTCACTGCGCTGCTGAGTGTTAAAGAAAACCTGCAGAGCTCATCATGGCAGTGTCACCTCATGCTCCCCTGTGTTGTGGTGAGCAAACCCCAAGCCCTTCATCATCTTCAAATGAAGACTAAGGGGCTGTATGCTCCTCCTGGTGGGAGAAGTACGTCTAAGCTCCAGGATCACCAAGCCTTCAGTCTGCTAGAAGAGGGAGGTCTCCAAGTGTGCTGGAAAGTGTAGAGAAGTCTGTATCACTGAATTTCCACTTGGTGATGGGCCAGAGTGCACCCTCAGCAAGTTTGCTGATGACACCAAACTGGCAGGAGTGGCTGATACACCAGAGGGCTGTGCTGCCATCCAGAGGGACCGAAACAGGCTGACTGGAACTTTATTAAGTTGAACAAGAAGTGCAAAGTTCTGCACTGGGGAGGAACAACCCCCATCACTAGTAGATGCTGGGGGACACCCAGCTGGAAAGCAGCTTGACAGAAAAGGACCTGGGGGGCCTGGTGGACACTGAGCTGACCACAATCCAACAATGTCCTCTTACGACAAAGAAGTCAGATTGCGTCCTGGGCTACGTTAGGAGGAGTGTTGCCAGCAGGTTGAAGGAGGTGATCCTTCCCCTCTGCTCAGCGCTGGTGAGGCCACTCCTGGATTGCTGTGTCTAGTTCTGGGCTCCCCAGTAAAAGAGAGACAAGGGCATACTGGAGAAAGTCCAATAAAGGGCCATAAAGATGGTGAAGGCACTAGAGCACCTCTTTTATGAGGAAAGGCTGGGAGTGCTGGGACTGCTCAACCTGGAGAAGAGAAGGCTAAGGGGGATCCCATCAATGTATGTAGATACCTGAAGGGAAGGTGCAAAGAGGACAGAGACAGGCTCTTTCCAGTGGTGCCCAGTGACAAGACCAGAGGCAATGGGCACAAACTGAAACACAGGAGGATCCCTCTGAACATCAGGAAACACTTTTCAACTGTGGGGGTGACCAAGCACTGAAACTAGAGTATCCATCCTTAGGGGTATTCAAAAGCTGTCTGCAAAAATTGGCTTTAGGTGGCCCTGCTCGAGCATGGGTGGCCTGGGTCCAGTTGACCTTCAGAGGTCCCTCCCAACCTCAACCATTCTGTGCTTCTGTGAATCCAATCGCTCCCACCAGCGTGTCCTCATAACACAACTCTTGCACATGAAAACTTTCTTAGCGATGAAGCGACATGGAGAAAAGATGCTAAATGTTCATGACCTCTTTCCAATTCTCAGCTCCTGGAGGTAGAGACAAGCAGCGCAATCCTGTATGGCACCCAGGAGTGGCTCTGGGTAACGCCTATTCCTGACACAGTGCCACATGATCCTCGGCACAGGATCGGCGATGGTGGGAACAGCATAACTGACACGGACAGAGAGACAGGGTGTCCACGTGGGCTTTTGAGGCTGAAATGCATTCCCCAGCTTTCTGAGGCCATGGGTAATGCTGGTTCCTGGCTCTTCCCGTGGTCAAACCAATCTTTTTGAGGAGGAAAGCCATCTCCCAGCTCCCTGGTAATTGCTTTTGTGGTAAATACAGTTGGGGATGAATAACACTAATACAGACAGCTTTTCTGCAATTAATTATTTTCAAAAGGAACTGGGACTCAGCTAAATGCTAACGAAGTCAGAGGGAAATGGGAGCTGGGCCATGCATGGAGCAATGAAACAGCTTTACCAGCAGTTTAAGAACTGTATCATATTCTTCACAAAAACAGATGGATACATCATTCTGCGGCCCTTTCCAGTCACTTTTCACACTTAAGCTCCCTATTCCTTCTGCAAACAGTATCACTTAAATCCTGCACTAGTGTTTTAAAAGAGAAACTAATATAAGATGAAACACCGCCATATATGGGAAAGTCTGAGCCAGAACTTGAAAATATAATAGAGTGAATGAGGAATAGCTCGTTTAGTCTGAAAGAACTTGCTTAGTGTGGAAAATAAGATGAGGAGAAAGACAAAATGGAAAGAAACCCGTGCAAGAGGGACTGCCTAATACTTTTTAAGCATCAGATACAAAAAGAGATGTAGGGGCAGAGGGGCTTGCAGGGCTGTAAGTTGTGTGTTCATGACTGGTCTTGGGATAAATAAACAAGAGGGTCTGGTGGTTTTGACTCTATGCCCACCTGCAAGAGCAACAATGAGCCAACGCTGTGAGAACTGCTTGATCACACAGAGCTACTGAGGAATAGACAGCGGGATGAGTAGTAGATTAAATCCCCTTGCTGACACACTGCTGGTGACTGGGATGATTAGCAGCCTATATATTTCAAAAGAGACCATGTGCATTGTCACCTCTTTTTTCCCCAAAGATTTTCAGTCCTATTTTGGATTAACAGCCAAAGTGTATGGCTCATCCAGCACACGGGTATTTACTATCTGTCAGGTCAGGTTCTTGAGCTTTTGCTCTATAGAAATACCCCCACCTCATCTTTATGATCCAAATGACTTTATTCACCTTCTGTTAGGCATGGATAACATCTTCCCTTAAACCTTCCCATTCATATGCAAATATACAACACAGAGGTCTTGCAAATGTCTCTCTCTTCCATATTTCAAGAAAGCTCAGCCATCCTCCTGTTTTCCAAACCATTCAGTCTCTATTATAGACATCTTTTATTTTTAAATCAGTTGCTGGATTGCAGAATCCAGGAGAGGGGAGAGCAGACAAACTTGTTGTGGACAAACAGATGAGAGCTGTAAAGACCAGAAAAGGGAAATGTATGATCAGCCCAGTAAAAAGCAAGCTCAAAATCCACACTAAGTTACTGAGAAATAACTAGTTGCCTTCACACTCCTTGACAATGGGCTGCTATGAGCCAGAATTATGTAATTAAAATTACTCAAACCAGGCAGTTTGAAAGTCATGCCCATTCCCCTGTCCCACTTCCCCAGCTATCTCTAGGTCTGGGATTTCTGGGTCTGAAATATGTTTAAAGATGCCTTGCAAATGTGTACAAGGTTCGATGCAGTAGGCATGTGTGGGATTTACTGCTCACACTGTATGAAGTTGACCTGCAGGTGGACCATGGCCATTTGCCAAGGACATGGAGGTATCTGGCAGCTGGCTGAGAATGACTTTGGATATCCAGAGTTTCTGGGCAAATGCTCAAAATCTTCCAATGCCATCCCAAGTTTTTAGGCAGAAAAAGAAACTATCACTCATGGAAAAGCCCCAGGCATATGTCAGCCCCAATTACATGCTTGGGGACAATATACCTGAGTCCTGCTCTTCTGAACAAGGTATGCTAGTGCACTTCAACCTTAGCAGTGTGACAAAAGGGGAGATGGACCTGAAGTCAACAGGCCAACAGGGTCAGCATTGCTTCAGTCTGTGCGTCACATGGGACTGAAAAAATAAAGATGACGCTGGGGTCTGCTAAAACAGCACACCTCCCACTGGTGATGGTGGAAGCCACCTTTAGAGGCAGCAAGGAGGCCTTTTCTCTCAGTAAAACAGGAGAAGTGGTGTAAGACCTTGGCGACTTAGGCTTGGTTTCTCTAGACTCTGCCCTTGAGCAGAGTGCTTGTGCAGCCGCTGTTGCATTCCACACACAAATCCCAAAGCGTGTTACACATGGACACCAGCTAAAACTGCAGGGGAAGATGAGAAACTGAGAAGTAAAGTTTTGTCACAAGTGGCAAATTTAACTGACCTATGTTCATTCTCTTGCCAGGCCAGTGACTTAAGCTTGGAGTGGCCTTATTAAGTAAATGGAAAGATAATTTTCTTTCTGAGGCAACAGGAGACCCTCAACACAGAAGAAACCATTGTCATCAAAACACTGAACTCTGTAAATAGGAACCTTGGGATCAATAGAAAACCATGAAAAAAAGAAAAAGAAGGACTAATGTTCTCTCGAAATAACAGAGGATAAAATGGGATAGCAGCTGATGCAGGTGAAGGAGCCCTCTGGGGAAATGTGCTAGCACTTTCTAGTTATTGCCTTGGTACTGCCCTGTATGCGAGTGATGAAGTCAAGAGCTCGCATTGCTTGGAGTATCACAGCTTGCTCTGTGCCCCAGCACCTGCCTGGAACAACTGACCAGAATAAGGAGAATATGTCATTTGCTGTGCACTGCCCTTTTATGTCTCTGTTTTTTTTGGTTCTTGGGTGTTAAAAGTGCTTTTTTTTTCTGAAGCCAGTGTATGCATTGCCAAAACACTGTGGCCGTTCACAGCACCCAATGTGTGTGTGTAAAGCACAATAAATTAAACGGGGAGAGTCTTAATACTGGCATAGGTACAGTCATTCGCATTACACCTACTGCCATTTCTAAACATGTTTTATAACTAATAAAGAAGTAAGCGGAAGATCGTTCAGAGGAAGCGCTGTCATTAGTGCAGATGGGTAAATGTGATGCACAGAAAATATGCGCACTGTGGCAGCACTTGTAATCTGCTCATTTCATTACTCTTTGGGTCTTTTATTAAAGGATTTTCCAACATGTCTCTTTTCTGACTTACTCATACAAGACATTGAAAATGTTGGAAGAGCTGGTGAGGATGGAAAGGGGGAAGAAGTTGGGGAAATAATTATACATGTTTGAATCACAGACTAACAAGTTGTCTGCTGGTGAGTTATGTTTTTGTTCATTTGTTTTTATGAAGCTGAGTTCTTTTAAATGGAATTTTTATTTTATTTGTTTTTTTTTACAAACAAGCCAAGCAATCGAGAGAACAAGGCAAGATGGTGGTGGAGAGGCAGGGCTGAAATGCAAAACAACCTGGTCCGGCTGGCCTCAGACATGGCTCAGGTCACTTCACCTGTGCCTCAGCTCAGCCTTGGGTAGGATGCAACCAGCACTTTCCTCGTGGATTGATGTTTTATTGCTCTACAGCACTTTTATCTCAGGGCTTACATGTAATAAATGTGCAGAGAATTAAATAACAGCAATAGTGCTGTTATTTAATAGTGCTACCAAATCAGTGGTGTTCTTCACTGTAGAATTTAACACTATTTCAAAGGAAGAAAAATAGTGAGGTTGCTTTGGGCTCAGCCCTCCCCTTTCCTGCCCCTCATCAGTGCCACAGAGACCCGGCCCTCTCTGGGCCAAGATCCCGAGATAAAACTCTCTGAGCAAGCAAATCTTATTACTTTAAAGGTTGCTCAAGAGGAAGCCTATTTTTCTGCTGCCTTACCTTTATCCAACCTGCTTATTATTTAAGCAAGAGGATCTTATCCTGCAACATTATCTGTTCAGAAGGGAAAGCTCTCTGTCAAATCTCCCTTTTCTCCCTTCTCTTTAGGCATGTGGAGTTGTTGCTGTGGCCATTAATAACTGGTTAATGGCTTCTTCAGGAAAAGGGACTTGATCTGCTGCCTCCTTCACTGCAAAGGTGCTGCTGTGAACACTGCCATGACTCACAGGTTTTGGGGTACTCCCAGCTCCATCTGTAGGCTGTGGTGGGTGGTCCTCAGACCCTGGCACCCCTCTAAACGACTGAGGCTTTTCCCCCTCTTGGGTCCCCCAGCAAAGTGCCCGGTGTCCTGAAAATCTGGGTGCTGCCTACCTACAAAAACAACCCTCATGTCCCAATTTCTCTCTCTACTTATCACAGATCATGGCGAGTAGCTCCTACCCCCTTTAAGACAGGCATGCGCCTTGCAAATATTTCTCCTCCTTGTAGTTCCCCTTTCCCACCTTACCCAATAGCACCGTATAAGCCCATATTTTATCATAGAATCATAGAATCATTTAGGTTGGAAGAGAGGTTTATGGTCCACAGGTGGTACAAGTCATACCTTCCCAGCTGCACAGCTGTTACTTGTCATGGCAGTCACGAGTGAAAATCAGACACTGTTTTCAGAATAGATGGGAGTCGTCTGGTGTCCCTGACCCTGCCAGCAAGGCCAGGAGGGGGCTATAGCAAACCTTCATGAAGGAGGGAATTAAGTTACGGCAGAGATGCTCTGGCCTTGGAGTCCCTCAATGAATGCTGCCAGTCAGTGGGGCAGGCACAGTGAGGGCTCAGCAGCCACCGCTGGCTTTATCAGCCCACCTATCCCAGCAGTGGGCACCTGCACCAGCAGAAGCAGGTGAGTGCAGGCATCTTCCACTGAAACTTCCCTTTCAGCGGCTTGTTGTGAGCTACGGGTATAAACTTTCTCACTGCAACATGGCCTTCGCCAAGGTAGCGTTGGCCAAGTCACCTTTACAGCCAAAATCTTGCCTCCCCCATGGGTGTGAAGCAAGCAGCATGCCACCCAAAAGCGTTGCCTACTTCACCTTCATCCCTAAGATGATGACACGCTTAATGAGCTCCATGATCTGTAAAGAGAATGATCAAACAGCCTCTGAGTAAGATAGTTGCGGCATGAATATATTGGCAGGTATATGTGGTTTTTTTAAACCCTCCTGCCGTAGCGAGAGGATAAAATTCTCAACACAAATGGCAACTCTGCAGCAAGTATCTGATATAATTACAGTAATTATATTGTCTCCGCACTCTCTTATAAATCAGTGACAGTATATATTTAATGATCTCTTTCCTGTTGAGCAGGTTGCTCTCAGCCGCTCATATTTGCAACTGCAATGCAGAGGCACCTTAAAATAACATTAACCCTTGGAAGTGATGCCCTTTTCTGTGGGGACGCAGAGGGGCACTCTCAGAGCCGGGCCTGACTCTGCACACCCTTGTCCCTGTTATTGGAAAGCACAGGCAGACCCAACATGGGTCTGATTTGCCCTGGTGAACTTTATTCTGCAGAGAAGCCTGTTACGCTTTCACTCCAGGGACAAAGTTTAACAGGTTTGTCACCTGGGGCACATGTTGAAGCAATCCCCCTGCCTGACAGGAAAGCCGGCACACACCCGCCCACCAAAGCACCTACACCCGACCTTC
>JAOXJM010000001.1:181549030-181559880 GCA_026413425.1 Tringa solitaria
AAGCCCCATCCAGCCTGGCCTTGAACACTTCCAGGGATGGGGCATCCACAGCTCCTCTGGGCAAATGCTAGCCTAAAATCTGTTCCTGGGCTATATGATGCCAACTCAACCCAAAATTTTAGACACTATATTATTTGACTTAAACTGCCGACTCACCCTGCCCCCTTTGCCTTTTTTCCCATTGCTGCTAACCAGCATTGAATGTACTAGGCTTTCAGATGTTTTACGGTTAAGGGGATTCTCTGGCGTGGGCTGGACCCGCAGTGACATCTCCTGGTCCCCTGCGAGGCGAGTTGCTGGCTGCCAGATGGCACAGCCCCTGGACCACAGCCCTGACCAGCACAAATGTCGCAGGGGACTCACCTCCACCCGAGGCGGCTGAATGCCCAAGCGGGGAAACAAACCCACACCTCCTCCTGCGACATCCCAGCACCAGGGGAAACTTCAGAAATCCTCCTTTTATGCATGAAGATAAACAAATCGTGAAAATCAGATCCTTTCACGGAGAGCCTGTGGGTGGGCCCTGCTTGCCTGCAAAGCCTGGCTGCTTTTAACGATGGGCAAGGAGAGGAATTCAGCTGCCTCCTCCCGCGTTTGTGCCTGTCTGAGACTCACATGGGAGCAGGAGGCTTTGCCCTTCACCATTTCTTTTGTTGTGACTCTCAAGTGATCTCCCACTGAAAACCAACACGCTTGCTGTTGGCGTCTTAGGAGAGGAAATTAAATCCGACATTTCGGTGTTATCTGATTTCCCATCCCTGTATGCCGTTGTGTAATTTCACCACCTACTCGTTTGTTTTCATCACACACGAGTGCTTTTAGAGAAAATACAATCCTTGGAAGAATATTTAGTCAGAGCAAGGCTGTAATCAACTTGGATAGAAATCAGACAGTTAACTTGCTTGAAAAAGGGGGAAGGGAGGAGGAAATGAAATGGCAGAACTTCTGCCCTGTGAACTCAGAGCCCCCAAAATTTTAAGGCAAAAGTATAGCATGAAAAGGAAAATAGTTGAAAAATTTAACAGAAAACACTGCTCAGGAACTATTGCACTAAAAATGACGTGAAAGCGAAAGTAAAAGTTCTGATTCATTAGATGTCTTGTGTGTTCATAGAATAATTTTTTTAAAAAAGAGTAAGGGGAAAACACTCACAAACTTTTCCGAGGGCAAAATAACTAGATGTCCCATGTAAATCATCAGCTATTTCAACATTTAGGGTCAGATCAGCAGTAACTGAGTCATGCTGGGAGAACCTGCAGAATGTAGACACCAAAGACCAAAGCTGGGATTTGAAAAGCTCCTCCACGCTGTCTAATCCATCAAAATACTCGATCCTGGAAAAGAGAAGGGTGATGCACGAGCGAGCAGCCAGGGCACCCACCTTAGGGACTACCCCTAAAGCCCATCCTCTTGGGCACCTTCCTCCAGCCCTTTTACTGGACCTGGGTTCCAGAGAACCACCAGTCACAGGCCAGCACGTCGCTCTGCCAGGGGGGTCTCTGCGGGCAGGTGGTCCCAGAGAAGGCAAGGAAGGCTGATAATTACATTATGCAGAAGTGCAGATGCTGTCCCCCATCTCATACACCCCTCCAGGGAGTCAGCTCAGGTCTAACAAGAGCACACCATCACCAGTGTCAGGACTAGCACTTAATATTTCCTTTTCTGGACTATGTGTAGCCATTCTAACTTCCTTATGGGCATTTGTGCAAGCTTCATGGCAGTTTACAGTCTAAAACATTATGTAAATATCGTTAGGAAACCTTAAATTATTTTCCAGTTAGTTTCAAGTTGCTAAATAATGTCAAAGCCAATCTTTCTTCCAGTCCTTTGGCGCCTCCTGAGAGCAGGATAGCGTGACCAGGCGTCTACTCCAACAATGTTCCAGTCCATGTTAGGTTCACAGAAATAAGAGAAGGGCCGGCTGGAGAGAAGGTCAGGAGATTGGCCAAGGCAGTCACCTGCCCCAAGGCAGGATTCACCTCTGGCCAACGCATTGTCATCAGATACGTGCCCGATTGCCATGTGCATCCGAAGAGCCACCTTGGCGGTCTCCTCCAGTGCTGCATAATCTTTCCTGTTACACGGTTCCTCCCTAATGACTAATCTAAACATTCTTGGATTCAATAAGCCTATTATTCCTTGTTCTAGCCACCACCGACACAAAAGACACTGAAAAGATGAAAGGAATAAATTGTTCTCTTTGTGTTTGGAGGCTTGTATTTCCTTTCAGTATTCTGTAGGCAAATCTACTCAAACTCCTCCAGTCTTCTTCTCGGATTTCTCATTCTCATGTGCTTATGTTCACAGGTTTTCTAGACTTCAGTTAAATCTCACTGCTCTTCTCTGGTTTTTCCTAACAAGTATGACAGATAAAACTAGAGCTGATACTTCGGCCGTTGCCTCCCCAGAGCTGAACAGAAAGAGGTATTTTATGTCATACGGATGATACAGTCTTTATACATCTCCATGTTTCTGTTGATTTTGGAGCATCCGCTGTGTTGTTACAATGGGTCACAAAGTCAGCCAGCCAACTACCTGACCTTTTTCTGCCAAGCTGACTTTTAATTCCTCTCTTTCCTGTTTGTCAGATCTGTCCAGTTCCTCCAGATGATTTTGAATCCTAATTCCACCCTTCAACATGCCTGCAGCCTCACAAGACAAAACTCTCTCTTTTTCCACTGCCTGAAATAGATCACAAAGCAGTCACAGAATCTCTCCTGTGCAGATGTACCTCACAATCCAACCATCGCTGCTTATGCTCTTTTTATTTCGCTATACCCCTCCAAAAAAAAAAAAAGAAAAACAAAGACACAAAGTTGTTTGTTTGTTGGTTCGTTTGGTTTTTTTTAAAAAAATACAACATTTTTACTGTAAGCACTAGTAAGAAAACATAAAGCAGTGAAACAGTAGACCATCTTCCCCACAGGGACATATATAGGAACCTATAGCACGTTTGAAAAACTTATGTGGCTGTGAAAGTAATCTCTACATATGTAAAGAGATTTTACAGTTTCGAAACTGATTTGTATTTATATTTAAGACAGTGTTGTCAATATTTGTTAAGGAGAACTCAATTATAATAGGAAGAGGAAGAGAGAATAGGCAGAGCTGCTCAATGCTTTAAGTACAGTTCTTTTCCTCCCTGACTTGCTCTTCAGTTGTACATTAGGAGGAGCAGGATTTGAACCCGTGTCGGAAACAGTCCTGTATTTGTCAGTGAAACAACGTTGTTATTTCCCATTCCTTAGCACAGCAATCCCTGTTCAGTCACTTTTTAGATTAAACTATAAAACTCCGACCTTCTTGCTTCAGAGTCCCACAGTGGCACAACTGCTGGGACTGGATTCAGCATCAAAGCCATTGATTCCTACTGCCTTGACTAAAAAGCGTTGAGGGATGAATTTGACATTCACAGTGATAAAGTTACTGCAAGCTTTGGTAAATACATTACAGAGAAAAAAGAGTTGTTCAGCACCTTGATTTCTCATGAAACTAGAGCAAAGAGGGAGATTAAAACCAATTCAAAATATGAATATAAATTTACATTACAAATTCAAGCTTTTAAAAATCTTCTTAGTTCAACTCCTTTGGTCATCAGAAAAGGTTATTTATACGATAGCAAAAAGAAGCCCCACATTTTAAGGCCGTTTTTCCACCTTTACCATTTAGGCTTTTGGTTCTATTTTAAGCAACCAGGGATTAATTTATGCAATGAACTCACTCCATTTTGCCGTGCTGGAGTCACACCAGTGCTGGTTCCGCTCTGTCACACCACGGTAAATACCACCTGCACTCACACTGGCATAAATTCAGAGACAGACAACTGGCCAATTGTCAGGAGCTTCATGGGGCATGATATCCACAGGAAAATGATATCCTAACTTGGACCAGGAACTGCTCTGCCTTTGTGGACTTCAATAAAAAGTTCCTGGTGACTTAAAGGAGTCTGTCCCAAACAGGAATATCTGTAAACATAATAATAACTCATCAAAACTATCTTGTGCAAAGAAATGGGAAAAAAAAAGAAGAGTTCATATGCAGCAAAAGAGAAAATCTAGGAGAGCAGAGGGAATGACAGAAGTTTAGCAATGGAGATATGCATCAAAAGGATGCAATACCTGAAAGCAAGTGAAAAATGTTTGAAACAGACCTTTCAGAGAGTTATAGTCAGTGAAACGCTGAAGCATTTTTGGTCCAAGGAGACACATATGAATCCTAAATACAAAGTGCTCTCACAGGGATGTGACTAGTCAGGATTCTGTGTAAAAATACAACTTCCAAGCACAGAGTTCTTTATGTCAAGGCTATTTTCACTTGGACACCAAAATTAATATTTGGCAGCTGTGAAAATACTTTTGCTTCATGTGCTCTTGAAAGAATTAAGTTAGAATGAGTGAGAAGTATGAAATTTGGTGTCCAGCAAACAGTCTAGAAGAGAGAAACTCTTTTAGACCCTGTAAATTACAATGTTACATTTTTTTAATTAATTGCTGTGTGCAAAGGAGCCGGTTCATTATAGAGCCACAGATTCTTTCCATAACTAGAAGTAACCAGTGACCTGAAAACAATCCACACAACCCACCATCTGCAGCTGAGCTGCAATTGTTTTGTGAGCTGAAGGAGCGACTTCACTTACAACCTTGAAGCTCTTGATGACATAAGTTGGTCTCTCCCATCATTGGTGAGGAGGAATTTTTCCTCCTGGACTGAGAAGACAGTGCTTCAGATGTACTGTTCTTCATCATCTTCTCCATTCATGAGCAATGACCACTTATCCCCTTCCTCCTCAACAAAACCGTTGCGTCTTGGCAGCTTGTCTGAAGTCAAGGAAGAGAGAGACACTTGGCTAATCTGATCCCAAGGGGCCGGTCTGGATGAATCCCTCCTCCTATCATCCATTCCAATATGAACACTGATTTGGGAAGGAGTAAGTGGCTTCATGCGGCCTTGAGCTTGTGCTTCATAACTTTCTGTGTCTGGCTTCTTATAACTAAGAAGAGAAAGAGAAAATATGGTTTAATAACATGAGGTCAATGTATAGAAGCATCTTCAGCATTAGAACAAATCAGAAACTTCTGACAACCTAAATGTTACCCACACTTCAGACACAATGTTAATGGCTATGAATACTGGTCACACGGCATTAAGACATTTCAATAGTAAAGGAGAGGGAATCTCAAAGTGAGATTCTTTAAGAAAAATTATGAGTTTGCTGAATTATGAAAGGTTTTGTAGTACACAATTTCAGGGGAATGGACTTGATGACCCAAAAATCGCTTTCTGATTAAATAAATTCTAGGTCAAAAAAAGCCCAGCCATGGCAGGTATGCATGGTCTTCACTTAAACGTATTATTGTGTTCTTTGGAATCTGAAGTTCTGTTCAGCTGACATGAGGCTTCAAGAAAGATTATTGTCTCACAGGGTACACTGTAATTCAGCTTCCTTAAGTTTTCCGTATTTTTGGGGGGTTCTCCATATTTAACCGCAATAGTGTCTGATACTTAATGTAATCAGCAAAACATCAAAAGAACCGGAGAATAAAGGAATCACAATCATCCTGTGGTTAACTCCATACAGAAAGTTTTTAGGATGAAAATCCTGAAGTGGTAGAGCTGACATGAGCACACATGTAGTTTTTATTCTGGGTTATGGTCTCATTGAGCATTTGTAGGATTAAAACCATGATGCAGTAACAGATTTCCTATATTAGTTTATACTATACTGCACTATACTACACACTCCAGAAGACCCCAGCTACAGTAGAAATATTTGAAGGCTTGGACTAATTTCAGACACCATAAAAAGTCTTATTTTTGAAAAATGTGTGGTCACAATGATGTTAAAAACAGCTCCACTGTAACTGCACCCAAAAGATGTAGCATAAAAAAATTAATACAATTTGAAAAATCTTGTTATAGTTCAGAAATTGGTTTGCTTCAAAAAAAAACTGAGCAAGATATTTTATCTGTAGCAAGGTGCACTAGAATAAATACACTGCTTCTCCGTTTCTCTCTGACTCAATGAAATAGACAAAAATTAAAACCAGGTACAATTTTTAAAAAAACTCCACATCTACTGCTAGGTTATGGAGAACTGTTTTTGAATTATTTGTTCACTTGATAGTCACAGGAAAACCCATTATTGAACTAGATCTCCAACACAGGTGGCATCCAGTCACACTTTTAGCTGCTAATTAAAGAATGTTCAGGACAGTCTTAGTGCAGGTGTGCTCATAATAATGACACCTGTCTCTTTCTGAGCCGAGGATTAGACAGAAGAACCCCAAGCTACAGAACTGTCAGGTACTTTTAGGTATACAAAGCTCAAAGTAACATCTCATTTGAGTCCCAGCAGGTTCCCCAGTTGATTAGTATGAAGACAACTTGCCATTTCAGCTGCAGGGAAGACAGCACGACAGACACAGAAGAAGCTGCCATTGCAGCCGATCCCATCCAAGGCTGAAGCACAAGGCCAACAGGCATGAACACACCTAGCAAAAAACCACATGGACATCAGCCAGAGCCACCTGTCCCAATAAAGACATTTCTGTCCCCGCCTCTCATAGACCAGATCAGCAGTTCTACAACATGACTTGCTGAGACTTCCATAAACACTAATAGAATGATATATATTAACTCATTTCTAAATACGTCCCTTCCGTTGCAATGGATGACCTTTACACCAATTCAAGTACAACACCGTGGCCACAAGAAAGACTATTTGTCCCTTTGTACGTGTGAAACAAAGCAAAAGCAACAGAAAGACAAGGCAATAGTCCAGGCAAAGGAGTTACTCATGAAGAAAAAAAGGAATGCTTGAAGTAAGTTTTCAGGAGGAACTTGGAGCTTGAGAAGATACCTGACAGAAGGAGAGAGAATGCGAGTAGTAGGAGAGAAAATGTGTGATTCAGGGTGAACAGAAGAGGGAACACCCAGAAGTGGGGTGGTATCTCTGGTTAGAGCTAGGTTTGGATATACAGAAACTAATCCCCAAGTACTGCTAGTGAATTAAGAGCATGGTTTTAATTCTTACACGTAAGAATTTATTCTTAAATTTAAAATTTGGGAAAAGAAGATCTTTTTCTATAACATAAAAAAAAATAAAAATTAATGTATTTATTTTGTCCTTCTTCTGCCAAGTTTTAAATACTCTGGGAACCTCTCTTTGGTTCCTTGAGCAGGAAATCCTGCGAGAGGCACCAGAGAGCTCAACTGTGCTGCTGTCTTCAACAAGCCGAGCTCCGACAGTCACATACCTGCTGCTATGGGTATTCCAAGCAGATTATAAATTAAGGCAAGAATCAGATTTACTCGTATTCTCCGAACTGTTCTCTTTGATAAGTGAATACTGGCCACTACATCCAGCAAGTCGTTCTGCAAGACAGAAGAGCATTGAAAGTTTTCCACGTGCAGTCTTCCAAATACCAAACCGAAAAAGAGGAGTGTCGGTGACAAAAGAGGACAGCTCAGAACTGTAGTGCTCACCCGGATAAGAACAACATCCGCTGCTTCAATGGCAACATCGGTGCCCGTTCCAATTGCAACTCCAACATCGGCTCTGGCTAGCGCAGGGGAATCATTGACTCCATCACCAACCATCGCAACCTTCCTCCTCCCGTTTTGGAGCTCCTGGACCTTTGCAACCTTGTGAGAAGGAAGAACCTCAGCAAAGACTTTTTTGATCCCAACCTATGTACAAGGAAAGAAACATACCCAGTTGGTGATACGCTTCATGCTAAAAGGAAGAGCCATTTGCTGTTCTGGGTGAAGGGGAAACAGAGGAAGATGAACCAAACTGATTCTGATGGAGGCAATGCTTGAAAAATACGCAGAAAGCTGAAGAGCAACATGTCTTTGGCATAAGAAAGGGACTGATTACAGCCCCCTACATTTTTACTGCAGAGATGCTGGCAAACTATGCTTTGCCCTTAGTGTCATGCCCCACAAGGCTTCTGAAGCTCTGGCAATAATGGTTTGATGGTTAAACGAGCCAGTTTTCAGCTAATCATCCTTCTTGATGCACCAATAAAGGTTTCAGTGAAATGCAACACAGGAACTATGTATGATCAGGCAGTTACACGAGGCGAAACACAGAAAGGCAAGTATGTGCAAGTCTCAGGGAAACTATGAAAACAAAGCAGATGGTGCCCATCCACCTCTCAACTAACATGGAGCTGCTGCCAATGGCGCTGTGGATGAAAAACAGGTGGGTCTACTAAAGAGGGCTGGGATAATGTCCCTGGTTTGGCTGCCTCACCAGGTACAGATCAGCTTTTCACAACACAAGGTAGAAGCTCTCTTTTAACCTTTCAAAAAGTAACATTTTAAAAAGTTTTTTGGACTGCCTTACCATTTTTCCATTGGAAAGGAAGTTAGTACCAAAAATTCAACGAAAATGCAGACTGGCACAGACTAAGCTTGTTTGAAAACTTCACTTGTGTGCCTGGAACCATACATGGGACCTTGTTTCTGAAAAGACTTCTCTTAACAAAGAAACACAGGGTGGGAAAGTGCTATACCATAACTAAACAAAAAAGTGAAAGTGTGGAGAAGGATTAAGGCATCACACTGAGAAACAAAACAGACCTCACAAGATAGGAGAACATGCACACCATGGCGCTGGCTGAGTTAGCTGAGCGGTGGGACACCTTAGGAAAGCGAGGTGGCACATGGTAGATTAGAAGTAGACCGATGCAAAGGGAAAGAGGGAAATGAAATGGAGAGGGTGGAAATGCAGCGAGATAGAGTAAGAATCCAGCTTTGGAGCAGCATTTATAGTTTGAGATCAAGGAAATCTCATATAAACCCAACCTCTTTTAGACTGCTATGCTTCTTAACAATGATTCTTATTGTTATTACTATATATCCCTTAAAAATAATGACAAATCCCTATTTCCCTTATTAGGAACAGGACTGGACCCTAAAGGAACTTTTCTTCGTTGCCAACCAAACACAACTGCCCTTCAGTAAAGGGAAGGAGGAGGCTTCAGTTCAGCAATGGACTAATTACTGCAAGAAACTCTCTACCTTTGGAGAAGTACTGACTGCTCGTCTTCAGCAAGATCTTAATGCAGCCACTGGCCTTTACTATGCCATTGTACCTCACCTGATTTTCAGTCCAATTCAAGAAAAGTTAGTTTTCATTTAACGTATCCAGGGAACCCGAGTTCCTGCTCCAAATTCACTGAGGTAAGAAGAGTTTTAGAACCTCATTGTGTTGTGGTTTTTTTTGAAATGCAAAGAAGCAGATACCTGAGTAGCAATGGCTTTTGCAGTTTTTCTGTTGTCTCCTGTTATCAGCACCACATCTATTCCCATGTTTTTCAGCGTGTGCACAGCAAGGGCTGCCTCCTGCTTGACAGTGTCTGCTATTGCGATCATTCCACACAGCACACCTGCACAAAGAACAGTGTTAGAGAGAACTGTGAGAGGTAAAGTGGCAGCAAGAGAAGAGGACTTCCCCTCCATCACACCGTGGTGGCTTGTGAAATGACACATTCCGGAAAATACTGACATTTATAAGCCTGAACAAGTGTCTACAATTTTCTAAGCTCTGGTCTCTTTCTTACACACACACACTTTTTTCATTTATCTGTTCCAGATGGAACAACAAACACCAGAGACCAGGAGGAAGGGGAGAAGAGGAGGGTAACTTTTAAATATGCCCAACTTCTAGCTTTTATGGTAAGGACAAATATGATAGTAGGCCAGAGGAAGTTTGGTTATTTAAGCCCAAGTCAGATATTGAAGCCAGGAGGAAGCGTGTACAGTATCTGGTTTTATGTCCCCTGATCTTTCCAGGCTGGATCTCCATTAAAATGAATTACTTTCATATAAAAGTGTTGCACCTGCCGTCCAAAACATGGACTCAAAGATGCAATCCACATTTTCTTCACGTGACTTACAAAAATATCACATTGGTGTATCAGTGCATGTCACCTTTGAAAAGGAAGGACTTAATTAGGTTTTGCACACCTGCATCTGTCTTTGCTATCCCTAGCTGCAATAGGAATGTCAGCTGTACATCACAGCCCTTTTGTCCATGTTAAAAGCACTTGATTTTCCCAGATTGCTGATGGAGCCCAGGCTGAAACGTGCAAATGCCTCTCAAAATTGCTCTGGAGAAGCACCAAGAATATTTATTCAGTAATTGAATCAGAGGCCCCATTTCAAGATCACAGATGTAGTTGCAATCTATCACTGTTCCAGCAGCTTCTCGTATTAAGGTAAGGTCTGGAATTTCTTTCTGTGTAGCCCAGAACAGAACCCCTCTGGCAAAACTCATTTAGTCTGATCTATTAGACTCGAATGACCTAATGAATCATCATATGTATTCATGAAATGTTTTGAAATCAGTGATGCAATAGGTTGGTCTGTGATCCTTAAGCGATATAAAGTCAGGATGGCACATGGCACTGCACTGCCACTGCTCTTCTGAACAGCAGCCCCAGACAACAGGAGGTTCAGAAATTAATACTTAAATTAAAAACTACCCAACAAGATCTTATAAACACTGCCGTGAGGTGAAAGCTTTTTTAAAGAACACCTTGATACTTTGCAGTTCTGCACTAAAAGATTAATAGTTTATTGACACTAAGCCACTGATCAATTGCTCCGGAGTCTGTTTTTATTCATTCCATGGCAGGATCAATTGATATGTATGAAGTCACTCCAACTGATATGTATTACATCACTCCAAAGAACAGCAGTTACCATCTATAGCCACTAGTATGGCAGTCTGTCCTTTCATTTCATGGTCTGTCATTGCATCATTTACGTCATTTGCAATATGCAAGCCATTGCGTCGCATCCACTCACGATTTCCAATCACTACCGAGTAGGTATTAGAA
>JAOXJM010000001.1:181559980-181579920 GCA_026413425.1 Tringa solitaria
TTTCCTATCAATACGGAGTTGGTATTTGAATTTGATGGAACTTTGTGCACATAAAAAAAGAAAAATAAACAACTCAAAACCAGTGAACACAAGCCAGAGATGTTTGAGGATGACAATGTCAGGCTGTAATAGATATAGAAAAATATTCTGAAGAGGTTTTCCTGGGGTTGTTGCGGTTTTGTGTGTGTGTGTGTGTGTGTGTTCCAGACTGGCAATGGTCACACCCAAGACACAGACAGAATTAGTTTTGTTGAAGTGCTGATGTCATGGCCAAACACAACTGCATGGGCACTACCTGAAGACGGCCTCATAAAACTTATCCTTCAAGACTCAGTCTGTGCCTGTCTATACACAGAAATGCGTCATGAACTTAATGGAATTATTTGCTGTATTTGCCTTTGCCAGTTGGCATTGTTTTTCTGGATAAGTGCAGTATGTACATTTCATAAATGCCACACTGCTTTGTTCTCTCAACTAATGACTTCTTTCAAATATAAAGGCTATTTCTGGTAAGAAAAAAGTAGTTTTGTTCTAACAAACAATGAAACAGTATATAGAGCACCTCATTAATTCAATCCAACTGCACAAGAGCTGTATGAAACAGGTGAGAAAATATTACATTAACACCATTCATAAATGGCACAGTTCTGATGATTAAAGTTCTTATTTAATTTAATTCTTCTAAGAGCTTTCTCAAAAAGGTCAGGAGAGCCACAGTTTTCTGAAGAGAACTGGTGAGCTTCTTATGGAAGGCTTTAAATACTTCTCCTTTGTCTCCTACACTACAAAAGAGCAAAGTGGCTTCCACAGGGCCTGAAACAAAAACAAACGTATCGGCGTAATCAAAAACATCAGGCACTGAAACTTGGCTGCAGATATAACACTTTATAACTTTATTGTGCATCTGCTGAATAGTGTTTTTTTTAGGAGTAAATTCCTTGAGAGAGCTATGAAAAGAAAACAAAAGGTCCAAGTTAATATAGAACTAAAGGGTAGGGCATAAAGTGCAGCAGTAAGATAACATATGTTAAAGGTAACTGCTCCAAACAGGAATATAATGTTAACTGGCAAACTTTGCTCTCTGCTGGACCATTCTTCTCTCCAAAAGGGACACTGCTGGATATGCCTTATTGCTTATGTATTGTGTCAACTTTTCAAGTACCTGTCAATGTAGCATCTAAATTCTTATTTAGGTTTCTGAACTGCAGAGAGATCAAGAGTAGAAGAATGAGAGCACTTCAATTTTTGTTAAGGTGCATTTTTGTCCCTCATGTTGTCTCCGTCTGCCATAATTCTGTCTTTCTCTTGTTCCTAGTCTGATGGGATCGTTTTACAGTGGTCAGCACCGTTGATTCCTTAGCCCTCTCACTGTGACTGGCTGTCACTTTGGGGGCAGACATACCGTTCTGTGATTTGGGGAGTGCAATCAGCTCGTTATCTTCCAGAGAAGCATTGCTGTCCCTGCTCCTGTTAGTGTCCAGCTTATCAAGCCCCTTCTCGGCCGTGGCCAGGATGGCCTCAACACCTCCGACTTTGCAGCTGATGCCACAGCCTGGGACTGCCTGGAAGTCGGTGCAGAATCCTAGGCTCTGAGTGCCAAGCTCCTGTGGGCATAACCAGAGTTCATCATCAGTCCGTGCAGCCTATGTGGGATTCAAATATTAGATAACTCCTGCCAAAAAGACGCCTCATTCCTCCTCTGTTCAAGGCCAGGCTGGATGGGGCTTTGAGCAACCTGCTCTAGTGGGAGGTGTCCCTGCCCATGGCAGGGGGGTTGGAAATCAATGATCTTTAAGGTCCCTTCCAACTCTAACCATTCTATGATTCTTGACACTGACTGACTGAAAGAAAAGCAGCATGGAGTATCAGTAGCGCAGGACTGTAAATAAGGATGTTCTGGACGTGCTGTGAGTTAGACTAGAAAGGGACAGCCATACAGACCACAACCAGGTCTCAGCCCTGGCAGGAGCAAACCATAAAGGACAGTTTTTCCTGGCAGTTCAAGGATGAAGCAGTTAAATTGGTGGTTCATGCCCTCGGTCAAGACTAAGAACTAAAGAGAAATAAAGAGAAATACTATAATAATACACCATATAGCTTCTGAAAAGATACAACTTCTAATTACCCTTACAGACAAGTGGCTGTGGGGGATCAGGCCTCTTATATATATGTAAAAGTACAGTGGAAAACTGTATCTAATTCCTGGAGTGATCTGGCTGGATGACAAGGAAACTGCGTCTTTCTGTTGAGTTAGTGAGCACATTAAAGATGACAAAAAGGGATTACCCGAACCCTGTAAGTTACAAAAAGAATGGACAAAATATGCATTTATAAACAAGTTATTCTGGGCTATCTTTGGAAGCTGGAAATACATCTACCTTTCAGCGACCTTCTTACAACAAAGGGATGATAAGGCAGGTGGTAAGAATATTAGCAAACAGTATAGCATTGCAATTCATACAAGTCGTGATCCAGTAGTAACTGGTGCATAGGATGACTACAGAAGTGTTGGGGAACTAAGACAAATTTGAAAACAGAAAGTGTAAAATATGTGAGAGGTAACCAAATCATTACCCATACTCTCTTTTTCCTTCTAAATCTATATGTTAACTTCCAAATTTTACCACTGAAAGATCTATCTCTAATATGTTTGACATATTCTTGCCAATGAATTTTTCCATAAGTCAATTAATGACTTGTCTTAGCAGTAAGAACTTATTTATTTAAACCAGGCTTCCTATTGTGGTTACTATTTGTGCTTTCATTCTTCCTGAAACATTTGAGAAACACATGCAATATATAAATGACCTTTAAGGATCTGCAAAATTTGCAAAGACTTGAGTAATCTATTAATTAATTTGTGAATTTCATAAATATCACAGTTTAATATTCAGGTTTTAAAGCTTTTTGCCTAATTTATGAGCAAGTGACTAATAGAAATGATTACAATCAGGTAACATATGACATGTCACCACACACATTGCTTCACAATGCTATTTTAAGTGTAAGTATTCCTCCTGCACATATTCCACAATCCTCATTTTCCCACTAGTTCAGGAAAAACTTTGTAAGATCTTGTTTGAGAACTCCACAGCGTTACCAGAAACACAAAGCTTAGAGTACGCCTCCTGGTATTGTCCAGACTAAGATACACAACCATAAAACCTGCCAGCTTCCCAGCCTGTTACTTTTCAGGCAGGCCTGTCCCTCTGGGACTTGCTCCTTTTATACAACATTGCTGCATTTGCAGAGATCCCTTCAGGCCTTAGATGAAACAGGAAGGCAAAGTACCTCTCTGCAATATTTAGTGACTGCCACTCCTAAGGGATGCTCGCTGCTGGCTTCTGCAGTGCCGACCACCGCCAGCACCTTCTTCAGAGAGAGCACAGCCGTCTCTCCCAGCAAAAGCACCCTCATGACTTTAGGAACTCCACAGGTGATGGTCCCAGTTTTATCAAACATCACAGTCTTGATCTGCAAGAAATAAACCAGAGTTACTGCCTAAGCCCTGCGAGCATAGGGATGCTCATATGCTGTAGGCACATAAATACAGGCAGAAGTGCAACTCAATAATGAGTTGACTATATCCACATCAAGACAGAAAAAAATCTACAAAAGTAGAGATTCCTGTATGTACCTTGAACTACCTGTACAGAAGGTCTCCCTGAGCTTTCTTATTCATTCCCCACACGGTGATTTCACTGAAGTTACAACATCATCCTGTATCTATATCAGCATCTCATACAACTGAGTCATTGCAGGACTTGTACTGTCCTCTGTGTGTGGCTGTATGTATTCACATGCAGGATTCAGGTAACGGCTCCTTAATCACTTTTGCCACAAGGTATATGACTCAGGAGGGCTTTTACAAATCCTGTTCTAAACAACTAACAATAGCACTGAGGAAAGAGGACTTGGGAAGTTATTTGGTGATAAGAGCAGGTGCAAAGAGTGCAAGAAGCTGCAACAAGTTCCAGAAGCAACAACCTAACCAAATCCAACCTCATGCCATTCACCAAATTCAACAATCACTTCTTAGCCAGCCCAATGGGTCTTGAGGAACTGGGAATGAATGAAAAAATACAGCCCCATATACACTGAAACCCAAGGCTAAAGTCAGTTCTAATTCTGAAAATAAATAGGCACAGAGAAACACACAAACAAAAAAACCTCAACAAAGTAGGCCTATTTCCATTCCTAGCTATTCCAACCCACCACCCTTGCAGAATCCAAGAGGTCACCTAATTTTACAAGCCCTGACACTAGCTTCACTTCGATTCAAAAGCTAAAAAGCCTTAACACTATTTAGCAGTCATTTTAGTGGTTTTTTTTTACAGAGCCTTGGAAAAACTTCTGGTCTATATTTTATAATGTCCAGTAAGAACAAGAATTATCAGTCTGATTAACTTATTCCTAACCATTCTTTTCACTTAAAATGTTCTGTTATTCCTAACTGACTCTACCACAGCATGTTTTAAACTCATATTCATTTCACTGGCTGCGGACATACCAAACCTCCTCATTCTTCAATCTCCTCCTTCTCTTTTCATCAGTTTTCTGTCTTTGAAGGGCTTTTCCCACCTCTCTTCCATCTTTTTTCTATACACTAAAAGAACTTCAAATCATTCTCTCTTACATCCTACATTGTAAACTACTCATCATGAGCAATATGTATTTCACAACATCCCTCTGAGGAAGGAAGAAAAACACTGGATTATTTTTTTGCAGAAGAGGAAAAGAGTGCAAAAGTCAGAAACCTCTGAGGTCATGCAGAAGATCAGCAGCTTCACTGGCATAAGACTGCAGGACCTGTTGGCTCTCAACACTTTGCTGTGACTGCTTTGAAGAAAGAAGGTCAGATCTGTCTTCTTTACCTTAATAAGCAGCAACCAATAAAGAAAAAAACCACCCACCAACCAACGTTCTGCAGTTTTTCTCTGGACCAGCAGGATTTCCTGGGAAATTATATTTCATGTAGCAACGCTGGGTGAGCTACAAAAGTATGGAACGAACTACTAACCTTGTGTGCCATTTCCAGGGGTTTTCCACCTTTGATGAGAATCCCATTCTGTGCAGCAACTCCTGTGCCCACCATCACAGCTGTGGGGGTGGCCAAGCCTAAAGAACAGGGGCATGCAATGCTCAGCACAGTGATTGAGGTTTGAAACGCAAACCTCAGTATTAGTTCAGTTTTTGAAACCTGTTTGTTCTGATTCTGCAAGAAGAAGGGAGGGGAAAAAAAAAAAAAAAGAAGAAAGAAAGATGTATGATTGCTGAGAGAAGATAACATAGACATACAGTCAATCACAGCCATTTCAAAAAACACATTTACCTGCAACCTCCAGTACAGGAAAGCTATCTATTATTTTTACTGTTATGGCAGAGAAAGGTCAATCTTATGAATTGTTTATAGCAGTATTTTCTGGGGTTTTTTATGCTCAAGCACACATATGCTTGACTCTGCTCTCAGGCTCCCAGATGACAATACAACTTCCTGGCATTTCCTTTAGAGTTTAGCAAAGGAGAACCCTATTTCCAGGTACACAGATCCCCACAGTTGCTGAGCACAGCAAATGCACATCCTAAAGATAACAGAAGCCCATCTTCTTTCTAAAGCCAAACCCACGATCTGCCATCAGGGACAAGGGTGTCCAAAATAGTTACAGGCAATATAGGAATGGCTCAGCTCCTTGCAATGCAGCTCTAGATCATGCTTATCCAGAAAGACTGCTGATAATTTCAGTTTTTAGGAACTCCATGCAGAACCGAGGGGTAAATGCAAAGGTATATTTATACCTGCGTATAGATTTTAATTAGTGTAATTGTTCTGCGTAGAAAACATCATGTTGTACAAAAGTATTTGCCAGATTGCAACATCATACCCTACATACAGAAGGTGTGTTAATTGCACTGGAAGATATCCCAATACCAAAATTTAGCTCTTAATGGAATTACTTACAGGAAAATACTTTTGAATAATATCAAAATTTATAAAACCAATTGTGATCCATGCTATCAACGTCACTGTTGAAATGATGATGATAAATGGAACAAAATATCCACTAAACTTATCTGCCAGTTGCTGGATGGGTGCCTATAAAAAAGAAAAAAATGTGTTTGTATGTTTGTGATCAAAATCCACAAGTATGTAGAGATCATGAAAATATCTAATATTCTTCATCTGATTCTTTTTTGCAGTCTGGAAAACACACTGTTTGTTGAACAAGTAAATATATAAAAATAAAGAATCTTTTTCTTACATAATCAAAATCTGTGAACAAGTTTTTCTTTTGTATTATTTTTACCTTTGACATTTGAGCTTCTTCCACCAATTTCACAATTTGTGCCAGAGTGGTATCATTACCAACATGAGTTGCATTAACAAGAACTGAGCCATGTACATTTATAGAACCAGCAATCACTGTGCTCCCGGGCTTTTTATTGACTGGCATAGCTTCCCCTAGAAAGAAAAGGTAAGAATAAATGAGGCAATACCCCTAATAATAGTGCACATAGTTCATTAGCACCCAGATCATTGTATGCTGGCAAAATCAGCATATGCTAAGCAATAATGACAAGAAATCACATATTGTATATCTCTGTATAGTAAAGACATGCATAAGTGCTGTCATACTTCTATAAACCTTTTTCTAGGTTTAGTTTCATGCTGTTCCCTTGGTCCTAACCCTCCAGGATGCCATCCTTCAAAAAGGCGAGGAGAAAACTGTTTGTAGAAGGAACTGCTAAGAATTTCTCTGATTAATAATTTTCATAGCCATGGGAGTTTGAGAAATCTGTCTTTATTTTCACCACCCTCAGTTTTCAAAGACTAGAAAAGTTGTCTCTGTGGGAAAGTTCCCGTTCTCACACTGCCTCTTCAAGAATGCTAGCTCTACAAAATCTTTCTATTTTTCCATTTTTAGGGTTAGTGATAATGACTGGTTCTCTTAAACTAAGGGTGTTCCCAAGCAAAGTAAATAACTAAAACAAGTAAGCCAATGCTAATGTAAAGGTTTAATAACCTTTATCTCATTTATAAGAATTACACGATGCAATAAATCCATATTATATTTAGAAGATTAAATGAACATTTCAAAAGCTGTGAAAAAGCCCCATGACCCTGAATCAAATTGTGAGGCTTTCTTTCCCTCTTCTTGCTCACTGGGAGATCCCTGTCAGCAGCCCTGTTCAGTGCCCACCCATACACACCCCAACATCTCAGCAATATTTCCCCGTTGCCCTTCAGAAGTTATTTCTGAGAAGGTACCATCATCTCTACAAACACATTCAGGGGAAACACCCATCAGATCTCTGGAATAATTACCATAGTGTTTAGACTCTACCCATCCCATCCTTTAAAGCGACCAAACTGAGTGGAAATTCTCCAGCTTTTTAGGGTTTGTGCAGGAGTAGGATTTGGATTCAAGCTCACAAAGGCCAGGCACAGCGCCTATTAAGGTGGCAGGTTATTCAGACAGCAGCTTTTGGGTTTGCTCTGCTCTCTTTCCTTGTAAGAAAGTGTTCTAGAAGATTTAACTTCTTTGTGTAAGTGTAAGAGAAGTTACCAGTAATGAGAGACTCATCCGCCATAGAACTGCCTTCAATGACCTTTCCATCCACCGGGAACTTTCCACCGGGAACAACCTTTACAATATCACCCCTTTGAACCAGTTCAACAGCTACCTGCTCCTCCCTGCAAAAAACCACAAGTAGAACAGACAGATTATTTACGCCGACAGCTTCCAAAGAATAGTAAAGCTTTCCCAGTCACTGCGTCGAGCCTAGTCTGTGCACCCAGGCGGGCTGAAGGGGGCTTGGTTCACAAATATATACCTGATGACAGAGTGGTCAGGTCCAAGAGTCACCACAGTGGCTTCGGTGGCTTGAAGAGATATAAGTTTAGCAAGAGCTTCTGAGGTCTTACTCTAAGAAACAGAGAAAAATGTTTAAGGTATATCGAGATATATAAATGCTGATGCCTACTTAACACAATGAACTCTGAATGACCTTGTGTAATACAGGCTACATCAGAAACATCTGACTCAAAATTCCTCTGAGTAGTTTTACTCTCCTCTCATCATACATACACAAGAACTAGTGCGAAGATGGGTTACCTTTGCTATGTGTTCCAGCCATCTCCCCAGGGCAATGAACACGAAGAGCATCGGAGGAGTGTCAAAGAAAGTGACGGGGCTTTCCTCTGCCTTTTCAATCATCGCTACCATCAGGATCACACAGGAATACACGTAAGCAATCGTCGTGGCC
Organism: Tringa solitaria; assembly: GCA_026413425.1. Lineage (NCBI taxonomy): Eukaryota > Metazoa > Chordata > Aves > Charadriiformes > Scolopacidae > Tringa > Tringa solitaria. The sequence goes on from JAOXJM010000001.1 coordinate 181,568,246, forward strand.
AGTACGATGAGCACATCCATATTGGCCGTCCTGTGCTTCAGTGATTTGTAAGCTTGTACATAAAAATACCATCCACCAAGAAACTGTTGGTGTAAGCACGGACAGACTCATATTAAGATCACAGCAGTGAAAGCAGAGAGCACATAATACTGCCTACAGCAGAACGATAAACCCGCAGTAGATAAGGGAAGGCGTTGCTGTCCCGTGCAAATTTTGTATCGATGTAACTTCAGCAGAGTGGCCTGCTAGGAGGCTGACTCCACTGTCACCCCCTCACTTGCCCTTCCTTGTTCTCAAAACAACTCTGCCAGCTAAATATCATCCTTTTCCTCAGCAATGCAGAGTTAACAAGGCACAGAAGTTGAAGGGATTTACCTACGACTATCCGATTAGTTGGCACCTGATCAGGTACTTCTTCATTTTAACACTACCTTCCCCACTTGGAAAACCATGTGATGCAACTTTAGCAGGAGTAAGCACTGTGAGCAATTATAGAATGGATAACTTGCAGAAAAGTGCCACTTCATTGTGCATAGGTGGTACAGACAAGAGGGCAGTGCTAATCCACTAAACCTTTCCAGTTTCCTGTCTTTACCACATCAGATTGCATACATGGAGGTGAACAGAAAGCCAACCCCTAGAAGTAGTGTGGACATACCTGAACAAAAGTGCACAGGACAAAGAAGAGTAGATTTAGAATAGATAATCCAGGAATGAGATTCTGTTCCAGCACCATAGACCCGTGGTGCTCACCGTCGGGTATTAGCTTATAAATCATTAGGATTAAGACAGGGATACCAAACAGCAGGCTGCACAAGAAAGATTTCCTCCACCTGAAAAGTAGAAGCTGTAAATCCCTGGTTGTCATACACCCCGCCGTACCCAGGCCAAACAGTGTGCTTGCAGCGCAGAGCTTGGGCTGTTAGTACTGTACTAACACACAGATTCGGGATATTTGGGACAGTTTCAGTGTCTCCTACATGCTTAACTGTATAGAAATCTATAGACTTCTACCAATTAAAAACTGGAACTAATGAAAGTAATAAAAGTACTTGAACCAAATGGCAAATCAAAAAATTAAATACGCTTTACACAAGGATAAACTAAATTAACTGGGGGTGGGGAGGGGGGATGAGTTACAAGAGATGACCTATACACATTCATTAGTGAGAGAGAAAGAGAAATACTTACTGCTGTATTTCCTTTTTATGATCCAGGTTATGTGCATTTGGAACTCTTCTAGCCACGGAAGCATGAAAGCCAATTTCCTTTTTATTGATAGGAGAGGAAAAATGAGTTAGTTTTGATAAACTAACCATATTACTTATATTTAAATGACACTACTTTTAGAAAAAATGTCAGAAAAGGACACTGTTCCATATTTAATAAATGCCAACTTCTGATATATTTTTAGATCCTGCTAACATGAGAGGATATTTCAAACAGTACTCAAAATGTGGACTGCAAAGGATTTCTGCTACCTACACATGGACACAGTGTAGAGATGCAGTAAGTGTCCCAGGTTTCTTAGGTCTGGGAAGCTCCCACCAACAGCTGGAGCTCCGCTGCCCTCCTCCTCAAGGGAAATTTATGCCCTTTCACCTCCACTGGAAGAAGTATGAGAGATGGGAAGTACTACAAAGGAAGGTAAAAATGTAAAAGCCGCTGGCCTGGTCATCCTTGCAAGCATCTCCTTAACACTGCAGTTAATATACAGTAGATATAGCTGACATTGAAAATCAAAGAGGCTAGAATCAGTTTAAACCTGTAAAACAACAAAAAGTGCAGGGCAAAGAATCCCAGAAACAAATATAAGCAAAAAGCCAATTTTGACGGATGATTCAGTGAGTTAATGCAGTAGAACCACCTCCCCCAGAAAAAAACCCCCAAACAAATAAACAAAACCACATAAAAAACCCAAAGCACACTCGCAAGCACAGTACATTTAAACTTCGTATCTGCATCACGAGATGCTCCTGTAGCAAGATGCACTTTACAGAACTACTCTGCCAGCCTGAAGAGTCTGCTGTTAACATGTTAATCAGGGCTGCCGCATCAATTCTGCAGTCTAGGAGATTTTTTTGTGAGTAAATACTCTGGAAGATAGAAGGCAAAGAATCTCTGCTGTCCTCCTGAGTACTCCTTGTGTGCACTTCATACATTAAGTTCTCTTCCCTTGTGGAGGGGCAGAGAAAGGAAAATTTTTGTCCACGTGGTAATGGCAGATTTTATGGTTACTGGTAAACCAGGATTTGTTCCTTTTGTGGCTGTATCACAAGCTCTTTCAGTTTAAAAAGTTCTTCCCTGAATTGATGTGGGAATAACTGCCAGAGAGTGTATACAGAGATATGTAATACTTGTGGTATGAGCTCTTGCAAAACTTCTTTTACAGCCTCTTTCCCTGGCAAGAGAAAGGAGTAATTTTTTCTGAAGTATCAACACTTCATTGAAATGACTGGAAATCAGAGACACATGATTCTACCCACAGATCCGCAAAAAATGAATATAACATTTTTACCAGATACAGATAAAAAAACATTTCTTTTTATAGTTTTTTAGGGTGTGCTTTTAAAGTAACAACCTGGAAGACTACGCACTGCCCTGGAGCACAGCAGCTTCACCACAACAGCATAAAAACATACAGCAATTACCATGTCATCTGCAAAAGTCGGTGAAACTTCTCAATATCAGCTGCTCTATTTCCTTTTTAACTTCACCTTACAATTGCTCATATGTAAACAATTTCTGAAGCCTACCTCAATTATTTTTATAATATCTCGAGGTCCAGTAATTTCAGGATCAAACTGGATGTGAGCTTTGCAAGTAGCAAGTGCAACTGAGGCGTAGAATATGCCACTTGTTCTCATGAGCTTGGATTCAATACTGTGAACACAGGAAGCACAAGTCATCCCTGTAATCTAAAGAAAAGACAAATTTAGGTCCAGTTAGCAATCCCCCACATTCACATAACATTTGTGGATGAATCTGAGACAAGGCCTCCTCCATGTCACAAAGGTACTAATGACTATTCAAGCTTTGCTGGTATTGACCAGCATGAAGGCCTCAGCGCAAAGATTTTATAGAAGTGTCTTAAAGAAACAAAGCTGAGAACACAACTATCTGCTTTTATTATAAAATTCTGCAAGGAGCAGTTATAGTCACAGCTATGCATTTGTAGAGCACCACTCGTACATTGTATTAACTGTAATAGTATAGCTAATATAGTTCTATCAGCAGCTATAGTAACATTGCCAGAGTCAAGCTCTGCGTGTGTAACCTCATCTCGCTTACTTAAATTTTCCTGTGGCTTCCATAAGTCACGTTCCCACTTTCTGATCTACTAGCACAACCCTAGATTGTTGTTAGCTGTCTTGTAGTAGGTGTATGTCAGAGAATAAAAACAGACTTTTGAAGAATCTGTCCTTCAGATAAACAATGTCCTAATTTTACCCGAACTTCTCAGACCTCTCTACTAAGCTCCAGGTATTATCAACACGTGTTTGGTGATACATTCTCAGTTGCTCAGTCTGTACTGCTGACGGAAATGCCTTTACAGAAAAGTCCTGTTTCATTTCTTCTTGCTAAGAAAAGTCTATTCTATAGATACAACTATCACTTCTTATTTCAGCACCTTTGGAGAGCTTCTTCTAAGAGAAATTGATTTTGTCTTTTCAGCAATTAAGAAAAAATAGTGTCACCAGCCAGAACTGACCTGCTGAAGCCACAACTACTTCAACAAAAGCATTTGCAACAAAACATTTCTTCCAGATCTGACCTTTCCAAAACCAACATATAATTTCAAATACATATGACTTACAAGAAGCTCCACATTTCCTTCTGTTTCTGCATGATCTTCTATGACAGTAGCTTCAAACCCCAAATTCTGGATCAGCTGTGCTATTTCAAGGGGCTGTATGAATTCTGGTTTGTATTTTATCTCTGCTTTACCTGCCATCAGTGCTACCAACACTGAAATAATTCCTGCAGTGGCAACAATAAAAAACATTAGATAACATACCTCCTTTGATGAGAAGAAAAACAGAGTATTACAAGTGATTGTCAATGAGGGCTGTAAAAACTTAGAGATGTTATAAACCGAATTATTTCTCTCTGCCTCCTTCTAGTGTTGTTCCCTAGTCACAACAGCAAAGTTTTTACTGAGATCCAGCAACACTGTGGTTCCCTTTAGTAATGAGAGTAACAGCATGAGTTACACAGGGAAGAAGGCGAGTTTTGCTATAATCTAATGAGACAAAAAGGATGGTCAGAAGCAATCTTTGCACTCATTGCTGCAAGCTCTACCCTGGAAAGCCCAACACAAACCCCACAGCACAATGCTACGCCTTTTTCTTTCCTTGTTTTTCCCTTGTTTTTTCTTCTTCTATTTTTTTTTTAATAAATAAACCCACAGAAATCTACATTTAGAATTGAAAAGCAAAACATAAAAATCACAGGCAAAAAATATTGTTCTGAAGTGCTAATGGTTTCTTGGATTTTTAAATCAAGGCAGTGAGACCATCACTGGGAGAGCGGGGGCACAGGAATCAATAAGTAAAACCCTCCAAAGGCATGCCTACCCAAATTAAATCAGACGTTGCTGAGGCTCATATGTTCATCTTCTGTATGCAGGGGAAAGGCAGCTCCAGTCTGCAGACTTCTAACCTAATAAGCTTTGCTGTGCCTAAGCTAATATAATTATCCAGGCACTGGAGCCATGCATTTGTTCATACCTGCTTGTGCAAATGTGCCCTGAAGGGTAAGTTTCACATCACAAACGTGTCAGAGCTCTCAACAGCTCTGGAAGAGATGGATTGCTCTGTAAAGCAATAGGGCCCTGAAAACTAAATGAGAACCATTTCTTTGTGCTTGTCTTGAGCCTTATTTGAAATTTTGATCACAACAACTTAGTGTAACAATACAAGTATGTCCACTGGGTTTGTCCACCAGTGCAGTAGGATAGCTAAACAGTGATGTAGTCACATTAGCACTAAGAAAGAGCATACCACAGACTCTTCCATTAATCATACAGAATACCTTATCCATTCCATACTCCCTTATGGACTCATTATAGGAATCTTAAATTTATTACCGTGTTCTTTCTGCAAATTTCTTTCAATGGTAGACACGCACGATGCACAGGTCATGCCTCTGATTTGTAAAAAACACTTTTCAACCGTGGCTCCGCTGGGCTGATTTGGCCCATCAAGGTGAGGTCTGTCTGGAAAAGCATCTGAGGCACAGCGTTGGGAAGGAGGTTCTGGAGCTCGAGGCTGCACGACAGCATTGATGGTGTCAGGCTGATGCCTAAGTCCTCCAGCCGTGGTATCTTGAATAAATGCACCATAAAGGGAATAAACACTATTTACAGTGCAATCTGATGGCGTAAAACAACAAGCAGGTCACATTTATCAATCATGCAAAGTCTCTTAGTTGTTTGAAAGGTAACATGGTAATCTTGGTCTCTTCATGGAAATAATATAGACTGTTACTAAGCATATAATAATATGCACTCACCAGTACCACTTGCATGACCATTTAACTCTATAGAACTGGTTTTCCATGTTCAGATTGCAAATGATTCCCTCCAATTTCAATGCCTAGACCTGACAGCTACCTCCACTCAATAAAGAAATAAAGATATATTGGTATCTAGAGGGTCCTTATCCAGCACAAGAGAACACAGTCCAGTCATATCCATTCTGTCCTTGTCATCTCTGCAGGACTCACAGCACTTCACCTCAAAGAAGGAAAAGGACAAGTTTCTCAATAGGTTTCTCTTTATGGCACAATATTTACACTGCAAGTACTGCAAAACGAGTAGTGAAAGGATTTGCAGCACCCAGAAGACCTCCACACATACAATGCTGCAATCATTTTTGTTCTTTACCAGATACTGAACAGACACCCAACAGCTCCAGCTGCGCTCACAAGCTGCCTCCCTTGGACAGAGGTTTGTATTCTTCTGAACATGTTAAATACAGGGGCTCCCCTCCCTTCCCACAGATGGATCCCACAAACAAATTTTAAACCAAATAGATCATAATTAAACACCACATACAGTCTTCTCTTAATCTGCAGCAGTTCCACAGATTCAGAGTGACTGGACCCATGAGAAAATCCAATAAAATATGATCTATTGTGATCAAACTAATTCATTCCAGATACACTACATCCGTATCTCAAAGCAAACCTGTTGAGTCAAGGCAGATTTTGCCTTCTGCCAAATGCAGAAAAAAGAAGAAGAAATGGCAGAAATTGCCAAATGCAGTCAAATTGCTGCATTTGAAGTTCTCTAGAGAGGAGATTGTGCAGCATAGCAACTTCTTAAACACTGAGCACATGTACAAAATGTACAAACTGTGCTGCAGTTGATTCGGAAAAGCACCTGCTCCCACCAAAGAGTAGATGCATCTTGCCACTTACTTCGCTTAACATAAGGCTTAGTAAAGTAGGGCTAGTAAAAATCCTCAAGAAATAAAGGTCAAAGGATTAGGACACCAAGAGGAGATTTTAGCTAGGTAAAAAGCGGTTTTAAATGAAAGAGATTTCATTAAGTTTGTGGATTTTAGTACCTTGGAACATAGATGAAAACATTTGGTTTGACAGATCTACTTACAGCAGCCTGTAGACATAGAAGGAAACCTACTTTAGTGGGTAAAGGGGATCAGCTATTGGAAAGACCTTGTACCAACTTCCAAACCTTTTGGCTTCATAATGTAACTCAGCTCTTTCCCCCACCAGTGCAGTTATTAAGGGCTGAAACAAGCTGCTTCACAGCTAAAATCTCGTTCCCTTGCTAAGCGAGGTCAGGTCAGGCTAGTCCCTTAGAAATGACAATGCCAAAGGGATGTTTTAAGAGTTTCTCTCCAGAATAGAGTCTCAACGCAAGTGATGCATGGCCCAGCTTGGCACACTACCCATGGAAGAAAAAACACTGTTACCTGTCAGCACAGAAGCATCAAACCCCATGTCTTCTATGGCAGCTCTTAGCTCTTCTCCATTAGTAACAGCCGGATCATAATGTATGGTGCCAGTTCTGCCAGCTAGAGAAACTGCTATACGTTGCACTCCTTGTCTCTGTGATATGGTCCCTTCTATGGACTGTACACAGGAATTGCAGGTCATGCCATCAATCCTAACGACAGCTGTGCATGTTGTGTCTTGCAGCGGCTCTCTGAAGAGATCACGGAGCAAAGCAGGTGATGAAGATGCTCCTTTATTTGCTTCTGATCCATTCAGGAGGCCTACTTTAAAGTTTCCAGGTGGAAGGGATTCAATAGCTTGCTGCAAAGCTGACAAGGTAATTAAATTTGGACTATACTGCACCACAGCACGTTTATGCTCCAAAGACACTTTAATACTTTGTATGCCGGGAAGATCTGATATATTTCCTTCAATGTTTCTGACACAGGACTTGCAGTGCATGCCTTCTATCCATACAGCCACCGTAGCTGTGCCACTCATCTCGACGGCCAGCGAATCCACCCCGTCACTCTCGAGACTTGCTGGTGTCTCCTTGGGGTTTGCCTTCTGCAAGCGCTCGAGATCGAGGACGCCCAGCTTCAAAGGGGCTGATTTACTTTTAATGGTGCATTCGTACCCCAGGTTACTGATATGGCTCTTGAGGTCGTCAGGCTGAATGATGTAAGGATAGTAAGCAATAATTGCTTCCCGGTTACCAAGTGACACCTTGATTCTCGCCACACCATGCAGTTTCCTAACCTTTCCTTCAATGTTGGTGACACAGGACTGGCATGTCATGCCTTCTACCCGAAGCTTAACTACTGCTTCTCTCAAGCATGACAAATTCACGGTCGCTGTTGTCAACCTCTCTTCTGCTACATTGGTGTCAAAGCCCATATCCTGAATTTCCTGGCAAATCTGTTCAGGACTTATTTCCGACTGCAGATACTTTATTACAGCATTGTCCTGCTCGAGGGAGACTTTAATACTCACAATGCCCTTCACCTTGGAAATCCGGCCTTCTATCGACTGCACACACGATTGGCAAGTCATTCCCACAACGTTGACTGTCACAGTGTGCTCTTGGGAAGATGGAGAGGGCACGGTTTCAAAGCTCTCCTCATAGCCCATGTTATCAAAAGCAAAATTATGTTTCATTGTAGGATCCAGCTCACAGTCAGGAGGAGAATCGGTGTTGGACAAAGCCTAAGGAACAAGAGGAAAAATGAAAATAAAATACATGTATCTTTAGTCCTGTAAAAGCAGCAATATTCTGACTGTGCTCTCAAGCATATACTAGAAGAGCTCTCAAGTCAGTGTATACAGCTGAAACACTTCATAACATTCACTTAACTTTGACTGTAGTACCAGTGAGCCATGCCCACGATAATGAATCAAGCCTCTGACACTTCTCTTGAGCAGTAATTCAAAAAATATTCACAAGGGATATAAAAGGAAAATTGTCTCGATACCCCCACCCCAATCCAATTATTTAAAACTCGAGCTCTCTGCAGCCACGGGGCGCTTTCACCGTGCAGCCCAAGCCCCGTTCTTCAGAGCACGCTGTCACTGGCACCAAGGGTCACAGCAGAATGTCAGAAGCTGGCTCAGTTTGGCCAACCTGCTACTGCTTAGCAGGAGTTCAAACCAAACCAACCAAAAATACCACAGAAAATAGCAACAAGAATTTCCCAGGAGTCTGAAACAAGCCAACACAGGGGGTACCAGCTGCATGATATCTGAAGAGCTGTACACATGCACACAAAGGCCTGGGCTGTCTGCATATATATAGATCTTTTCAGTTAAAATCTATATCTGGCAAAGATTTTAAAAGACACAAAACTATATGCAGATACTTCCACTACAGTTTAGCTTCATCTACCTCCTTGTGAGACATCTAAGAAAGAGCATCTATTGAGCTACAAGAACTCACTGGTTTGATCCAACACCGATTTTCAGGATGTAATGGCCAGTATTGAAGTGGACTGGTAGACAGTGGTCTATCTCTCAGTCATACCACAGGCTCCACAGTACTGGGACTCTACAGTTTAATGCACTCAATTCAATTTAAAAATGAAATATTTTATAAAAAAAAAAAAAAAAAAAAAAAGGAAAAAAAATGGTAAAGGCAATGCTTCTCACAGAACAGGTTATCGGAGCACAGAGTCTGGTGCCAGAGGAAATTGCTGACGCCAAGTCATGAGGAAGATTGAGAAGGGGGGGGCACAAGGCCCAGATTGTCAGATTTCATGTAAAGAACATCAAAATGCATGTCTGTGATTTAAGATCGCTTTAACTGCTAAAGATCTAGATGCAAGCTACTACAACACATTTATTCCCTCCCCTGTGAAGCCATGGGCTCTCCAGCATTCAATAAAGCACCTGACACCAGGCATTACTGCGGGAAGGGGCTGGAGAAGGGGCCACTGGATCAGGTTCAAATCTTGTCCCTACCACCCACAAGAAATCTCCCTTCTCAGTACCACAGCGCAAATGAGAAGCATTTAGGCTGCTTATTAACACTAGACTGCATCCAGTTCATTTGATGCAGTATTCAAAATTCATTAACTTGATTTCGTTTCACGCTTAGACAGCTTGGCAATAATGAGGACTAGGGTCATGACCATACCAGCAAATTTTAACGTGAGAAATTTGCTTTCAGCTTTCTCCGTACTGTATTTATTAGAACAGGAGGAGGAATGAGCAATTTCAACTCTTCAGCATTACGGTGCAGCCCCTCTCTATCCTGACCATGAACCTCTGTGCCCTCTCCTTCTCTGCTTGGCCTCAAGGCTATACTCCAGGGATACCAGGGAAGAAGAGTCATGGAAATATTTTAGCTCCAACCTCCCCTTTTACCTCCCCTTCCCACAGGCCTGGCAGCACCTGGGGCATGTACCCTTCTCCTTGCACTTCCCTTCCCAGAAGTTACTGAAGTTCCCAACATACAGGGAAACGTGCAGCCAGCCCCTCCAAAGGTCGTTTAAGCGCACACAAAGAGGACCACGTGCTCATTTCCTCCTGTTTGTGCCTTCCCACAGTTTAAAATAATAACATGGCCTTGTATGTGGAAAAGAAGCCCGTCTGAAAATGAAAACTTTCTCTCATCCACTGCATTTCAAATGCTGCTTAAACTCAAGCTTGCATTTATTGTAATGTCTACCTAAAGAATACATTTGAATATTGTCCCTCGTCTCCTCTCCCTATCTCCCATCCCCAGACCCCCAATGACACTTTGTTCACAGTGGCCAGCTCACATTTTCACAAACATGCAATAAAGTGAAAATCCACGTGCGAGTTACAGGAGCCCACCCTGTCACTTTGGCTCCTGTGACAAAGGCTTTTGCCTCCTGCATCCTTTGGTGAAACAGAGTGTGAGAGATGGGTGAGATGAACTTCCTCCGCCCTCCTGCTCCCCTTCACCGTGTTTCTGGCAGCCACTTGCAGATGAAAACCAGGAACTATCACAGGTTCTGCATTCCCTCTACCCCCACGCTCACCAAGCATCTCAGTTTCCCTAGGTACCCAGTGATATAAAAGCAATTAAAATTAAATGTATAAAAAGATTAAAGGGTATTTCTCCTCCTCCAGTCTTTTGAAAAACATAAAAGCAAGGACTGATTGTACTATTTCAATGCACTGTAAGCCACAGAAACATCAAAACTTGGCCACTGCTTTATAATTTGGATAAAAAGCTATCCCAATGTTCAGAAGAACTGGCAAAAATATTTGTTTGTTACTTGACAAAACCAGATGCTTGTGTTCTATAGGAGAAAAATTCTTGCAAACAAATTTTTAAATGAGAAGGAAAAAATTAGAGACATGGATATAAAAAAAAATAATTAAAAGGCTTCTTTCTCTTTAAAAAAACAACTAACAACCCCTCTCCCCTAAAATGCCAAACCGTTGAAGAACCTCCCCATAAAAACAGAAATGAGCACGGTTCAAATACAGTATTTACAAAGCCTTTAGTATTGTTTAACAGCTTAAAAAATAAAGAAAAAAAAAAAAGAAGGGGCACAAATACATCTCTGTGTGTATTTGCGAGAAGGGGCGTTTCTACACTAGATCAGAGGAAAACAGCAGGTTCACATAAGGACACAAAGACCAGACATGCAGAAATGTGCCCAGAGTTTTCCTCAGGCACATGCTAGGTCTCAAAAGAGGGTTTCCTGACACCAGCAAATACCCACGCATAACACGGCATCTATGAGGCTGTACAGGAGGAATTCAGAGAGACCATCTGCAAGAGGATCAGAGAAGCAAACACCTCCAAAAATGCCCATAAAGGTGCCTGGGATTCTCCTCCTTGCTTCTGCCTAGAGAGAAATCCTAACGAAATCATGGAAATGCATCTGACTCCACATCCACACGGGAGTGTGAAAGAACCTGCCGCAGCTACCAAATGTTTTGTCTCTCACACCAATGGAGGCCTCCTTACTTTTAAGAGGAGGTGTACACCAAGTCTGTTTGCTCTACCAGTCTCAGACATATTTTTACATTTAGTATGTAAAAAATATGTAAATAAAGAAAACATGAAATTATGACAATTCTTCCACCCCTCCCCCAGTCTGCACATAAAAGTTTAAACTCAAAATGCACAGCAGAGCAAGGCTCTAGTCTGAAAGTGAAGAATCCCTACAGAAAGCAGTGTTATGAAGCTCATATAAACAATATGGAAAGGGAAAGGAAGGGAAGGGAAGGGAAGGGAA
>JAOXJM010000001.1:181584245-181598545 GCA_026413425.1 Tringa solitaria
GGGGGGAGGAGTGAGTACAATATTCATACTTTTAAAAACGTGCTCTTTACCACCACCAAACTTTACTTAAAAAAAACCAACCAAACAAATCAAACCAGCAATTAGTGCCAGAAAGTAAAGAAAAAAAGAATAAAATACTCCCTTTGGCAAACTCAGTTCCCCTTAAAGCAGTTCCCCTTACATCCGCTAGGCAACTACAGGAACATCTAATTTAGACAGCCATACACCATAGGTGTATGGCACAGTAGTGCCGTCCGCTTCTGAAAACAGCCCTGAACAGGGACACCTAAAGAACAGCCATGCAGGGAATTTATGTAGTTGATATGTTGTCAGTTCATACCCTCCCTGGCCATGCAATGACCTCACTGTGCAGGCAAGCCTTAAAACAATTGTTTTACGTTTAAACAGAATCTTTTGGACTTGTTGGAAAAAGGCACCAAATTTACTCCTATGCAGAGGTCAGCACACAGGGTTAAAATCTCAGCATATCTCCCTCACGTCACAAAAACCCAGGGGAACAGATGACAGGCCAAATTCAGACTCTGTTTACTTCCAAAAGCAGAGACAGGTCTCTCACACCCTTGCCACAAAGGCAGTATACAGAAAGCCACCGTGCAGGACATCAGCATCCTGCCTTGCCTCCCTGTCATAACTTCCCCACAAATATGAATGTTTTTCTCTGCGCACATCATCCAGTGCTTGACTTCGGAGTTAGGAACCACCTTTGGAAAAAGGAAGGTCTTCTGCCACTGAATCGAAACCCAAAATAGTGTTGTAGCACTGTTTTGTATCATTTTCTTAATATACAAGATCAGTGATAATATCAAACTTTTAAATAGGGGATTTTGAAAACATTTCGAGGAATGGCCCTTCAAAAGAGTTATTACTACAGAGTAAAGCATCTGTGCATGTTCTGTATTTATCAATGAAACTGATTAAAACCACACCTGAATTCAGATGAAACACTTTTCTGAAAAAGAAAACCGTGTTAAAGGCAAAATATTTTCAGGAATTACTGACTTTAATTGATTTTGAAACAAGCAATTGAAGATCACACAATTTGACTTATGTGAAAATATGTCATTACAATGTCTTTAAATATTAATGCTACATCTACATACTAAAGATAGATACATATTTAAAATATGGGGTTTGTCTTTCTAAAACAATTCTCTAATCCCAAATCAAAGATATTCAGAAATTCAGCTCTGCATCCTAATTCCAAATAATGGAAATGTCTAGAGTGTTTTAGGAAACGGGAATTCCAGTTTCTGTCCACCTCCAAAGTATATACTTGGTCCACTCATTTCAGACAACATCTTTACTAGTAAAAATATCCCAAACCCTACATAGCATGTTTCTACAAGTAACTAATATTTATTAAATTATCATATGATGAAACATACTGCAAAAATCAGTTGGTTTTTTTTCTTCTTCATTTCAGGTTCACCAGCAAAGCTCAACTTAGGCTGACAGAATAAAGAGATATTTAGTAAATACCTTCTCTCCAATTCCTCTCACTCATCTTTTTTTCCCCCCAACTTCTGAGCAACTCTAAGACAAAAATTTTTGTTTGTTTGTTTGCTTCTAAAAGCAATGGAGACAAGTTCTTACTTAGTGCCCCATAGTCCTTTGCCTAAGGCAGAGTCCTGAATACTGATTTGGAGGGAGAGAAGAAACAGACAAGGTTGTGCTTTGAACACATTCAGTTTACAAGGTATTTACCCACATTAAAAAGAATTATTTGGCTTGGAAAAAAAAAAGTTTTATATAGTTCTTCAGATAAAAGGGGCAGAAGAGATATTTTAACCAGTCTAGCTGATTTAAAATAGCTCAAGCAGAGCTATATGGCAATGGCAAATGAAACCTGTGCAGCTGTCTGAGGTACAAGCACCAGCTCTTGGAGAAGAGGTACCATCCACAAAGCAGAAACCACTGAGCATCTTGTAAAACCAAACATTTTCCTTTTACCTTAACACACCAGACTGAAAGTTCAGAGGTCCTGCCACATCCCAACCACTCTACAAGTCTCTTATCGTTCAGGAAGGGATCTGATGTCAGCACCTCAAGGGTGGCAGTATCTGCCAGGGAAGGGAGGCAGCTGCTTGGGGTTAATGTCTAGGATCGCCTGCTGCTGAACTCTGACGGAGTCCTACTTTTTTAGCATTTTAGTGAAGGCTGAAATAAGAAGGGCAATGTTGTCCATCTCATCTGATAACACAATCACGCCCTGGTTCAAGGCTAGATTTTGCACAATTTAGGACTTTTGCCAGGAAGAGTCACTGAGGTTTGGCAGCATGAGGTTTAAATGAAAAACAAAATCAGCCTGCTGCCTTCACAGGTCTCTGCTAATGTCAGCCAGAGATTTTCATGTCAAAAAATGCAGAACATCCAAGAGAATGAAATGCTCTTGACTTAAAGCCTCTAGAGCTGATAAAACACAAGTTTTCCCCTTTACATTACCCACTATTATTGGAGAATATGATAAACACACAAGAATTGGTAAATTCGATTTCTTCAGGTAAATTATATTTCCTGGGTGCATTCACCCCTGGCTTTATAGGATGATCTGGCCTGCCTCTAATCCCTCTGGTTTCTTGCCCAAAGCAAGCATCTGAAAGTAGTCTTAACAGTGCCTGATAGACGAGAAGCCTGGGTTCAGGATAAAAAATGGGAGTCTGGACGTAAGGGGGTCACATTGCCTCAATCTGACAAATGGACAAGAGGAACCTGTGCAGATACGAGCCCATCACATCGGTGCAAAGAGGGATGTATTAGTACTAATGCAGCACTCTAGAAATCCAATCTGCCTTACAATGTTAATTGTTTTCCTACTCTCCTCCTCAGCCATAATTTTAAACCACTGAAATACAATCCATCCTGAGGCATACAAACAATGATATGAGGCTAAAACCCAAGTGATTTCACGGTTGACAATATTTTGAGTTCTTTTTAATTTGTCTTCAGGATGCAGTCGGCTGATTTTTTTTTGTATTTTTTTCCCCATCATAACAGAGTTAGACTGACTTTTATTTTTATACATATAATTCAACTGCAGGGACTGAAGCTTTAAGGAAAAAAAAAAAAGTGGGGAGGGGGAAGCAAAGTATTGCAAAGCTCTGAGTAACTTCACAAACAACAGTGCTGGTAACTCACAGTTACCAACAGCTTGTTAAACAACATTGCTTGAAGGGGAACCCATGAAACACCCAGCCCTTGTGTGAAACAACTATTTCTCCTCTGCCAGTGTCCTCTTTAAGCCATAAGAGAAGTTGTCAGTAAACGTATGCACTTTTTCTTCAAGCAAATCCCAGCACTTGCTCACCAGCCATTTTTCAGTCCTACTGAGCAACACAAGCCTCACGTTTCCCCTGTGCAGTCAAATCAGCTGCAGCTGAAAGTTCAGTGAAAGCTTGGTCAGATTCATGGTACATAACTACGCCCCTGACTTCTCCAGACTAACTGACACGCTTATTACAGAAAATCAGAAAAGGCCATACCGTTTTAGCTTTGAGCAGGCAACAAAACTCCCTCCTTAGGGACGTTTGCTCCTAGTTTTGAGCCATGAAATCAGAAGGACAACTCTTTGGCTACAGTTGTAAGAAAACTGGCAGCCATCAGACACACAAGCATTTCTACAGCACAAATGGTATACATATTTTGTTCAACATATGTAGAAGCATGATCATATTTCTTACACTGTTAGAAAAAAAGGAACCCATACATAACTGAAATACAAAAAATCAAATTCCTACGTGCTCTGAAAAAAATTGCTTGAGACTTGATGGCCTCATTTCAAATCAAATCAGCTCAGACTTTGGCTTCAGTTTTTCAGGAAGCAGACTCAATCGATTTTCTTTAAATATTTAAAAAAGGGTTGTTTGCTCTAAACCAGCAAAACTCAGCAGAGTACTTCTTTTGTAGCAGGGTCCCAAAATGCATACTAGTTTTTTTCATTCCACAGCTTCTAATGTGATTGCAAATTGTGTGGACTTGGTACTTTGTCTGCTTTTACCAGTGTTGATTTCATTATGATAATTCCTGCTATCTGTCTATTTATACTGCAGGAATTTGTTTACAAGTACCTAGAAACTACCAGGCTGATCACATTACCAAAGGAAAGGGCACACCTTTTGGGTCAGGGTTTAAGTGCAAAGAACAATTGCAATCTCCATAAGTTAATTCAAGTTCAGATTTCCCGTAATGTTCATTCACGTAGCAGGTGAAGGCGGCTGGCAGAACCCAGCGGGCAGTGCCAACAATGAAACCAGTATTTTCACTTCTGTGTTTCCAACTTAATTTTCTGACATTGTCCATGCTTCGCTCTTGCTCAGAGCTGGTTTTGGCTTGTAAAGTTTCAGCCAAAGCTTTTTTGAACTCCATACAGAGCAAAAGGACCTATGTTTTATCCATCATAACTGCAATATTTAAAATATAACTTGAGAATGAGTAATATTACAAAAGTAACTCTTTTTAAAGGCTAATTTGAGAAGGCAGAAAAATCTATTATTTGTGAACTATAAAAGCTATCACTAAAGATCATAGTTTCGTCACCTACTTTTAGTATTCACATTTAGAAATAAGATTCAAGTTCTTAATGCCAATTTAGTTTTGTAAATTCCTCAGTATTTTTTGTGGGTTTTAAATATATCTTTCACACTTGTTTTGAATAGATAAAGTGGTAACTCTCTGAATTGTGAGTTAAGTAAATGGGAAGACTGATTTTTTTTTTTCCAAGGCAAGCTGCTGTTTACCCTGTAGAAGGCAAACAAATACCAGCTCCTAAGATGCTTTGCCAAATCTGCAATTATTTTTTTCCTTATACAGGTGAGGAATGTAAGCCTATGTATTAAGTGACATTCATATATAATACATATTCTCTAAACTGTCCCTGACTGTAAAGTCCACACCATCTAAATTTACTCTTATTTCCTTGCCAGCACTTGTTTCAAATCATTCTTGTCGTGTTTGACAGCCAAAGAGATTTCACTTTGATGAGACAGCTTACACTGTGTAAATAACATAAACCACATCATATTTGTAAACCATGAAAAAAAGAAGAAAAATTACCAGAAAAAAAGAAATAGAATGTAACTCTGACATAAGCCTGTATTTCTGGTTCTATGGCCAGTGTTTAATCCCAAGTCAAACTGCTCGGCCTCTGAATAAAAGGTTGTTTCATCCCATTTCATTTATATACATCACAATCACCTACATTTCAAGAAAAAAAAAAGACAAAAATGCATCTTGTGTTTGCATTACAGATGCCATGTCTAAAATACAAACATACTGCTTTTGTTAGGTCAGGCTAGACATGTAAAGGCAAGCCCATATTCAGTTTCTCTTTAACAGTTGGTGCTGGCTGTTTCTGTTTCTGTATCCTATCCTGGCAGAAACCACCTCTATACAAAAAGAGAGGAGTTTCCAGCAATTCCCAAATCCCGAAGAAAGCTTGACAGCAGCACTCCTCACCACAGGACCTGGGCTCCTCCATCATAGAGTCCTGAGCAAAGTCCTACCTGCCTTCTTGGTGTTCCAGGCAAAACTCTGCCTGGAGGGTAGGGTTTCCGCTTTCTACATCATCCGTTCCAGTCTTTTACTCCTTCTTTCCCCTCTCTTCCTGTGGAATGGTTGCAGTCACCGGGTAGAAAAAGGCATGAGGGTGTTAGGGGTAGACTCTCAGGTGACCCTACGGCCACAGGGGCTCAGCCACAGCCCAGCCAGGCTGGCACAAAGGCCTTTCCGCATGGGGTAGAGGTTCTGCTCTTCCCGGCTGTCAGGGTACAAATTGTAATGTATGTGAGCTCCTGTTTAGCTAACTTATTTTTCTACAAAACTCCTGTTAATTATTTGCTCTTCAGGGCTAGGAACTATTACAGCACTGCCCTGTCCAGGTCTCATATCTCACATGAACTTACAGTCAACTCTCAAGCAGAAGCCACAGGCAGGGAGGTCCCAGTTTCTACCAGTGGATAAAATATATTTCCAAGTGACCATGAAAATACGTGAAGATTGCCTGGATAGAGCCATAACGATTCACAGCAGAGGCTTATAAAAATTGAGGGGAAAAATAAAAAAAAAAAAGATGAAAACATATTTGCTGCTATTTTTTTTCTGCTGGAATACCTGATAATAATTCCCTATTACATCAAGTAACACTGGCAGCCTCCGACAAGTAGTGGGGAAGAATTCAGGTGGAAATGTCAGAACTAAAGCGACAGTCAGGGATGAAAGTATCAACATGGGAAACTCTGCTATTAATTTCATGCCATTTCTTCCATACAAACACATGCTTAGAAAACATCTAAGGGAAATGGCAATGCAGAGTAAACCTCTTTCTGTTTGCAATTATTTTTACCTGAAACATTTAACACTGGGATTGAAGTATGCAGTTAAAATCCTGCTTTCAAATGCAGGCAGGTTTTCTCAGGTTGTTCTCTGTGGCATGCATACTTCACCACTTCTTCACCACTCAAACTCACTGTAAAAATAGTCTTTGTTTATTGCACAAGCACACAGAGGAAACTGGAGACATTTGCCTCCTAAAGAAAGAGTTCCTGGCGCATGTAAGAAAAGGGAAATATAAAAAAGCTTTCTGACAGTGAAATGGAGAGTTTTTTCAGCTCTTGGCAATCCTGCTATTTCCAGAGTTCACCTCAGTCTGCTGTCCAGACAAGAATGTTTCTTCCAAGGACACGTTTAGTCAAAACTGATGCATTCTGCAGCTCAGTATAAAAGAAGGTAACCATCCTGAGTTGCTGAGCAACCTTCCGACATTTATTAACTGCCCTCAATTCCTGGGAAGCAGAGATGCTAATCCATGGAAATTCAGGCTCAGTTCATTTATCGTTCCCTCCTGGTACCTCTGCTGGTTGAAAGAAAAGGTAGTGCAGCAGGGAACCACTTTTAAGCAGCCCTAGTTCACCCCCCAGAAGAGAATCTTTGATTGAAACAACCCCATGGGAAAAATCACCAACCTTTCAAGCTTTTTCCATCCCCAGAATAGAAATAAGTCAGAGGAGGTGACGAGGCATAGTGCCTGCATCTCTCATGTCCGGACTAGCCAAACAGTCTCCTCCAATAATTGTAACTCCCTTCTGTCCTGCTTCGCAGCCAGTTTTTGGCTCCTTTCACTTTCTTGATCAGTGCCAGGGAGCCAGACGTGAACACAGAATGCAAATCCTGCCTAGTTCCTGGCTTCATGAGAAACAATTTGAATTTTCATCCAAATTGCACTCTCCCTTGCTTCCTGAAACAGGCAAAGAGAAGCACACACAAACACACTTGCACGAATGCAACTTGAACAAGTTAGTGCAGGGTGTTTCTTTTTCAGTATGTGAACCCTTTAAAGTTTCGTGATGGAAGTGCCTAACTCAGTAAAAAATTCACACTGTGAAGTTTTGCAGCTTCCTGAGCAGTTTCATAGCTAATTTAAACAGATGTTAAGGTATGACTGTGAAAGAGATCCTTCATGATCCCCTTCATGTCCTGATAAGGTGCAGATGGCCACAGAGACATTAGTACCTGCATAAGGGAGAAAGAAAAGCAAGAAGGGTTTGAGTCTGCTATTACAGACACTCAAAAATAGGCCCTGGCTCCTCAAGAATCCCAAACTTCCACTGAAAAAAAAAAGGGGCTTAAGGTGAGTCTACATGTCATTTTGCAAGCTCATTGATATTATCAGGAGGGCTACATCACTTGTCATCTCATTTCTGCCCGTGCTCTGAGTTGCTTGAACACATTTCCTTCACTCACCCTAAAAAATGGCAGACATTTTGATTTTTCCTGCTAATGACTGTTCAGGAGAACTGACAGCAGAGCCCATGAGAGGTTAAAACACTGGCACAATCTACAGGATTAAACTCCAACAGTGGAACTGATTTGTTTTCCTGCGTGGTCCTTGTCCAACTGGGGCAATTTTGGTGAAAATAATCTCCTGTTAAACAAAAGGTATAGGTTCAACCAAGCCTGGTGTTACAAATAAACGTGCTTTATAGGAGCTCTGGCAAAAATTCTGTGTAGAACCTGCTTAATCCTTCATTGCTTCTGTCATAAAAAGGGCAGCTTTTGCTCACCGATACATGGGCGAAAACCCATGCCCTAGAACATCTAGCTCAAAAGTAAAGATGACAGTTAAAAGTTTTTACTAGAACTCCTTATATTTAGAAACTTTAATATTAGCACATATCAGTAAAAACCACCCCATAGTGTTTTGCCCCAGATATATCAGTGCCACAATTTATTTCCAATACTTGTTTTTTGCTTTGCAAATATTTAGCACAAAACTGGTGCGACTTTATTTCTGCCTCCTGTTACCATGTGGTGAAAAACAAACGTACCGTAACATTTAACAGCCTATCACAAGACACGTGGAAAAAGGAAAAACTTACTGTGTATATGAATGATCTAAGATTCCTTCTGCTAAAAACAGTCCCAGGCATTTTGGTAGCTAAGACAGCAGCCCTGGATGAAAGACTCAGGGCTATATAGTGCGTGTCTCTAAAAGAAAGTAACCAACTGTACAAGAAAGTATAAAAGACCACATGACCGTCATACGAATATCCTTACACAATATTAATCCTGTTGCTTTGTGTTATTACTTGCCAGTGGTTTTATCTTACCAAGCCACTCGGATGGGGAGTACTCAGCAAGAATGAGAGTTACAAAAATACAGCTTAAAACTGTCTCAAATGCCTTGCAGGCTTGCAGAGAATATATACACCGTGAGTGGATTCTCCTATTTGTTGTGAATACCACTCCTTCAGAAGGCCTGTTTGCACGGATTTTCCTTCAGAGTAAGGACCTTAATAAGGAAAGCAATTAAAACAGGACAAAAAATGCTTACAGAGGCAGCAAAAGATTAAAAACTTGGTACATCTCCGGGAGGATGAAAACAAAGCCGACTTCATGACAAGGCCAGTTTAATTTTGTTGGCATGTCAGCCACGTGGAATTTCTACAGAGGAGGTTTTTAATACCATTCTCACTGCTGGAGTGGGAACACCACAGAGACCTCAGCGTGGCTCTTGCTCAAGTTATTGCCAATACCCTAAATACATGCATACAATATCATCTGCTACATATGCATTAAGGTGGCGAAGTTGTTAAGTGGTGACAACTCAATTGGTCTGTGTTGGACATTCACACATTAAAGGTGTCCCTTGCAGTCTGTAAAGCTGTCAGCAACACAGTTTTCATATTGCTCACGTCAGAAGCTGGAAAGCCTGTGGTTAAAGAAAAGTTAACACAAGAAATTTGGAAGTATTAACATGTGGGGTTTTTTTTTAATTAAATGGACTACAGAAAAAATAAAACAGCTAAGATGATTAAGAGATCGGAGCACAGCTCCTATGAGGAAAAGCTGAGAGAGCTGAGGCTGTTCAGCCTAGAGAAAGCTCAGGGAGGATCTCTTTAATGTATACAAATACCTGAAAGGGGGGTGCAAAGAGAACAGAGCCAGTGGCTCCCAGTGACAAGACGAGAAGCAATGGGAACAAACTGAAACACAGGAGGGTCCCTCTGAACATCAGGAAATACTTTCTCACTGTGGGGGTGACCAAGCTCTCACTGTGGGGTTGCTCAGGGAGACTGTGGAGTCTCCATTGTTGGAGATACTCAAAAGCTGACTGAACATGGTCCTGGGCAACTGGCTGTAGATGGCCTGGCTTGGGCAGAGGGGCTGGACAATAAGACTTGCAATCCCAACCATTCTGTGATTCTGTGAACTATAAATTATTAGAAGGGAGAAAGCTATTTGATGCTCCCACCGTCATGCAGATTTCTCCCTACAACAACCAAGGGAACACTACTTCGAAAATAAAAATAGCCTCCCAAAGAGGTGGCCCAAAAGAAGGCCACCTGCAATGACTACAAAACACATAGGAAGAACTGCAGAAGAAACAGGGGCCATCAAACAAAACATCTTCTGACTGCAAAGTTAGGTCTGAGGAATTTGTGCCAGGACTGGCAGAAGTTTCAAAATTATCATTTGAACTTTTGTGAAAGTTTGTGTCTGTAGCAACTCATGTTGGTTTGAGGGGAAAAAAAACCCCAAAGACAACAAAAAAAGACACATCTAGACCAGGCAGAGTACAAGCAGATGCACTGTAGCTTTTCTTCAAATCCTTTTCTATTTATCTAGTCCATTCAACTTGTGAAGAACTATTATTTTCCCCCATTTAGCATTGGTAAGCATCTGGAAAAGTTATCCAGATCCAGAATATCTATTTGTTTATGCAGATGCTTTATTACAATGTGCCTGCGTTACAACTTATAGGTCGTATGCAGTCTGTAAGGACATCATGTTTCCTTGCTTACTCCATTCAAGAAATGAGTGCACGTGGTAAGGAAAGGGCTAGAAAGCTTAAAAAAAATAAAAATAAATAGACATAAATCAGAGAGGGATGCTACCAAAATAATTCCTCTGGTCTATCTGCTGTTTGCCATGGGAGTAAAAGCAAGACAAGAACAGTATCTATGAATTGTTCTCCCAAAAACAACTCCTCCAATTTTCTGCCACCAGGAAAATGACATGACTGTATATGCTGGACAGTCAATTTGCACTGATGCGAAAATTGCAATATTTCTGGGAAGTGCCAGACCTATGTCTCACAGAGGCTACGCTGTGCTCGCAGAGTACATCCGGCTGTACAGCGACTTGAATCAAGTCTGAGGCTCACCCTGCTGGAAAGTTTACGCGCTGCAAATACAGCGTCCTGCCACGAGGCAGCTGTTTCCATTGGGACTGTGCAAATCGGTCTTTTTTATCCAGCTGCCAAATGCACAGACATATGCATTCGCTAACAGGAGATTTGGGGAACTTCTAAGAAGCTGATTACGTGGTTTCAGGAAAAGCAAGATGTTTTGCTGGGCTCAAGCCGAAACCTACTTCTGACACTTAGGATTGAAACCCTGAAGAAAGTGTAGGACTTGTGCGGGAATCTTCATGGATTAAATCCCAATTTCAGTACAGCTAACCCTGCAATCAGCTGGAAAGAACAAGTTGTACTGTTTTAGCCACTTGAAGCCAAAGGCTTTTCTGGGTACTTTTGCTATATGATTTTTCAGAGAGCTGAAGATGAACCCAAAACACTACATCTGCCATTTATGACCCAGGCAACTCAAAAGCCAGGTACATAGGTGTCTCCCTCATTAATTATTCTTCTTGCTTCCTGAAACTCTTCAGCATTACTTGTCTCATCTTAATTAAGCCCTGGCTACCCTGTGATCCTTCAGCTTCATAAAGACACTCAGTCTAAGAGTCATACCTTCCAAGGGAGTAGCCACAAGCTCCTTTTCAAGTCAGTGGAGAGACACAAATTTCAGCATCTAAAACAGACTGGACTTCTTGTTCCCTAGAACTGTGCCTCTTCTCTGAACCCAGGCAATTATCTGCAAATGTTGATATTACAAGAGAGATGTCTTGAGCTGAGAAATGTGAATCCAGCAAAGGTCTCTTCTGCAAGCATCTCACAGGCTTCTCAGACAACTGGTCTGTTGGGGAACAGGAAAAAGATTAAGGGAGAGAAACTAATGCCTGTGCCACTCTACTTATGAGAGCTGCTGGTTCGGAAATTAAATGTTAGGTCATGCTTGCTGGGCCTCCCAACAGAACTGTTTCAATTTACCTGCTTACATTAAGGCAGAGATGACCTGGTAAAACCTACAGTCAGTGGTACTTAGGACAGTGAAGATATTTAAATAAAACCATCAGTAAAATAACCAATACAAGTGTAACTTTGAGGGCCTGACACATTTCCAGTTCCATCCTCACATGGTTACTCTCCATAAATGGAAAACTCAATCCAGGCAAGTCAGAATCAAATAACCATTACTCATGCTGAACTCTTCTCACTCCCACTACAGTAGGGACATTGTCTCTCTGCTTCGGGCTGTAGCAATGGCCAAACAAACGATCCAGCATTTTCCAGCCACGACTCTTCTGATGAAGAAGACACAGGATGGCCTTCGTAAGAATCCCTAACAGCTTCTAGACCTCAAAATGCACAGGTAGCTATGACATGAAAGAGATCACACTGACCTCAAAGAGGCTGAAAGATCACAGGTTCTGGAAAGGTCCTGTTCAAACAGGACTTGGTATGCCCTCAAATTTTGGACAATCTGAACTCTGCAAGAGACTGAAGACCGAGTTATCTGGATCAAATCTGCCACATAAAGCATTTTATTTATTTTTTAATGGAGAATGTGTTGGGGAAAGAAAGCATCTAGCAATGTGACAGGAGATGAGAAAAGTTGTGGCCCGTTCTGCCTAGGCACCTCCTCACCTACAGCCTCTTATTTTTACTACCACTTCCCAGGGTCCAGAAGAGCAGGATTAGTTTCCTACATTGTTCCAGGGAAGTCATTTTAGAAATACAAAAGCCTTGCTGTTTACTGAGCACATCATTAGTAACATTTTAAGAAACAGCACTGTTCAGTCTTGTCTCTACACTAATCCTCTGGTCTGTGTATATATTCCCGAATCAAGACACAACAGGAGGCGAAGTATATTAGCCTGGACATCCTCCAGTAGAAACTGCCCCATGAGCATATTCATGGGGATCCTTTTAGAGACGGCACCAGGCACAGGATATTTTGGACATCCTGCCCTCGGCCAAACAGAGTTAACTTACACAGGTTCCCAGAGAGCAGACCGGGTACCTCTCCGTAAAGAGGCATTCACTTACAAGCAGGAGATTAAGGCAGGGCTGGAAGACAGGACATCGAATACCGTCCTCTTCTGGCCGGAGAGCAGGGCCAGTATTGACAGAGACAAAATCTGCGAGTGGTGGCTGCGGGAGAACAAACCCCCTGTCCCAGGGGAAGGCCTCTGCCTCCTCCCCTCACAGCACACCGTGCCGCGGTGCCGCGGGCCCGAGCCCTGCCCGGAGGGACGGGCGGGAGGCGGTGCTCCCTGAGGAGACCTGCCGCCGAGGAGGCGGAGGAAGAGGAGGAGTAGGAGAAGGAGAAGGAGAAGGCGACGACGAGTCCACAGCGATGGCGACGCCACTCCCACCCCTCAGGGTGCGCCGCCACCGCGCGCGACCGTCCGCCCGTCTGAGGAAAGGCCACGCCCCCCTGCGCCGCTCCCGCCCCCCCGCGCCGCTCCCGGGGACCCGCCGCGCCGGGAAGGGGGGCCCGCGGCCTGCCCCGCCGCCCGCCCGGCCCGGCCCGGCCGCCCCAGCCACCCGCAGGCCCAGCCGGCGGCGGGGCAGCCCCGGCCGCCCGGCCCCCGCCGCCTCTCTGCTCAGGCAGGGCCCGGCCAGGCCCCGCTCTCACCTTTAGGAGATTAGACGTCGCCATGATCCCCCCCGCGGGGCCTCCCCGGCCGGCGGCGGCGACGGCTCCTTTCCCCGAGCTCAGCTCGGCTCCCCCCGGCCGCCGCCGCTTTACATGGCCCCGGGCCGCCCGCCCGCCCGGCCGGACCCGCGGCGGCGGCAGTAGCAGCGGCTGCAGCTCTGGGCTCCCCTGCTCGAGGACGAGGCCGGTGCCACAGGCTCGGGGCGCTCCGCAGCGCGACCGGCTGAGTCCTCGGTAGGCAGCCGCCCCTCAGAGCCTCATGGCGGCGTCCGCCCAGGAGGCGCTCGGCAGCAGCCCCGGCTCCATGGAAGGGGCCGGCCCACATGATGCGGCGCGGAGGAGCCGGCCCCGCCGCCAAGAGCGGCCGCCGGGGCTGGCGGCTCCGCCTGCAGCGCCCCCTGGCGGCCCGCCGCGGCCCCCGCCGACACGGCCCGCTCCCGCTCTCCGCCGAGGTCGCCCCCGCCGCCGCCGGTCGCCATGGCCCTCAGGGCCCCGCGGGGAGGAGAAGCTCCTTCGGCAGGAGGCGGCCGCCGGGCGGGTCCCGGGGAGACAGCGGGCTGGGCGGCTGTGCGCGGCCCCGGCGCCATCCCCGCCTCAGCGACACCCCCCACCCCCCAAACCCCCTTTCTCCCCATGGGGCAAACCCCCGTGCTGGTGAGCCGCCTCAACACGGGGCCGAACTCTGCGTGGCTGAATAACGTGCTGTACAAGCAGAGAAATAATGCCATCTATTCAGCCTGGAAAAGAGAAGACTCCAGGGAGACCTTACAGCCACTTCCAGTGCCTCAAGGGGGCCTGCAGGAGGGACGGGGAGGGATCATCAGGGAGTGTAGCCGTAGGACGAAGGGTAACAGTTTTAAATGGAAAGAGGGGAGAGTTACATTAGGTATTAGGAAGAAATTTTTCACTTTAAGGATGGTGAGACACTGGAACAGTTTGTGCAGAGAAGTTGTGAATGCCCCATCCCTGGAAGTGTTCAAGGCCAGGCTGGATGGGGCTTTG
>JAOXJM010000001.1:181631140-181644811 GCA_026413425.1 Tringa solitaria
TGGATGGATGGATGGATGGATGGATGGATGGATGGATGGATGGATGGATGGAGAGACATTGCTGGGAGGGATATAGGGACATGGGGACCGTGCTGTTGCTCTTCAGGAAATAGGGATGGATGGAGGAGCATCCCCAGGTGGGATGGAGAGACACAAGGACGGTGCTGGTGCTCCCCAGGAAAGAGAGAGGGAGGGAAGGAGGGAGAGATGGAGGGATGGATGAATGGATGGAAGGACATTCCCAGGAGGGATGGAAGGACATAGGGACAATGCTGGAAATCATCTCACCAGTTTTCTTACTGCTCAAATCTTAATACATGCTACTGTGGAACCTAAAATTGCTGTTTTCTTGCACGTGATGCCACTCCTTCCTCCTACAAGGAGTCATCCTCTGCCTTATGCCTGCGTCAGAGCACTTTTACGCTCTAGGTGGCCTTTTTACCACCTCTCTACACTTACATGTAGAGTTAAGATAGTGGTTAAGTGACATCAAACAAAACAAAAAAACAAACAAACAAAAATCCCCCATAGAATAAGGTTTGTAAGAGGATTTGCATCCACAGGGCTGCTGCAGGCCCCTCAAAGCCTACCTTTATTAAAGCAACACCTCTGATTCTTCAGTGCTCATTACCAGGAAGGCAAAAGCAGCTTGAGGGAGCGGAGCAAGTCCAGGCAGAGCCAGCACCCAAGGAGAACCCAGACCCACACACGCCTCTGCCCCCCGCGGGATGGGAAGCATCCACTTTGCTTCCCAATCCAGCCAGGCTTCTCTATTCCAGGCAATCTCCTGGCCTGGGCACCTGGAAAAAGCTCAGAGCTCTCACAGCACCTCTGAGCGGCACCGACTGCTTTTTCCAAGAGAAGAATGGAATGTGGCTGAAGAAAAGCCTCCTCTGCAGCAGGATGGGTACCGTCACGGTGCCCTCAAGTGAAGAGGTTCTCATCAAACATCCCCTCATTAGAGAGCGGATCAAGGAAAGGCGTATGATGAGGAACTCCTGCCCAGGCACTGTGGACACACAACCAACACCTCCACCAACTTCCCCGGTGGAGAAAGAGCTGGAGGTTTACTCACTGACACCCAAAAATCCAAGATTCCTTTGAGACGCTACATAACCCCCAGTGAAAACCCAGCACGGAGCCACTGCCTCCCATCACCAACATTCCTGCACATCCCATTTGATTCTAGCACGTTACATGCCAACATATTCCCGATATCCCCATCATCATCATCACCCACCCATGAACATATCAAAGCCCCACGGAGCATCCCCAACATCCCGGCGGCTGGAAGTCCACAAGCCACCCCGCCGCAGCAACGCTTTGATGGCTAATGAAGGGATTTGTAACCGCGGTTGGCTTCCTCCGTACCTGCCAGCCTGCCTCCCATCAACTCAAACATCGCCTCGACAAGCAGTAAAACGGGGCGGCAGAACAGAGATGTTTTACCGCTTCCCAAATAAATAAAAAAAAATAAAATAAAAATCAAACACCGTCAAGTGACAGTATCACACCCGCTCACGCGGAGCACCTGGGCAGTTGGCACCGTGTCACCGGAGACACAAGCTGTATGTACACTTGGAGCATCGCTGGCTGAAGTATTTTCAAGGCTTTGGGAACATACGGTGTGTTGAAAGAGGCTGAGAAAAGTCCTTGCCCCAGAGAGAGACCACTGCCTCCCCCCTTCTCCAATGCTTTCCTTCTGAGACATTTAAATCGCCATTGGGAGATCGGGTGAAAGCACAGGTAATTCCTGTTCTTCTGATCTAAACTGAAACAGGAAATAATTAATGCATTTTTGTTAAGGAAATAAAAAAAATAAAAAAAATCATCCTCCTCTCTGTTTCATAAGGCTCTGATTGAGTTCCAAAGGTACGGAGTGCTATGTTTATCCCAGTATTTGCCTCCTGCAACAGATTATGTTTGTCCATAGGAATCCTAGAAAATCCTCGCCACCTTTATTCAGGCTGGCTCAGCAGAGATATGCCAAGGACCTCGCTGCCTTTTAAATCACACCCAACCTTCAAAATCACCAGGGAAACCCAACTGAAGATGCCAGAGCTCGGCACCACAATGGGAAAAAAACAAAACAAAACAAAAAACCAAACATCAAGCAAATTAGCAAAATTAGCAGCATCGACACCCAACACACGCTGCAAGCAGGACGTCCCCGTCAATGACCACAGCACTGCAGGAAAACCTTCAATGAACTGAAAACACAACCGTGCAGCCATTAAAAAATAAAATAAAATAAAATAAAATAAAATAAAATAAAATAAAATAAAATAAAATAAAAATACTCTTTCACCTCCATAAAACAACCTTCCAAGACAAGGGAGCAGCTCCCGGGGCAGCTCCTTGGGAGAGGAACCGCACTGCTCAGTGGTGACCAGCCAGGTCTAAGCCCCTCCATGTCTCCCATCAATAAGACACCAGATTCTCCTCTTCCTCCCCCTCCAAGATGCCACAGGGAATATTTTCACATTCAGCCACTCAAATGAGAAACAAAAATCAACTGATTAGAAGGACCGTCCCTCCAGATCTACCCAACTTCGGTAACCAAGACATCAGTCCTGAAGAATTCTGTATCCTCAAGTGATACCTCAAAATATGGCTCAAGGCAAAAGGCCAACAGGATCTATTTCTTGCCATACTAAAAGGCTCTCTTCTATTTAAACTCCTAGAAAAGACTCATTAAACTCTGGATTCCTATTGAAGATCAAGACAAAAGTTCAACTTAAGAAATGCAGACACTCCAGGATCTAGCACTCATGCCACAATACCTTAGGTCCCCCCACACACACACATGAAGAGGGCAAGTGAGGACTGAATTTAATACCTCAAGTTCATTTTTAGGAGTTGGGACCTGTCCCCACCGGTAAGTAAGGGGTTAGGGACAAGCTCAAGGTTGGGCAATATTAACAAGCCAGGTTTTGCTGCCTTCCACTCCTATAATCACAAATAAAACAAAAATGTTAAAAGTAAACCTTGCAAAGAATCATAGAAGGTTACGATATTTGCGTGCTTCATCTTGGCCAGAAGAACAACTTCTTTCTGAGAGGCTTCTTTTTCTTTTACAGGCATCTATAAAGAATTAGGAAACTATATGCTAGCAATGATTATATTAAACTCTTTAAAAAAAATAGTCACATTGTTATCAAGCCATTTCCACAAATACAAAAAGATTGTGTACCAAGGTGAAGCAGACATATAAAATATAATGTACATATAATATAAAGTATCTACTTGCAGTGTATGCGTGGAAATATATTGGGATGTTACTGAAGTCAAACCAAATTATGACATTTTACAAACAGGCAAATGTATACGTTTAAACTTTTCACACAAATGCTATTGCTAAGCTAGCTGATGAATAGAGTTAAAATCTAAACTTCTTTTAAGTATTTGAAGAACAAGGGTGTAGATGATTCTATATTCTTAATATGGGTGATCGCAAAAGCATAAAGAAAAAGAGTCATTCTGATTTACTGGTGTTATGAGTTCCTGCAACATTTCAGGCAAACTCTTTGTCCTACCACATTAAATGGAAAATTTATACACAGTTCACTGTGATCACACTTTCATCAATATTACTTCTGAAAAATTAATGTCTCAGAGTATCTATCCATCTAAATGTCCTCTTGTATTTATAAAAAGTTTCTTACCCTCATTCTTAAGAAATAAATTTGAAATGTAATCCTCAAAGATTCAAAAATCAGAAAGTGAATGAAACAGAGTAATTTTCTGTATCCAGCTCCTGATTTTTGAAGGAATGAGAGCCACAATAATATTTTCTTATCTTTCATTTTTCTATTTTGCATACATCAACATCTAGGATTAGAAATGTATGGTTTTTATTGGTCGTGAGCATAGAGAGAAACTATTTATTTTTTATTTAGCTGACATTACTAGCATATCAGTTTTTCTGGGTTTGAATCTGGAAGTTGTACAGCTCTTTCTAGAACTGATACATATTCATTCCTGTATTATAATTCTCTAATATATTAGAAATTCACGAGTGTGGCCCAAAATAGCAAAAGACTTGTCAAAAGCATGCAAGCACTCATTGAAATTGACTGTTGACACCCCTGTTTTGAAATCACAGTGAGTTTAATTGACCGTCTTTCTGGAACCAAATATAGAAGTGGTATTCCTCTGATATCTGGGCTAGTCATCCTAACCTGCCTCTGCAGTCAGCAGAAAGAAAGAGAGCACTTTTATGGCCCAATTCAGCTCATTCTAAAACTGTATTCTAAAACACATAGATCAACAGCATCCTAAAAATACTTATTTCTCTTCTTCTCCTAAAAAGGGAGTCTATACAAGCAGCTCAGATGCTGACAGCTACAAAAGGGACATTTAAAATTAGATGAGATGAATCAAACTGCCGTAAACATAAATGAGAATTGGAAAGACTCCGTTCTCTATTACTCACATCTGAAAATATGGATGTGGTAATCAAAAAGTTTAACGTATCACAAAATTGTGATTTGTTATTTCAGTGGCAGTAGTTTCATTGCAGTTGAATCATCTATTATAAAATTTGAATTAGGTCGTATCACGCATTGTAAGCAGAGAAAAGATTTGTAAAGAACAAAAATGCAGTAAATGGTAAACACTATTAATATCAAAATATGTAGTTCATCCATGCTTCTAAAATAACTGAATTAGCAAAGAGTACAGTCTTCAGAAAGTTTAACTCTATATAATCGACACAGAACTACAAAGGAGATGAAACATAACACAAGTTCATATCCTAGCTAAATGCACTTAGCACCATCAAGTAAATAACTACCATTATTATCCAGGTTTTGTTGTTTTACCTTAGTTAAATTGATCTCTTTGACAACACACTGCTCGTTATCCACCTTTCCTTTTGCCAAGAATATTGTGCCAAAAGATCCTTCTCCAATTTTTTTAATGATTTCATATTTATCCATGATGTCTTTGTCTTAAAGCATTGTCTAAAATAAAAAAGTCCCCAAGTTAGTATTGCACAAAGTCAGTGCTGTAACAACAAACCCAATACCTTTTTTTTAACAACAAACCCTACCTTTTAAGACCATCATTTTTATTGTTTTTATTACTGCTGCTGATTCTTCCTCAAAATGTCACCTCCTGGAAGTCTGCAAATTATTGTGGATCTGAACTTTCAGTAAGCAGCAAGTTTTATGAGTGTCCCATAATGAAAAGCTTGAAGCTTAGTCCTAGTACATCCTAAAGTTAAAACATGAGAAGGCAGTAGAAGGTACTATTAGGGTACGGTTTTGGAAAGTCTGACTCAGTATTTCCTGAAGTTAACGATACCACGGAATTGTTCTTGTAATGGAAAAAAATAAAATTATAATCTATTTCATGTTGACTTATTTTAAACTAATGTGATCTAATGTTGGCAGCAAAATGAGAAACCACTGTGTTTTGCAAGAGACCACAGCCAAGCACAGTCAGGCACCAGCAGCCACCTGTTAGCCTCCAACAAAAACAGCATTATCACCGGGTACCTGCAACGCATCCATAAGCAAACTTACACACCTAAATATGAGCAAGCACCACTATAAAACTGTTCTTATTAGTTGGCCTGAGTTTTAGCAAGGGAGACTTGCTGGGACACTAGAGTTTCCCTGTCGGGAAGGCCAAGCAAGCTCTGCAACAGAGTACCTCGGGAGCCCATGCAGGCTCCATGGCTGGTGGTTTCTGAAGATCACTTTCTAGCCCAGGTGGGCTGATCTTCGGGCATTTATAATTCAGGTGTTGAGGTGAAAGCCAGCTGCTGTTTGTAGTCACCGGTGAGAAGGGGTCACTCGGGACAGGTGGGCCTCTCACACAGGTGGCCGCTGCCCTCGGCCTGCCGTTCTCCCAGGCCGCTCACAGCCCGGGGCCTCGCCTCTGCAGGCAGCTCAATGGAAGCGGGCTCTGGGGAGGGCGGCAGGGCCAGACCTCGGGCAGGGTGGCGGGGCTCCACCGCGGGGGGGACGGTAGCAGCGGGACCGGCACGAAGTCACGGGCGGTGGTCTACACCCTCCTGCCGCTGTGCCCGCCGCGCACCGGCACCGCCGCCCTTCCCGCCTCCCTTGTGGTGCCGTCGCCATGGCGACGGGGCGCGCCAGGCGGGCAGCCTTTGCCGGGGCCTCCCTCCCCTGAGGCCCGGCCCGGCTCGACTCGGCCAGGCCCTGCCGGCCCAGACCCGCCGCCGGAGGACGCGGTACCTGCGTGCTCCCCGCCGCCTCCGGAGCCCCCAGAGCCAAGAGGAGCCCTCACCGGGCTCCGCGCCCTCCCCCGGCGGAGGTGTGGCGGCGCGGCGGCAGCGCCCGCGGGCGAGCCCGGGGCAGTGCGGGAAGGGACGGCGAGGGCCTGTCGGGAGAGGAGGGAGCCTTATTTCCCCCGCACAAACCGCACCTCCCTCCCGCGGCGGGAGGGGGGCTTTGCTTTGGGCGGTCACTGACAGGAGTAGGGTGGGTGGAAAGAAAAGCTCGGCTGCCTCAAGTCCTTGAATCCTTGGCGGAGCCTCGCGTACCGGCGTGTGTGCAACGCAGGAGGTGTGGTATGAAAGGGATCCAAACCAAATCGACAGGCGTCCTAAAGCTTTTCCTGTGTGTTATTCTTTAATGTTATTTATTACATGGACACAGGCCACCACAGCTTCCCCAGGAGGACTCGGGTGAGAGGGGAGTGGCGGAGCGCCTTTGGTGAGCAGCTGGTGTCCAGCCAGGGTCAGGCCACCACAATGGAGTAATTCCATTATGTAGTCGGGAAAAAAAACTTCCCCCACTCTCATAGTGTTACACCATCTCTTTGAAATACGACAGTTTGAACAACGGTAATAGCACCAATGCTTTTGACCGAACATTTTTGCAAAGCTACTGCCAACTCCTCATACATTTAGCGTCT
Source organism: Tringa solitaria (assembly GCA_026413425.1). Classification (NCBI taxonomy): domain Eukaryota; kingdom Metazoa; phylum Chordata; class Aves; order Charadriiformes; family Scolopacidae; genus Tringa; species Tringa solitaria. The sequence goes on from JAOXJM010000001.1 coordinate 181,638,029, forward strand.
AGACTCGGTTCAGTTATTTGCAAGTGTTGTAGCTAAAAAAGTTTCTTGCGCATTTTTCACCCTCAGTTTTATAACACAGAAAACATGCCCACTCAGAATTTTTTGACTGAAATAATTTTATTAATAACTACAACTATTAACAACAATGATTATAAATACTGGCACGTCTAACTTCGTTTATTGTAGGCAAATTCAAGTTTTCAGTCACTGTGGTGCAATACCATTTCCAGTTCTGACACCCAGTCTGGGTCATCTTCCTCAAAGTCCCTAAAAATAGATTTCAAAAATGTTATTTAGCAAAGAAAAATACAACTTTATAAATCTTCATTTGCTATTTTTCTCCCTAAAATTACCCTAGGAAAAATTACATTAAAAATATCAACATGAGAGACTTTATTTCCCACACCATTGTGATTAAGGAACCAATAGATATTCTCTTTCGTATCTACCCAAAAAAGTTTTATCAAAAGCAAAACCAAATGCATGTACTAAGAGACTGCAAATGTGGTGATATTAACAGCTTGCAGCTGAACTGCAGTAATACGTGCCTTAATAGTTCATTTCCAAGTCCCACAAAAATAAACAATGGCATTAACTGAGATTCTGAGAATCCAAGAACCCTCCCCAAAACCATACATCTGTAAAACACAGTATTTCTGTTCAGAAATGTGTTGACGTACACTCTGCTCTTCCAAAAACAGAAGTGGGTCACTAACAGAACACAGAAGTTACAAAATTTCTACAAATATCTCTCAATAATTAGGTATCAAAGTGATTTTATTGCACTATGCATGGAGTAGGAAGAATAATCCACAAATAGAGCAAACATACCACTAGGCGAGTAGATTTGCCCCTGGTTATCTGAGTTCAAGGTCGGAGTATAAAGATACTTCATGTAAGAAGGTTTTGTACTTTACTGTGGTTCTAATTTAATCTCATGCTTTCATTTTTGCAAAGTCATCAGCAAATTATTGGCATGTCTGCTAATAACAAGCAACGTGTTTAATCTCGACACTCTCAACACATAACTATAAATATAGCAAAGAAAACCTGTAAGATAGCAAATGCATGAAATTTTAAGATCATTATGTAAGAGAGGGATGGATTTAGATGCGGAGAAAAATACTGTGTTTTTTTCAGGGGAATGTCTTTTTGGCAAAACCACTTAGAGGAACCAAAGACAACAACAAAAATACAAGGATGTAATCTGGACATACGTGTCATCTTCATCAGATCTAGGCTCAAGTCTCTCAGAATCTATGACAATAGCTTCATGTTCACCATCTACTTCATCAGATGCTTCAGTTTCGTCAGAAAGTGGACCTCTTAATAGATTTCCAGAAGCTTTGAAAGTATAAAAATGAAAATGTCACCAAAATCCTTTAATTTTAAAAGTAAAATTATTAAGAATATAAATACACTATAGTCTTTCTAATTTATCCCCAGTTCTTAGCAGATTCCAGTACAAGCTGTTACCTATTTTAAGTGGGGAGAACTAATAATACAACTGAAGTGCAGAAAAATTATTTACAATTTATGGCTGTGTACATCTACAGGCTACAGTTATCTTTTGCCATGCCACCTTGCCATCTTGTCTTCAAATTAGGGCACTACTGACTTAGTGAAGGTGGATTTTCCTGATGGGGCTACAGCCTATTAATTGTGCCTCGCTAGGGTGTGCACCAGGCCGCTGAGCAGGACGGAGACTGCACGGCTCTGCAGCCGCTGCTTTTTTGGGCTTATTCAGCTTATTCAGCTACTGAGCTACCAGTGGAAGTTCTTCATAAAGAGATGTAGTGGAGATGTGCAATCACTCACGGATTCTCAGCTGGGATTTTTGTAATCCCACATTTCATTCGGCAAATTTAGAAAAAAAACCAAAACAGTCTGTTGTGATGTGGACTCAAGTGCACAAGCTCTATACATATGTATGTATGGGGAAAAAAAGTCTTTATTAATAAACCTGGGGCATTACCTGGTTTATAAATCGTGTATGTTTTAAATGCTAAGCTGACATCTGCATTACTGAGAATGTTCATCAGGGTCTGAGGAGCCTCCTTGTTCCACTGCTTACGTGGCTTATTTTCACTGTAGTTTATAACACAGCCACCTAGGTATAAAATCATTAATAAATACTACTTAGACAAAATTGCATTAGCAGTGTGGATTACAAAGATCACATTCAGGAGCAAAATACGGGAGGAAAAGAATCTAGATGTAGCACTGCTGACCTCTCAACATGCTGAGGTTGAGACTATCAGCATGAAGAGGAAAGAAAGCTACCGAAGGCCACAGTAGAGCCAGCGGAAACTGGCCGAGGGGTGTGAGGAGTCAGAGTCTCTACAAGCTTATTTGGTGTGTCCATAAATCTCACAAAATGGGCTATTTTTGTGCCTTTTAAAAAAGAACACCTAAATGCATGCATCTTTCTGTTCTCTTCCTTTGCCCTGCATATAATTATCATGTAATGTTCCTACCAGAGCTTTTGTGACTGCTCTTATCTTTTCAATTGCATCTATTCACATTTACTTGGAACTCACATCCAAAATCACATTAAATAATTTTAACAGTATATATCCCACAGTGTGGGGTATTTCAAAATTGAAACATTTTTTGGAAGAAACCCCATGTTAACTGTTCTAATTAAAAGCTGTTGATGTGGAAGAAGAATCTCTGCCTCCCATCTGAGGTATATCATTAATAGTTCTTGTCACTGGTATAATCTGTATGTTAAATGACAAAAGAAGTAGAGATATGGACATTATATGCTCTCAATAGTATGCTGTACTTGAAAGACAGGCAGCTGCGTTCTGCATCAAATTAATTCCTCGGTGTAACCCCCCACAAACAGCATATTAAGAGGAGGGATGGTAGGATAATTTATTAGCAATGATTGTAATTTCAGGATTGCTAATGTTATCTGTGGCTTTCATCACTCTTTGCAATCCTCCTGTCACACAAGACCGCAGAGTAATTCTCTTCAGCACAGTGGACTTTTTGAGTGCTTGTTAATAAAATATTTTAAAATTATTTTACGTAATTTTAAATCTGCCTTATAAAGTATTTGCTTTTAAAATCTGTAAAGAATCACTGATATTACTTGAACTAAAACCACATTTAATTAAACCTTACTTTTAGCCTCTTCAGATGTAAAACTGGAAGAAAGCAAGGATGCATTTTCCAGGACACCCACTACAGAACCAGGTATCCTTTTTTCCCATTGTCTCCTATGGGGATGTGACAAATCAGTAATTCCTGGGAGGACGGCAGAAGCTTCTACTGTAATTGCAACAAAAAGAAAAAAATAATAAACAGCATCTAACTTGATTCTCTGTCCATGTGAACTAGTTGGAAGCGTACAGCACTTTACTAAGTGACATTTGATTCTGTGGGAGCAAGTCTGAAATTGGTAAGAGTTCCCCATACATTTACTCTATACCAAATGTTTTCAAAAAACCATTTTTAACACTTTAGCTGAGATTTTTCTTTTATTATTATTTTTTAAATCTCAGATGAGCAGTAAGAATCAATATGATTGCAGAACAAGTGGCACAGTTTTCTATAGGTGCAGACTCGTATGCTCTATCTGTTTAAATAGCTGGCATTTAGATATCACTACATAGAAGAAAATGCATCAGCCTTAAAACTATAAAACTTACCATCTTCATCAGATTTCCTTCGTTCCTTTGTGCTTTCTCTCAAATCCTTAGTATTATTTTTCCTTTCTAAGGGGCTACACTTGCTTTCATCTTTACTTTGCTTTAAAAGAGTAAAGACGGTATTAATCATTATCCTTGTTGCTGAGAAAAACAAAGCAGTAATATTAACACGGCATTAATTATTTTAGTTTTGCTGTTAAATGGCTGGCTGCTATTAAAGATCTGAACCACTGACACCATGAAGCCAATTGCAATTGCACTCTACCTATTACTGCACTGCATTTCACCCTGCCTGCCCATTTTTGACAGACAATCTCAGTTTCTAGGCACACATGCAATTTGTGGTTTTATTTATTTGCATTTACATTTTACATTTAAGAACAGTAGCAATGTAAAGATAGATGAGTCATATTCCCAGGGAAAACAAGATGCACCCAAATATTAAGCTTCTCAGACTGACAGGTTTATTAAATGGAAAAAAAAAAGCCCTACTGGCAACATGTTTTGAAAAATATACTCAATGTGGCTGAGCCAGGCTGTGCTATAATGTACCCACAGGTGACTTCTTGGCCACCTGTGACTTAATTCTCCTCACCTGAAATCTCACATGGGCCCTAAAACCTAGAGAGAATTGTGTCCAGACTAGACTGTTTCCACAGCAGCCTGTTCAAAATGTGTCCCTAAAGCAAAGAAAATGCATTAATTTTTGCAGTATCCCGAAACTTAGAAAAACAGGACAGGGTTTTTGCTTTTTGGTTTGTTGGTTTTTTTTTTTTTTTTTTTTTTTGACAAGGCTATAAGGAACTAGTTTAGTTTGGAACTAAACTAAATGTGAGAAGCACCAAAAAGTTACAGTGGTGGGAAATGCACAGAAAAACTCTGCAGTTTGAACAGAGATGACAGCTGACCCAGCAGGCTGATCTATGGTTTAGCATACTAATAATTTTCTATATGAACTCTTCTGTAATACAGAACATTCTAGATTAATAAAATACAAATATTAACCTTATATTTGAATACTTACCTTATTTTCTTTCTTACTATTTGAGCTTCCACCAGCCATGACACTACCTGATACATCAAGGGACAGGTTCAAGAGTTAATACCTTAAGCAAACATTTGTGGCAAAGTGGTGTTCCAGAGGTATGACAGCAACACCACTGAACCAATGAAAATTCTGTGAAAGCTTCTTCCCACTTCTGTCAACGTAGCTCATTCTCAACAGGGAGTCCCTCTACTACTCAGTTCCAAATGTGTACAAGTTTTGGTGTAGCTAAATTTATGCAGAAGAAGAAAATCCAACATTGTCTCTAGAAATTAAATAATGAAAATAGCTTGCTTCACCATATTCTGGGAAAGAAAGCACTGTCACATTTAAACTATACGCAACAGCTGAAAGTTTTACTCGTTTTAAAACTGAAAAATTTAATTCTAGCACAAGTCTTAAGACTGACAATGTAGCTCTGCACTGTACTTCTCATGCTGGAACAGGATTTACACTCCTCAGGCATTTTTCCATACAAGAATATTAGATTTTGAAATAATTAAAAGTAGATTTGAATATATAATGCTAAGGTTTTATAGCTGTATTTAACATCTTATAACTCCTAGTCAAGAAAAATGTTGCTGACTTACCCTTTGGTCTTGCTGCATTGCCTTCATGTTTCTTGGTTTCCTTAAATACCTGCTCAAACTCACTTGTCATCTGGAATATGTATAAGGAGATGCAAGTACTGTACCATTTTAACTTTCTCAAATTATTGTATATGCTATTTGTTAAAACCAGACTTACTATACAAAAGCACTGTTCCAGCTAACACCTAACAAATGCCTAATTTTAGCAGCACTGTGTCAATATTTTCAAAACAAACCCTTCTAAAAACTCAGTTTTCTGAGAGGTCTACAACTGTAGTTACGGCCTTCAGAGTAGGACCTACACAACACTACATTTCCTCTTGTTTTACACATACAAGCTACAAAAGAAATTGATTTAGTATCTAAAATATAGATACTATTGTTTAAATCTAGAGACAAAGAATATACCGTACCTCAGAAGGCAAACAATTTTTGATAAGTCTGGTTAAACAACTTCTTGCAAGAATAGTACTGGCTGATGGACGATTCTTGGGATTTCTTTTAAACATCTGTTTTATTAAGTAATGAAGTTCATAGGAATAATGAGATGGTAGTGGATTGTAGGATCCTTTGCATATCTTAAGGATGAGATGCTTCCAGCTCTTGGCTTGAAACTACATTAAAAACAAATGAGCATTAGAGCATGGAGTTTAACCACAAGGTAAAAAGAGGCTGACATAACTTAAGAGCAACTTTAACATTAATTATATAAAAACGCATGGTATGTATCTATCTATGTAGGCTCACTATTACCATAGTGATTTGGCTCCTGGTTTGACAGTTTCAGAGTTCTAATTCAGAGGTGTGCAATAATGACCCTGAGTGAACACGTCAGTAACTTTCCTTTACATTTTGTAGGGCTACTACACAGGCATTTATTTAACAATGACAGAAACATCATTTGCCAAGAATGAAATCATTACAGTTTGCATTAAAAGTTTGACTAAAATCAGATCATAATGGACACTGCAATCAATAACCTGTACAACTGGAAACCAGGTGGGAGTTACTCCTATAAATTTAGGATTGTTCAGTGTCCTGGTTTTGCCTGGGATAGTTAATTTTCTTACTAGCAGCTGGTACAGTGCTGTGTTTTGGACTTAGTTTGAGAATAATGTTTATAACATTAATATTTTAATTACTGCTAAGCAGTCAAGGTGTTTTCAGCTTCTCATACTGGCCTGCCATCAAGAAGGCAGGGGGCACCCAAGAAGTTGAGAGGGGCCACAGCCCAGACAGCTGACCCCAAATGGCCAAAGGGATATTCCATACCATATGACATCATGCTCAGCATATAAACTAGGGGGAAGAAAAAGGGGGGCACATTCAGAGTTATGGCATATTTCTTCCCAAGTAACCGTTATGCATAAAATCATAGAATGGTTAGAGTTGGAAGGGACCGACCTTAAAGATCATTGAGTTCCAACTCCCCTCCCATGGGCAGGAACACCTCCCACCAGACCAGGTTGCTCAAAGCCCCATCCAGCCT